>CM076579.1:476731589-477196632 GCA_034641835.2 Pinus albicaulis | reverse complement strand
ATTTCCATGAAATTTTTGACTTAGCTTTTACTGATAAATTATTCTATAAACTAGACAAATTAATAATGATCCTCGTATCGTCAGTTGTATCTTAAATCTTGCCTCTCAGATCAAAATGACCTAATCTATTTAATTTTCTTTATTTATAAAATTCAGAAAAATAAAATTTATTTATAATCTTTTTAATTCTATAATAAATTTGGATTTTCTGTAAAATCGAAAAGATTGAACTTATTATAATGCAGAGCAAATTTGGATTCAATTTGGGTGTCACATATTCAGAATAATTGCATAATCTGGGATATCATAAAGTACATGAAGGAGCTGAAGTGACGGGTCAATGAATTGAATAGGGATCTCGTCGCAGAGGTGGAGGTCCATCAAGGGGAAAACGGTGGCAAAGAAGCCAAATCGGACATGGATTCAGTGCCGGCGCTGCCCACGCTGAGCATTGGCCACTGAATTTTTGACGATTTGAACCTTTGATCTGAAAATAGTACGAAGTAACTATTTGCTCGTCGTCATTAGGAGGCTGTGGAATAGTACCAAGGAAGGATTTTTTTAGGATAATATTCAACTTTTCGGATGCTCAATCTCTTTTCGTTTAACTGATTTGCTTTCCTTTTTTGGGCTTTGTAAATTCAAATGAATGTTTATAAAATAGAATTATGTATATGGAGTTATTTTATTAACGATGAGATGAGATAATATTACATTCTTTTCTTTATAAAATTAGAAAATAAATTGAAGTATGAATTATTGTTTAATTTTTTAATAACATAATTTTAATATTTTTTAAAATTTACAATTAAAAAAATTTACACTAAAAACAATAACAATGTATGCAAATTCATTTTTACAAAATGAATTTGTAGATACATAACATAAAACTACACATCAAACTAGAGTTACGTGAAGATATGTATGTAATTAATTATTTGCATACATGAATTTCTTGCATTTAGCTCATTTGATTGAAGTTATGTGAGCATTTAGATTATTAGGTTAAAATGATATGTGTAAAGATAAAATTATTTGAAATATAAAAATTTTATTAAAAATTTTCATATTTAAATTTCAATTATATTTTTATTTAATTTATTAAATTAAAGTGAAGTGTGAAAATGAAATTATTTGAAATATAAAAATTTCATTAAATTAATTATTTAAATTTAAATTTAAATTATATTTTTATTTTAAAAATCTCTTTAAAGTCTAATAATTAATTTTACATAACTTATACAAAATACATTGAAATGTCACATCTTTCAATATATATATTTTTAATTTAAAAATAAAATATAAAATTTTATTAATATCTGATATTTTATTTTTTATTTCCTTATTATTTTTTCAAAATTTTCTTCTGAAACAGCCCCCCCTTGAAAACAATGATTACAAAGTGGCTTTGTTATATATATATATATATGAGAAATTTATCATCAGCTTTGTGAAATAGGTTGCTTGTGTATTAGTGGTTTATCAATAATTGAAAATAAAGTTGTTTATCTATGTGGAATAGTTTGGACTGCAATTTTTTTTTGCTGAAATTCCGTAAACTAAATTCAAAAAATCAGGTAGTTGGAGTGTTTGGAATCTATTTTTAATAATGGAAATGGATTTAGCACTATCAAAAACTTTTTGGGCACTTAAAATACTAAAGTTTAACAACTGTAAACAAAGATCTGAGCAAATCTTTACCAGATTTTTTCAAAATCATTGTCGAATTCTAAACCATTTGGCTGCTTCTTCCTCTTTTTTTAAGACTACGCGATTGAAAATAGTTGTGTATCGGAGGTTTACCAATAATTGAAAATAGGTTGCTTGTATCAGTGGTTTATCAAATTACTTTCAAACATCAACCTCAGAAACGATGACCAGAAGATACACGGTAACGTTGACACAAAACAAATAGTCAAAAGTAGCTTAATGCTCATTTATATTAATAATATAATAGATAAACCTCAAATATGCGATTAACTCTATCAGCAGGAAGTAAATTAAACACGCAGAAATACTAAAATGCTTTCGGTTGAGAAGCACGCTAAAGTACTGTGGGAATACATATTGTAAACATGATTTAGCACTTGATTGCTTCAATAACTTTAGTTACAGTGCACTTCCTCCCCACGATTTTAGAGACAGAAAAACCGGCTGCTCGGAGTAGTTCAGTCCATTGTTTTCGGTTCCTTACGCCACCTCCCGGTAAACAATTCAACATAATAGCATCCACAACATTGGCAGATTCTATCATGTCATAGCCTTCCGTTAAATCCATACTTATGGCCGAAGCCCGAAGCGCCACTTCGTCCTTCACAGATTCCATATTCAATATATCCGGAAACACACCCTTGTTCACAGCAGCTTGGATATCCAATTTATAAACTCACCACTCACCCCTTCGATTGCATACGAAATATATAATATTTGGTGGTTGTAGCTGCCTCGTGTGAATTGTCGTTCAAATTGCCTAGAGTGACAGCTTGAAAAGTTATGGCCACACAAATTAAGAGTGACAGCTTGAAATCGACTTCTTAACATTTATAATATAAGATGCAATGAATGTTAATTCAAGTTGTGCTCAATCTTATATAATAATTCAAGTTGTGCTCAATCTTATATAATATTTTGGCCTTTCTACATTCTTTATACAAGAAAAACCCAACACTCTACCCATAGAAGAAAAACTAAACACTCTACCCACTTAATATTTATTCGCGCCCGAAAACCATGACTTGGTTTCAGTGTCGGTGTCACATCCTTTAACTCCAAATCCACCACAGTTTACTAATAATAAAAGAAATGATTCCTCGGCAGAACAAGATCTTCGTAAAGATGAGGTTTGACTGATTTTTTGACTTATTATTCCCATTACGTATTCGATCATACGTTGAAACTCGATTGATCGCCCTTTGACAAAAAATTAATTCACCAATATGTAAAGTAAACATTACAAAATCAATATAATTTATTTTTAAAATTTTTATTTATTCACCTCCTGATTGGTGCAAAGAGGTTGGGTCTTATTAAACCATCATTATTTCAGCCGCCGCTGGACTCATAACAGTACCTGTCACAGCATCGCTCGAAAATGCTCGGTTCCGTTTTCTGTCCTTGTTATGCGATATCCGCGCCTTCGGTTATGGGGTCAATATTAGTTGGTTCAGTGTCGCAATTGTAGCGCGTCAGCCTCCAGATCAGAAGGTTCCGTGTTCGATTCACGTCGGGTTCAAACATATTCCATACTTTATAAGTTGCTTTGGTGCCATGTTTCCCGAGGTTATTTATGGAAAACTGTATCATCAACTCTTTCAAACTAAAATACAAAACACTAAGCCACCTAATTTATAGCCATTCAACAATATAATAATTTATTATATTTTAATCAAAATTTTAATTATTTTACATTTTAAATTTACATTTGAATAAAATTAATTTAATTATAATTACAATTAATGAATATATAATCAATCAATATATTATATTAAATTAAAGTAAAATAATAAAACTATTTTTTATTTCATAAATATATGATTGAAATTAACCAATCCTAATTAGAATCAATAAATACAATGTAGAATAATTCCATATTTAAATATTTTAATTTAGTTGTCTATGAGGTCCTAGATAACAATGATTGCATGTATTATTAAGGTGTTCCTAGATATGTGATTTAATTCCCCAGGTTATTTGGATATTGTTCTTGGACATGAACATGATGTAGTCCCATTGTTTTCAAACTTACAAAGAAATTTTTTTATCTTAATTTAACTATATTTAAACTAAGTGACGGGGAACACTAGCTATGTGGCCTTGTTAAATACAAAAACATGAACGTTATGATGCACATATGTTTAACTTCCATAATCATAACCTATTATCTAGCAATTTGACACAATTTAATATAATACTTCAAGGTTATATTTAACATATGATACTACACGCATATAGGTAAATTCTGATTGGATCCAAATACAATATTCCCGTGGCTTATAAAAATTTTAATCAAACTATTGCATATAGGTTATAATGAAATATGAATTCAACGTTCCGAGACTCCTTGTATAAATTTTAAGTGAAAATTTAATATTGTTTAGCGGTGTGAATTTAATATGGAATACAACCTAACCAACATCGAACCCCACCCCATAGTCATGCCACTCGGGTTAGGGCATGCTCTCGAAACCTTGACTCTGTCCTGGCTCTACACTTGGCATAAATCTTGGGATCAATGTTTGATCCATGACTCTCGATGAAGATTCTTAATCGATGGTGAGGAGCATACTTGGTTATGTCAGGTAACTATTGCCTTACCCTTCCTGGTCGAGGAATCATTCTCTCCTTTCCTAGTAGGATTTCTTTTCTCCCCTTCTCAGAGTTCTACGATAGTTCTCTCACAGTTTAACTAATCATAAATACAACGTTTCACAACCAAAACCTTTTCCACGTAAGGCACATTTACAGTTGATTATTTTAGTTTGATATATGATTAGTTTCATAATTTTCTATTAATTTTGCAGTCTCCTTTCTTGACAGGTTCCACAATGCCATTGATGCCTATCTTCCAGAAGGGTCTCTCTACATGTAAGATGCATAATGTTTGCATATGTCTTCTCACAAATTTATTACTGTTCAAACGGATTGAAATTTCGCCTTAGCTGACAGGAAGCTTCTCCAGTCGAGGAAGAGGTATAGGGTTTTACAGGTACTGAGTTTACCCTTAGCTTTCCAGAGTTTTCTCCTCTTCTTACAGTGTCACTTCTAATCGAACTTGTTTCCTCTTGTTGCAAGTACTCTGTTCTCCTCTACGACATGCTTATGTTAACAACACAGTTTCTAGGAACTTATTCTTTTCGGTTATTTTATTCCAGGATGGTACTCCTCCAGTATTGAGGCCTCTTATGTTAATTTTTTATGGTTCCTGGAACCATGCACCGAGTTGCATGCATTTGAATGTACTTCCAGAATTATGGTTTTAGCCCATGAGGGTTTTAGCCTCAATGTGTTGCCAATATTTGAGATAGGACATCCATAGCTTATAATGAGTGGTAAATCGGGCTAGTTGAGGCATCTCCTCTCCATGTCTATGAAGGCACTTGAGAGTGTATGGAACTAGAGATCTCTTCTTGGTGTTGATATGATTGGAAAAGGATGCTTCCTTACTTCCTTACTGGTAGAGTTCATCATGATGTAATCGCATATTTGAGGTTTATTCTACTCTATTATTAATATAAATGAGCATTAAGCTACTTTTGACTATTTGTTTTTTTCAAAGCCCAACAGAGAGCATAGCTCAAGCCATATCTCATCTTCAAAGTGTCGGCGATGGTCAGAAAGAAATTGTTTTATAACACTGAATCGAGTGATAACATGGTTGAAAAAGAATATGGTTGAAGTAGCCATGGAGCTCACACCTTAGGGGTGTATAACTAACAACTGGGACAGTGTCTGACTGCCTCAATGCAGTCGCTAAAGAGAGAAGGCCAAAAGTAACTAACACACGTGATATTTGGGAAGTACCCATTCCAGAGAGATGACCACCACGAGCACCACCGTGGCAAGCATTGAGCACTTGCTCAGCTTCAGCATGCATGAGACAATGATGAAGGACAACATCAACACCATGATGATATAAATCATCAACGATGAGGAAATAACAAAGGGCTTGATTTCGAATACATCGTCGAGCATCACGATTAATATGGGGGGTGAATTTCATGGTTCGCAAATAAGTGAGGATGTCGCCATACCAAGGATCATCCGAGGTGATGGAAAACAAGTGTTCATATGGAAGATCATCATTGACTGACGGATGCACTAGTAGGAAATTCATAAATAAATTCAGTAAGGGCCAAACCTTTCTTACTCTTAGGTGTGACAAATTTGAGATTGAATTCTTGAAGAATGACGATCCAATGGACATACTTCAAGTTGATGATTTGTTGACTCAACAGGAAGGCCATGGGGTTGGAATTAGTCACAACTCTAGTGGTACACGTAAGGATATAATGGCGAAGCTTTTGAGCAGAGAACATTATACTATATAGCCAACACCAACTTTTCTTCATGCGAATAGGACATAGGGGGGTCTTTGAGGTTTTTATTGACATATTATATGACATGCTCATTTCCAGTAGCATCTTCCTAGATGACAATCCCAACAACCAAATAGGCGGAAGTTGAGATATACAGGATGAAGTCCCTTTCAAAGTTAGGTGGACTGATCAAGGGAGTGGAAGTGAGAGCAAGTTTGAGGGCATAAAAATATTTTTTAGCTTAGTCATCCCAAACAAATGGAATGGTATATCAAAGGAGTCTAAGGACAAACCGACGAATAAATTTGTATTTACCTTGAAGGATTTTTAATTGGCGAAGGGTGCGAGGAGGTGAAAGTTCAATAATGGCTTGAAATTTGAGAGGGTCAAGATTTATACAGTCTTTGGACATAATGAATCCCAAAATTAAGCCAGCATGAACGCAAAAGACAAACTTAAGGGGGTTGAGGAGAATATTATAATTGCGAAATCAGAGGAAAATGGTAAGCAAATGATGAATGTGTTGCACTCGAAGCCTAAAGTGAGCAGTGAGATCGTCAAGATATGCAAGGATAATATGAGCCAAGTCATGGAAGTAGTAAGACATGGCATGCTAAAATGTGGCCCCAACATTATTTATACTGAAATGTGTGAACCTATAGGAGAAATATCCCCATGAACTAATGAAATTTCTTTTAAGTTTATCAACATAACAACTAGTTATCTGGTTATATCTGGAGAATCCATCTATAAAGGAAATAACCTCATCCCCTTCACACTCATCAATGATTTGGTCAATAAACAGTGTGGGGAATTTTCCTTTGGGACAAGATTTTTCAGGTCACGGAAGTCAGTGCAGACATGAATGGTGCCTTATTTATTAAGAATGGGAATCAGATAGGACACCCATGTGGTGTATTCAACGGGATAGATAAATTCAACCTGCTTGAGCTTATCGATTTCGACTTTAATGGCCTCCCGTTTGGAAGGATGAATGGGTCTCAAATTTTGATGGGCAAGAATGGCATTGGGCCATGTGTCGATATGATGTTTAACAGTGGTGGGATCAAGTCTAGTCATCTTGGAATAAGACCAGTTGAAAAAATCACAGAATTCTTTGAATAACTTGGTGTAAGCATCAAATTTTTCTAGGGTATAATGTGCCCCGAAGGTGATATTTTCTTCAATCCTTGGTTTACTTGAAATTTTAGTCTTAACGGTAGGAGAGACATTAGCCATGTTTCCTTCTTCAAAATAATCTTGTGTAGGAATGAGATTTCTAAACCAATCAAATTCACCATGAATAAAGTCTTTAGACTGCACAACATATTGTTCATGGGTTTGTTGCGGAAGGAAATATGCACGATCGTGCATATCGCACCAAGGATAATCAGGGGTGGTCATGGATTCTATTATGTCCATTTAAATAAAACATGGGTGGATGGGAGGAGGAGAGACCACTTTATGTGGAGGAACTACCTGAGGCATCAACATGGGAGACAAGGTTCACATGTGCATCGACAACAGGAGGGGAAAAATGACTAGTAGATGGAATATCTACCGATGTTGAGACTAGGGTATTTGACGAAGAAGATTGGACTAAATAAAAATGGATAACTCCAGAATAATCCCCACATGATGATCCCACAGATGAAAACAAGAAGAGAATAGGAGAAGTGTTATCCATCATCTCAACATCGAAATGAGGGATCACAATGTGTGGTAAAGGGATCTCCTATTCTGGTGCAATAATGGTACCAAAATTCGCATGTAGAGAAGAGGTGGATTCACTATGAGCAGAATCTATTTCACGAAGAGCCTGACAAGTATCACGAAATTATTTAAGGCGAGGATAGTGGTGAGAATAGTGGCCAAAATTATCACACAAATCACAAGGGTGATTCGTCCGTAATGATATATTTTTTTTGGCTGACTTAGGTAAGGTAACATGGACCTTTGGGATGTTAGATTCAGGAAAAGTGTCAATGACCACATCTTTGAGATGAGGTAGTACAAGACAATTATTGGTGGCATTCCCAACAATATCGCATGAAGTGCACAAAGGTTATGGATTTGGAGGTTTAGGAGGAGCTGAATTTGTTTGGGGTGCCTTGTCTTACTTCCATTTTTCTAGGCTTTGGGTCACTCTCCATATGCTTTCACAAAGTGTATGTGTCTGCTGAGGTTTTTGTGGAACTAAAACAAAGGAAGGGGAAGGAACAAAAAGTTTTAACAAGGTCAAAGTTGTGTAAGGCTTAAGTTGATTAGGTTGGGTATTTGTGGGGGGATCAATGTACTAGACTGGGATCCCCGAAGTAATGTTGGGTAAAATCAACGTAGCCATGATAGGGAAACAAAATATTCCTGGTGGGGGGGATAATAAAGGTATTTAACCCGAAGGATAATGGCTTGACAGAAATTATCCTGGATTGTTAAGGCCGAAAGGAATTGTTCTTGGTTGGAATGGACTAGGATATACACCATTATAAGGAAGTGGTCCTTGAGCAATTATACCTATATGCTGGGTTGATTTGGGAACAACATGTTGTGAAGGCGTTGGTTGTTGGATGGGCATACTGGACTGCTTGTGAGCATCCTGTCATGCTTGCAACATGAAAACACTAGACAAGATGAGCTCAAAAGGGGTAGGTGGTGGACCACAGTAAGAAAAAAGAAATGAGAAAATTTGTAGACTCCAGGTGAAACATTGGTTAAACATGGTGTAGTTGTAGCTATGACCCAAAAGGATGTTGTAATTCAATGGGGCGTCAATGACTTCGATATCAATGGAGGCAGTCTTACCGACAACAGTGACATGAAAATTGTGAAGTAAGCCAAGGGGATTATATGGATGACCGTCCCAGGCTAAAAAAGTGATGGTGGATGGGGATAGGTCAAGTGAACCAAGTTTTTTCCAAACATTAGCAGCCATCACAGAAGTGGAGGTGCCTTTGACAATGATAAACTATTGAATAGTGGTGTTTCTTATGGATATTGGTATTTGAAAAGCAAAAGATGAAGGAAGTGGGGCATGTTCCAATTGATAAACTTCAACTATGATAATATGATCATCTAAAGGATCCATAGTGCCCAAAGAATTGATTATATATTTCCGTTGGGATGGCCACGACTGAAGAAATTCTAGAATTGACATGGAAACATGAGACTGCACCAAGTCATCCACTATGTTATAGGTATGCACGACTTTAGCTAAAGAATTTTTTTGAGGTAATGGTCCTTTAAACCTATAACCCATATAACTCCCTAAACCCTAAACCTCTAAACCCTTAACCCCTAACCCCTTAAACCCTAATTCCAAACCCATAACCCTTGACCCCTTAAACCCTAATTCCTAACCCCTAAACCCTTAACCCCCTAAACCCTAAACCTCTAAACCCTTAACCCCTGACCCATTTACCTCCACTAAACCTCTAAACCCCTAACCCATTTAACCCTTAAAACCTAAACCTTTAAACCCTTAACCCTTACCCATAACCCAATTAAGCCCCAAAACCCCAAAACCCCTAACCAATTCAACATCCTAAACCCCTAAAAACCTAACCCATTTAAGTGTGGATTCTATTTAACCCCCAAAACCCTAACCCCTAACCCCTAAAAACCTTCACTGCTAAATCCCCTAACCCCCTAAACCTATAACCCATTTAAGCCCCTAAACCCCAAAACCCCTAACCAATTCAACACCCTAAACCCCTAAAAACCTAACCCATTTAAGTGTGGATTTCATTTAACCCCCAAAACCCTAACCCCTAACCCCTAAAATCCTTCGCTGCTAAATCCCCTAACCCCCTAAACCTCTAAACCTATAACCCATTTAACCCCCTAAACCCTAAACCTCTAAACCCTTAACCCCTAACCTCTTAAACCATAATTCCCAACCCATAATCCTTGACCCCTTGAACCCTAATTCCTAACCCCCAAACCCTTAACCCCTAAACCCTAAACCTCTAAACCCTTAACCCCTAACCCATTTACCCCTACTAAACCTCTAAACCCCTAACCCATTTAACCCCTAAATCCTAAACCTCTAAACCCTTAACCCCTACCCCTAACCCATTTAAACCCCAAAACCCCAAAACCCCTAACCCCTTAAATCCTAATTCCCAACCCATAACCCTTGACACCTTAACCCTTGACCCCTTAAACCCTAATTCCTATCCCCTAAAACCTTAACCCCTAACCCCTTAAACCCTAATTCCCAACCCCTAACCAATTCAACACCCGAAACCCCTAAAAACCTAACCCATTTAAGTGTGGATTCCATTTAACCTGCAAAACCCTAACCCCTAACCCCTAAAATCCTTCACTACTAAATCCCCTAACCCCCTAAACCTCTAAACCTATAACCCATTTAACCCCCTAAACCCTAAACCTCTAAACCATTAACCCCTAACCCCTTAAACCCTAATTCCCAACCACTAATTTAACACCCTAAACCCCTAAAATCCTAACCCATTTAAGTGTGGATTCCATTTAACCCCCAAAACCCTAACCCCTAACCCCTAAAATCCTTCACTGCTAAATCCCCTATCCTCCTGAACCTCTAAACATGTAACCCATTTAACCCCCTAAACCCTTAACCCCTAACCCCTTAAACCCTAATTCCCTACCCCTAACCAATTCAACACCCTAAAACCCTAAAAACCTAACCCATTTAACCCCATTAACCCCTAACTTCTAACCCCTAAAATCCTTAACTGCTAAATCCCCTAACCCCCTAAATCTCTAAACCAACCCTAACCCATTGAACCCCCTAAACCTATAACCCCTTAAACCCTAATTCCCAACTCATAACCCATTCAACCCCTTAAACACCTAAACCTCTAACCCCTTAACCCTTGACCCCTTAAACCCTAATTTCTAACCCCTAACCCATTTAACCCCCTAAACCCTAAACCTCTAAACCCTTAACCATTACCCCTAACCCGTTAACCCCTAACCTATTTAAGCCCCTAAACCCCAAAACCCCTAACCCATTTGACCCCTTAAACCCTAAACATGTAAACCCCTAACATATAAACCCCTAAACCCTAAACATATAAACCCCTAAACCCTAAACATATAAAACCCTAAACATATAAACCCCTAAACCCTAAACATATAAAACCCTAAACATATAAACCCATAAAAATTTTGATTAAAACATTTAAGAAAACTCTTCGCCTAGAGTTTTCTAAACTCTTGTCCTAGAGTTTTCTAAACTCTCATCCTAGAGTCTAAACTCTCATCCTAGAGTTTTCTAAACTCTCGGCCGAGAGTTTCATTGGGTAAACTCTCGGGTGCAAACTCTCGTCCGAGAGTTTTTTAAACTTTCGGCCGAGTGTTTGGCCACGCGGTTAAATGTAACTTTAGGTGGGTTAAACTCTCGGTCGAGAGTTTTATAAATTTCTCGTCCGAGACATTATCTCGGCCGAGAGTTTTTGGTCAACGAAAAACCCAGAAAATTCTGCAGTTTTCAGGAACCTGCAACTTTGGAGGGGCGGAACACCTACAAAAACAAAATGTTATATGTCGGACCAAGTACCATTAGATTCATATCTGAATCTAGTTTCTGATGATATGATATTTGTGGAGTTTCATTAAAAAATTCAAATTTTTATTAATTTTTTACTAAACTGTGTCACTGTGGAATTTCATTGTTCGAAAAATTGCACTGAATGAAAATTCAATAACTTTCAAATGACGAAACCAAAAAATTCAGAAAAATCATATTGCATTTCCTCTCCCTGTCTACTTCAAAAGGGTACTCTCATTTTTCTTATTGACGATCACATTGAAAAAAAAATCTATGGATCCTAAAATGTACTGAAACATCACTGTTTTTTTGTCTTTGTCCATTTCAAAAAATAATAAAAAATAGTAATTTAATCTGAAAATTACCGAAAAATAGTCTGTGCACTAGTGCAATATATGCAGATTATGATGCTATGGAATTTTTTCCAAAAAATCAATAACCTTCCCTAAAACAAGTTATGGATCATAAAGTGACTATTTATGTTTGGCTGAAAATTTCAAGCATATATAGTTAGTAAACAATAAATTTACCCCTCTATATGTCAATATTTTTTTATATAAAAAATATTGGTATGGAGGTAAGACAATTCTCTACAATTCTTGTTTTTATGTCAAAGCATAATTTGCAATAAAAATATGAGTTTAGTGGAGTTTAAGTTGAAAGACATAGAAAATTACAATTTTCAAGGTCAAAAAAGGGCAAAAAGTGTTTCCCAACTTCACATTTTCGCCCATCTTGCTACTAATTGTCCACAAAAGAAGAAGAACAAGAAGGTTGTTGGAGCTGCAGCTAGTGAGGCCTTTGCCTCGCAATTTGAGCTTGAATTCTCTTTGATCGCATACATGGTGTCAAGTGCATTGGGATCGATGTGGTATTTGGATAGTGGCGCTTCCTTTCACATGACGAGAGATAAGGAACTTTTCAATGACTTGGAGGAGAAAGATCACGAGATGGATATAGAGATGGGCAACAACGAACGGTACAATGCAACCGAAATTGGTACCATTACCTTTCAAAGGGAGTCGGGTAAACCATTTCAATTGAAAGATGTTATGCATATTCCTGGTCGGAAGAAAAATTCAGTCTCAGTGGTAATGTTGGAAGACAGAGGCTATGATGTTGTTTTTAGTGATGGAAAATCCTTCTTGCAACATAAAACAACGAGTCAAGCCAAGAGTATAGGGATTCGAGTTAAGAATCTCTATAAGTTGGAGATAGATGATTCCACTGCCATGATGGGCAAGGCAGAAAAAGTGGTGAGTCAGGATGAGGGCGAATTATGGCACAGATGATTCGGCCATCTTCATCATGGAGCCTTGAATGTCATGCAGCAAATATCTACTAGACTTCTAATGGGAACACTAGCTCAGTTAGATCAGTGCAAGTGTTGCACCATGGGGAAGTATGTAAAGTTTTCCTTTCATGAAAAGGAAAGTCGTGCTTCCGGGATCCTTGAGAGAGTTCACACAGACGTGTGTGGACCATTCTCGGTTGCTTCAACAACAAAACATAAGTACTATGTTAATTTTGTTGATGATTTTTCTCATAAATGTTGGATCTTCTTCATGCAGAAGAAAGATCAAACATTCTCAAAGTTCTATGAGTTTAAGGCATTGGTGGAGAAAGAGTCGAGGAAGCAAGTGAAGGTTCCGAGGAGCGATGATGGTGGAGAATACATCTCTAATGAATTCAATAACTTCTTCAGCAAAGAAGGAATTCAAAGAGAACTCATAGCGCCTCATAACCCACAACAAAATGGGGTCACGGAGAGGAAGAACAAATCGATCATGGGTGTAGCTCGAGAAATATTTCATGATCAGGGCCTACCAATGCATTTGTGGCCGAAAGCATGCAACACTGCGGTTTATGTGCAAAACCGTTGTCCTCGTAGAGTACTTGGCATGAGTACACTTGAAAAAGATTTCACTTGTAAGAAACTGGATGTTTCACACTTTAAGATTTTTGGCTCATCTGTTTATGTGCATGTGACCAAGGACGCCAAGAAGAAGCTGGAGCTGATTGCTAAAGTTGGAATTTTTGTGGGGTACACAGAAACACCACTTAAGTATCATGTGTATTTTCCAAACAATCGAATTATTGTGGTGAGACGAGATATAAAATTCGATGAGGGGAAAGCCATGCAGTTGTCGCTTGAGAGGGAGTTATACTTGCATGCAAAGGAGGAACTGTTTGTTCCCAAAGCTGAGTCTCTAGATGTGGATCAGCCACAGGAGGAGGTTCATGGAGTGGAGAAGTACACTCACGCAGATCCAACCATCAGAACTGGCAGAAGGTGTACCACAGAAGCTGAGAGGCTGAGACTTGATGCTGCACAGAATTTAGGAGCCCCTACTTCACAGCGCAGACAAAGGAAGTCTCCTAAACGATTTACTCGATACATGGCTCTCATGAGAAAATGTATTATGACTGAACCATCTTCCTTTCAGGAAGCAATGGAGGAGCCCACATGGGTAGATGCAATGGTGGAGGAGTATGACTCCATTGTCAAAAATAGTGCTTGGGAAATTTTTCCAAGGCCAGTTTATAAATCAGTGGTAGGTTCAAGATGGATCTACAAGGTAAAGAAGATGTTGATGGGAGTGTTGAGAAATACAAGGCTAGATTTTTGGCCCAGGGCTTCTCACATATCTATGGGATAGATTATGAAGAAACCTTTGCACCTGTTGCAGGGTATTCTTCCATAAGGACCATCCTTGCTCTCTCAGTGTAGATGGGTTGGTGCATTCATCATATGTATGTGAAAACTGCATTTCTCAATTGGATCATTGAGGAATAGGTGTACATAGAGCAGCCTGAAGGTTTTGAGATCTTCAACATCGAGTCACATGTGTGTTGACTCAAAAGAGCGATGTATGGGATGAAGCAAGCACCGCGTGCTTGGTACACTCAGATAGACAGCTATTTCATTGGACTGGGCTTCACCAAAAGTGAAGCAGATGAAAACCTATACCAAATTGTGGTGGAGGGTAAGATTTTAATCATTGTTCTTTATGTTGATGATTTAACATTGACTGGTGATGAGCAGCTGATACACTCATGCAAGGAGGACCTTGCAAGGGAGTTCGAGATGAAGGATATGGGCCTCCTTGATTATTTCCTTGGATTGGAAATATGGCAGCGAGATGGTGAAATTTTTGTGTCTCAAGGAAAATACGCAAGGGAGATATTGGGTAAAGTTTCACATGGAGGGTTGCAAAGCAATGAAAACTCAATGTTAGGGCAAAGATGACTTTTTCGTGCATCCTCTTCCCTTTCAATACACTGAATTCGGCAAGTACAATTGAAAATATGACTGAGGATATAATCATAAGCCCCTTTCCTACAATTGACAAGATGACTGATGTCCATATTCAGTTCAGCTCTAGAAGCAAAGATCACCCCAGAAAAATGTGAAGTTAGGACCAGTCTAGACAAGCAAGGCACAAAAATTAGAGCAAAGTATTTCTAGGCAAGAATTTCTTCAGCAGTGAACTCATTACCTTATTAGTTTTGCAAGACAGTGCTTCAAACTGCAATTGACTAACTAGAAGATGATTTTTATTACCATTGTGTATGTCTTTCCAGAATCTGTTTTCCCATATGCAAAAATGCAAACATTGTAACCATCCAGAACAAATCTGATCAATGGCCTAGTATCCAAAAACACTTCCTGTGCAATTCAACATGAATAATGTTATGATTTAAGAGATTTCACCTTACAATCATGTAAAAGGTTTTCAACACTTTAAAAAGAGATCCAACCTTGAGTAGCAGATGCTCCAAATACTTTGTTGAATGTAAATGATTTACGTATATCCTTTCCTTGCTTTGCGGGATTTGCAATCATAATTTGACCATCCTCCCCAATATAATCCACTGTACTCTGACAGTTGGATTGGCCAGGCAAGAATGGTCTGACTATGCAATACACCCTTATGCTTCCTAAGAAGAATAAGAAACATAGACTCAGCATAAATTTGTTATCCTATCAAATGGAATATGTTGTGCTTTCACTACCAACTTGGTCAAGCAAGTATGCCCTGCCTCAACTTCTAAGTTTATGTTTTATGAGCAGAATAAGATAACACAACACCATGCAAGAAGAGGCCAGAGTAAAATCAGATTACATAATTTGATATTCTCTTCCAGAATTGCTAATTCTCATCTTCCAGGCCCGAGGCAAGGTCGAACACTCAATTCAAACACCGAGCCCACAATCACAGGAAGATGGAGCATAGATAAGTTGTTCATACATCTGAACCTGTATGGAAGCAATCTTACCCAGTTCATTCATCCATCTCCTACTCTATTGAACCAACCTCGTTTCCAACTTCCCAATTAGTGGGAGCACAAGCTTCTTTAAATGCACAATAAACTGCCATTTTCTAGCATTTTTTGGCCTTTTATGTTCCTACTACAAGCCGTGGATATGTTCCCCCCACATCGAATTAGCTAAAACTATTCATTCGCACTGTATTGGGAATAAAGATGCAACAGATTTGATATATACAATTTAAAGGGACTCCTAATTCCTACTTCGTTATAATATTTTTGAGACATGTCAGTTAAACTATAACACTATGACAGACGAACAGGAAGCACACCTTTCAGATCATGAACTTGATTGTATAGTTGTCGATTTTCCTCTAGAACTTTGTGGTAGCCTGCTGCAGCCTGCGCTAGTCCATACATATGCTTTCCTGTGCAGAAAAGAAATACAGTCAAAATTGAAGAATGTAGAAAAGTCAAGAAAATTCTATTTCCCACCCCGGTTTTCAGTTTCCACCTTATTACTCCAAAATAATTAAATGCCCTTTCCCATATCCATACATTTAATAACTGGAAAATAAATTTTGCTGAAAACACAAATTCTGGAAATTTTTCAGAATGCTGTAAATGCAGAAATAAAATAACAGCAGTAACAAACAGTCATTCAACACATCATAACTCAGTATTTTTGGTCAAGGTGACCCTGGAAAACCCCCCTACAACTCTTGGGGAAACCGCTCCTTGAGAGCTCCTTCATTCTCTTAAAATGCTTTTACGTAGGCAGAATTACAAAGCAACTATGTTACAAGATTTATTCCCGATTTCTTCCGATCTCGTGCATTCACTCCGCCTTGAAAATTGTAACGGGTAAACAGGAAAACCATCACAAAATTTTATACATTTATGAACAGCATTAAATGCCGAATGAGCTTCGATTTGTGTCACCGTACGTCGTACGTCAGATTTCCGCCGTATCGTCGTACGGACCGTACGGAAACTCCAAATTGTCGCTTCACCTCAAAACTGCGTCCTTTGCCTCAAATCAAAATAAACCGATCAGACGCACGTCAGATGGATTTGCAACCGTACTCACCACAAATACCCTTCTCCTCGATTTTCGTGCCCAGAATCTGCCCAGAAATAAATGTTGAAGCTGTTGTACGGTCTTCCTTGAAAACTGTGCCTCTCCCTCGAAAAATGTGCCCAACACTTGCTGTACGGATTTCTGCCTTGGAAACCGTGCCTCCTTGCTGCTGTACGGACTTTGCTGAAGTTTCTATCAGTTGCTCTCTTTCTCCTCTCTGCTCAGAAATCTCCCTTGCTCTCCTTCTCTTGCTCTCTCAATCTGCTCATGAAAGAATGAATGACCTTTTCCTCCTTTTCCTCCTTTAACCTAACCCTAAGTGACTTTTGGGGAATCCCTAAATCCAATGGCTGAGATAGATTGAGATCTAGGGCCGAGATTAAATGCTCATTTAAATCTCACTTTCTATTTTTTAATTCACCCCACTTTAATAAAGACCCACTTAGTCATTTATTTCCAAAGTCACTTTTCCTTTCTAATTTTACATTGACTTTATTAAAGTCACTTTAAAATTAGACTTTAGTAACCTTATCACTTAAAGTCACTTTTAAATTAGATTTGACTTTATAACTTTATAAAGTCACTTTAGTAACTTTATCACTTAAGTCACTTTTAAATTAGATTTAATTAGACTTGGTAACTTTATCACTTAAAGTCACTTTTAAATTAGATTTGACTTTATAACTTTATAAAGTCACTTTAGGAGAAAAATTAAATTCTTTTGGACACTTTTCTCTAGGCCAAAGATCAAAGCCTTAGGGAACCACCTGTCCTCCGGTAACCAAATTTCAACACTCCCTCTTACCGAGGAAGGTGTTCCTCACCACACCCATCTTGTCTCCGAAGTAGACATGCTTGCCCCGTGGTAAGGCTTTGGTAAGAATATCTGCAACCTGCTCATCAGTGGGAATATACTCAAGCTTCACAACTCCCTTCTGAACATAGTCTCTGATGAAATGATATTTGATCCCGATATGCTTTGACCTGTCATGAAATACTGGATTCTCCGTGAGTTTAATGCAACTCTGATTATCACAGTAAATCACTGAAGGTCTCAACGGTTGACCAAATAAGCCAAACAACATCTTGCGAAGCCAGATGGCCTCACAACTAGCTAGACTGGCTGCCATGTACTCTGCTTCCACTGAACTCAATGCTACTGACTGCTGCTTTCGGCTGAACCACGACACCACTGTCGAACCCAACCCAAAACAACACCCTGAAGTGCTCTTCCTATCAGAAGCACAACCTGCCCAATCAGAATCAGTGTAACCTGCCAATCTCACTCCATCTCCCTGCCTATAATTCAAACCATAATCCACTGTCCCCTGCAAGTACCGCAAAATGTGTTTTGCAACAACCCAATGCACCCTCCTGGGCTCACACATGAACTGGCTCATCGTGTTGACTGCAAAACATATATCTGGTCTAGTGTTGACCAAATACATCAAGGAACCAATCAGTTGTCTATACAATGTGGGATCCACCAACTCGGAATCTGAAGCGTGAAGCTTCTTCCAGTTGGTGATCATCGATGTCGACATGGGTCTACAATCCTCCATGTGGAATCTGCCAAGGATGTCCACAATATACTTCCCTTGTCCCAGGAAGAAATGCCCCTCCTCCTGCCACACCTCCAAACCCAAAAAGTAATGCATCAAGCCAATGTCCTTCATCTCAAACTCCGATGCAAGATCTCTCTTGCAGTGCTCTATGAGTCTCTCTGCACCCGTAATGACCAAGTCATCCACATACAACACCAGAATGAGAGGCTCCTCACCTATCACAATAAAGTATAGGTTCGGATCTGCATCACTCTTTGTGAAACCCATCTCCTGCAAGTACGTATCAATCCTGGAGTACCAAGCTCTAGGAGCTTGCTTCAGGCCATAAAGTGCCTTCTTCAGTTTGCATACATGGGACTCCTTCCCATGCACCTCAAAGCCCTGCGGCTGCTCAATGTACACCTCCTCCTGTATGAAGCCATTGAGAAATGCGGTCTTCACATCCATTTGGTGGATCTTCCAACCCATCTCTGCTGCTATCGATATAATGGAGCGAATGGAAGTATATCGAGCCACGGGAGCGAAGGTCTCCTCATAATCAACTCCCTCTACTTGGGAGAACCCTCTAGCCACAAACCTTGCCTTGAATTTCTCAATGCTGCCATCTGCAGCATGCTTTACCTTGTAAAGCCATCTGGAAGTAACCACGGATTTGCCCTCAGGCCTCGACACCAGCATTCTTCGTGATAGAAGAATACTCCTCCTGCATGGCCTCCCTCCAGACTTGCTGGCTAGCTGCCTCCTCATAGCTAGAAGGTTCGGAGTTAACGATGTTGGCAACCATTGCCATATAGGTACAGAACCTCTCAGGTGGTCTTCTCTATCTAACCGGTCTCTTCGGCCTAGCAACAGATGTGGCCTCTCTCAAGGTATCCTGAAGCCACTTGGTCTTCCTCTTCCCTGAGCACACTTCTCCCACCAGAGAATGAAACTCCTCATCCTCATCAGGAGCCTGAACTCCTGAATGTCTGTCTGCTGTCCTCCTGCCTGAATTTGAACCTGTAGATGCTGAAGTACTGTGTGAACTGTCCATCAGTGGACTACCTAGTGAACTGCTCTGCATGCTGCCTGAAGCACCACCCCTCTGCCTCTGCGAGCCATTGCTCACTGATGAACCCGACACCGTAATCGATGTACCTCCTGATCCCTGCCCACTGGATCCCTGTGACTGACTCAACTACTCTTGAGGGTCTGGCTGATTCAGATACTCTAACTCCCGTGACCTCCTGAAAGCTCTGTCCTCCTCGAACTTCACATCCTGCCTGAAAACAACTCTCCTCCGTGCAGGAATATAAATTCGAAAGGCTTTCAAGGTCTCACTGTAGCCCACAAAGATACCCTTCTCTGCGGTGGGCTCTAGCTTGGTCCTCTGCTCCTTGGGTACGTAGGAGTATGCAATACACCCAAAGATACGAAGATGACCAACATCAGGCTTCTTCTCAGAAAAAGCCTCCTCCGGAGTCACATGCCCCAAGGCACGATGTGGACTCCTTTTTTGCAAATATACAACAGTGTTGCAGGCCTCTACCCACAAAAACAATGGTAACCCCTGATCATGTAGCATGGCTTTGGTAGCCCCTCCGATGGATCTATTCTTCCTCTTCGCAACCCCATTCTGATGGGGGTTGTAAGGAACTGTGAACTCCCTCCTGATGCCTGCCTCCGCACAATAATCAACAAACTCACCAATGGTGTACTCCCCTCCATTGTCCGACCTGAGGGACTTGATCTTCCGACCTGTCTGAGTCTCCACAAGAGCTCTGAACTCTTGAAACCGCTTGAAGACCTCACTCTTGGTCTTCAAGAAATAAATCTAGGTCTTCCTGGAGTGATCATCAATGAATAAAACATAGTACTCATATCCACTCAAGAAAACGTGAGACATTCGACCTCTCACATCGGTATGAATCAAATCAAGTATCCCAGTCGATTTGCTGTCACTGCTGGGAAAAGGGGATTTGGCAAACTTGCCCATTGCACATCCTCTGCATGTATCTAGGTGATCAGAACTGAAATCTGGCACACCTGTAGTGATATCTCGCAATGTCCTCAAGGCTCCGTGATACATGTGCCCCATCCCGCAGTGCCAAATCTCACACAACTTTGAATTGCTAGCTCTGCTGCCGGTACTACTGCTCAATGCCAAAAGGGGCTGAAACACAAACTTGTACACCTTTGCACGGCGTACACCAATCACTCTAGCTGAATTAGCTGGAGCGCCCCTAGGATATATAAGCACCTGCCCTCTCCTGAATAATACCTCATACCCTCTGTCCTCCAATGCTGAGACAGATATAAGGTTCTTCTTCATCCCTGGCACATATAGAACATCTGACACCTTCAAGGGAGGTTTGGGTTCCCTATCAAATGTCAATGTCCCCACACTGATTGCTCTAACAATGCTGTCATCTCCGAGTACTACCTCTACATCAGTGCCACTCTTTGAAAGCTCTGAGAAGTACTCACGGACTCCTATCATATGACGTGAAGCCCCATTGTCAACATACCAAATACCTGAAGATGCTTCGCTAGTGGAGGGAAATGCACACTCCCTCTCACCCTCTGTGGCAGGTGATCCTACACTAGTGGACTCACAAGCAATGAACCCAAATCCCTGGTCAAAGCTCTCCGAAAAGTCCTCTATCTCTGCTGATGCTGCCATGGTCTTGTTCTTCCCCATCTTCTTCTTCTCTAGACACACAACTGCATAGTGTTCCGTCTTCTGACAATTCCAACACTTCACCTTGGAATAGTCCTTCTCCTTATTCAATTGCTTACCTTTACCTTTGCCTTTGCCTCCACCACTACTTGTGGAAGCTTGCTTCTTTCCTTTGCCTTTCTTGCCCCTTGTTACCAGTGCTACATCCTCATACTCCTCAATTGGTTTGGCTGCCCCAAGCTGGTTCTTTCTGATTTCATTCTATATGCGATCATCCCACAACCTCTCCCAAGTGAGAAGGGTCTCACATGAAACAATCCCATCAGCGAAGCTCAACCATGAACTGGGAAGGCCATTCACTGCAATCCGCACCAACTCAGTGGGTGGAATGACATCTCCAATTGTTGCTAACTCATCTCTCACATTAATGATCTTTGTGAGGTGTGCAGTAGCACTATCTGTCTTTGCCATCTTAATGGCCTTCAACTTCTCCCTTAGGACCATTTTCTGTTCTCATTGGTACTCTGGTAGAGATTGGTCAAGGCTGTCCACATCTCATGAGCAAGTCTCTTTCCTCTCACATGAGGAATGCAATGGTCTTTAATACCATTCAGAATTAGTCTCTTGCCCTTGTTATTCCTCCTTATTAAAGTCTGTCAACTGAACAGGGTCAGTAGGCACATTAACAGGGCGCTGTAGGGTACTCACCATTATGCCCTAGACTTCTGCCTCCTCAAAGATGCTCTACATTCTTTCCTCCATACATTGTAGTTGCTATGCCCATCCAACCTATCCTCCACCCTCAAGCCCAAAGACATGCTTGCTGTTCTAATAAATTGAAAATGACACTGCTGTAGTAAAAAGGTTACATTTTTTTGATGTACTAGGGCTAACGTAGTTTTCTCTTATGGTTGCTTTGGTCCCCAAACTGCAATTTTCAGCAAACTAGCTCTGATACCATGTAGAAATTTTAAGACCCACTCCGGTTTTCAGTTTTTCCTTATTTCTCCCATATAGTTAAATGCCCATTCCCATAACCATACATTCAACAAGCTAGGAAAATAAATATTTTCTGAAAACACAAATTCTGGAAATTTCAAATGCTGGAAATTGCAGAAATAAAAACACAGAAATAATTTCAGCCACACACAGAAAATGACACACTGATTTTTGGTCAAGATGACCCTAGAAAAACCCCCTACAACTCTTGGGGAAAACTAGTTTGAAAGCTCTTCTTTATTTTTGAATATAGCCTTTATAGTGAGACAGAAATTACAGCAAAAAATTCAGCAACTTAACAATTGTGCTTATCTCGATTTCCGTGCTTATACCCCGCCTTGGAAAACGTGTCGAACAGTAAACTAAGAAAATAGAAATTTTACAACATTAAATGCTGATTGTACTTCCCGATTTCTGTGCCCAACTGTACGGTCGTACAACTGTATGGAAGGTACAACATTACCTCCTCGATTTCTATGCCTCTTTTTGCCTCGAAAAACGCACTATTGCTGCTGTATGGATTTCCTCGAAATCTGTGCCACCAAATAGCAGTACATCTCGATTTTTGTGCCTAGAATCTGCTTAGAAAATTGTGCTAAAGCTGCTGTACGGATTCTTAGAAAACTATGCCTCCTTCCTCGAAAAATGTGCCACACTCCTGTGGTATGGATTTCTGCCTTGGGAATTGTGCCTCTTTGCTGCTGTACGGATTTGCTGAAGTCTCTAGCTGCTGCCCTCCTTCTCCTCGCTGCTCAGAAATTTCTCCCTTGCTTTCTCTTCTCTTCTCTCAATCTGGTCATGAAAGAATCAATGACCTTTTTCTCTCTTTTCCTCCTTTAACCTAACTCTAAGTGACTTTTGGGGAATCCCTAAATCCAATGGCTGAGATAGCTTTAGATCTAGGGCTGAGATTAAATGTGCATTTAAATCTCACTTTCTATTTTTTTAATTCACCCCACTTTAATAAAGACCCTCTTAGTCATTTATTTCCAAAGTCACTTTTCACTTTCTAATTTCACATTGACTTTATTAAAGTCACTTTAAAATTAGACTTAATAACTTTATCACTTAAAGTCACTTTTAAATTAGATTTGACTTTATAACTTATAAAGTCACTTTAGGAGAAAAAGTGAAATACATTTGGACACTTTTCCCTAGGCCAAAGATCAAAGCCTTAGAAAACCACCTGTCCTCCAGTAACCAAATTTCAACAAAACAAATTTAGTTGAACTAATATTTTTGTTAAAACCTTGTTTTCCTTTGATACAAATTCGCTATGGTTTTTGAGAATAAAAGAAAGAAATGGTCCTCCTAAGTGTAGTTTAAAGTACTCGGCAAAAACCCTAAGGTGAAATTGTGTATGTTGTGTTTGACATGTTAGGTGTGTGTTGGAACTTGGACATGCATGGGGTTCATGCCCTACTTAGGACACGTCTTGTACATGTCTATTACACGGGTCACTTGTGCGTAAGTCTCTAACGTGGTACACATGGCCTAAAACCAATGTTCTCTATTTCTTAACTCTCTTAACTATAAAGGCTTTGTGGAGTATTTTATGGTCATGATCCGGATCTTGGGGGAGGCCCCCAGGCCATAAAAATTTGAAATGGATGCGACAGATATGCAAAATTAATGCCGAGAAAGACACTGAGAACACAAAGAAAATAAAACCACAAAGAAACTTGTTTTATTAAAACAGAGAATAACTGTAGAAGCTACATTGTGGCGGACAATCTGTCCTTTTACAAAGTGAGGCTTGTTAGTTATAGCCTTTTTTGAGATACAATACCATAGGTGGATACCATGGGCCAATACCATGGGTAGATACCACTTACAATACCATGGGTAAATCCCATGTGTGGATGAATACCATGGGTGGATACATACCATGGGTCACTTATAATACCATGGGTGAATAAATATCATGGGTGGATGAATACCATGAGTCGATACCATTTACAATACCATGGGTAAATTCCATGGGTAGATGGATAATATGGGTAGATGAATAACATGAGTTGATGCCATTTTCCATTCGGATCATTCCTCCCTCCTTAAGAAGCAATGGTCTCCATTGCGTGAAGTTCCCTCTTGAGAATCCTTTGTTGAATATGAAGAACCACTGAAGAGAAGGGTTTTGTGTAGTTAACCCATAACCATGATGAACGAAGATCCGAGGATAGAGATACCCTGTAATGCTTGTGACCAACTGTGATATTGACAGTGTGTGGCCTAGCAAATGGACTTCGATGAAGTGTGGGTTTGTGGATGAACCAAAATCATGACAAACAAAGATCCGAGGATAGAGATACCCTGTAATGCTTGTGACCAACTGTGTGACTAACAGTGTGCGGCCTAGCAAATGGACTTCGATGAAAATGATTTTGTGTAGTTGACCCATAACTGTGATGCTGATTGTTGATGAAGTAGCAGGTGCCTACATAGCTTGGGGTGGGAGGGCACGTCTCCAAATAACCCAAGCCGAACGTTGCTATGATCAAACTGATGAATGTGAAGCAGGTGCCTACTAAAGCGGGGTGGGAGGGCACGTCTCCAAAGGGAACCCGCTCCGAATGCTGCTCCAGATTTAAAATGAGCATAACTCGGTCAATATAACTCAGAATATTTATTATAACCTTTTTTTGGAAATGGAATGATCATTCTGCATCATTTCATGTGTTTGAAACCACTATCTGGAGACTCTAGACTCTCAGATTTGCGCTGGAACTGGCACGCCGTCACAAAATTTCTGAAAAAATAGTTGATGTTAAATCAACGATAACTCCCACATCCGGACTCCGATTCAACCGATTTTTTTTTTGAACTTGGGTGATTTTTCAAGAGGAGCTCAGATCTATCTCCATTTATTTGAAATTTTGTACTAAAAATGGCGAAAAATGACAGGAGAGCCGCCGTCCATGAATTGTCGTCAGAAAAATTGCTTCAACATTGCTGATTTTGAATTAGCAATATCTCCCTCATCCGAACTCCAATTTGGCCGATTTTTTTTTGAATTTGAGTATTTTTTCGCAAGGAATCCAGATCTGGTCTTTGTTTTTGCAAATTTTTTACCAAAAGTTTCAGATCTGATCTGAAAACTCGCCGCCCAAAACATTCATGGATTTTACTGAAGATTGCTGCAAAACATTGAAGCTGAAATATGTTTCAAACCCTCATTCCCATGGAGGCGTAACCTGAATCTGATACCACTGATCCGGATCTTGGGGGGGAGGCCCCCAAGATCTAAAAAGTTGAAATAGATCTGACAAGATCTGCAAAATTATAATGCCAGAAAAAAAAGAGAACACAAAGAAAATAAAACCACAAAGAAACTTGTTTTATTAAAACAGAGAATAATTGTAGAAGCTACATTGTGGCGGACAATCTGTCCTTTTACAAAGTGAGGCTTGTTATTTATAGCCTTTTTTGAGATACAATACCATAGGTGGATACCATGGGCCAATACCATGGGTAGATACCACTTACAATACCATGGATAAATCTCATGTGTGGATGAATACCATGGGTGGATACATACCATGGGTCACTTATAATACCATGGGTGAATAAATATCATGGGTGGATGAATACCATGAGTCGATGCCATTTACAATACCATGGGTAAATTCCATGGGCAGATGGATAATATGGGTAGATGAATAACATGAGTTGATGCCATTTTCCATTCGGATCAGGTCATGAAATTGTACCAATAAAATCCATATTGGTATTAGAGAATACTATGGTTTCTAGAGTAACACAACTTGGAGCAACCTTGATTGTATGGACATAATGGGATGTTCAGATTATGTTACATGGAGTTAAGATGTGTTCCTCAGGGTAAGGGATGTGCTCCCCATGTTGCCATGGTATGGGTACTCATAAGGGGATATTTATCCATGTCCCCTTTTGGGGGAATGCAAGGAAACAAGCTAGGGGAATGCCCCCCCACAAATATCAGGTGCTCTTGATGCTCTTTTTTTACCAAAGCCCTTTCTTTTGAACCCCACTGACTGGTATTACAGGTAATATTAAATCCTCCTTGACATTCTCCTTTATCCTTTAATTTCCTATTTAGAAGTCAAGTTTTACTTAAATTGTTAACAATTACCATTAATTGTTTTAGGATGCGAGAGTGGTTTCTATTTCATCGGACTTCATATAGAGAAAGTATAATTTTCTATCCCATTCAATATTCAACAAAATTAACAGTTTTCAGGATTGGCCAGATTAGTGTTTTTTACTGTATTCTATCATGTATGAGGGTATGGGATTGATGTTTAGTCAAGAGCACCAAGCCCTATATGTACCTTGATGTTGGTTTCATCGATTGTTAAACTCCTCTGTCATGATTTTAGCAAAAAAATTATTGGGGAAAATATAATTTCTCCCTTTAAACATGGAAAGGCAGTCATATCTTTTAATTTTTCAATTTTCTAAATATAATGAGAAATATAATGGATATAGTCATAGATGATATATACATAATGATTTATGATATATTAATTATTATATTACGTTGTTATGTATAAGACCAACATAGATCCATCTTAACTCTAGATCTACGAAGCACTGAGAGGAATCAAATCTCTTTTAGAGTGCAAAGCTTGAAGAAAATTTCACACCTAGAGAGATTTAATTTCTCTTGCTGCTTAGTAGATTCAGAGTTAAGATGGATCTATGCTGGTTCTTAAAAGTGTGATTTATATTTAAATAAATTTCATATCTCTATATTTAGAAATATTCTTATTTTTAATTTTATTAGAACCCTAATAATACATATGGTTATAGACATATGCACTTGGCATTTTTCTTTGACATGTTTTATACTTTTTTATAATTTAATTTTTTAATGTGATGTACATAGGAGTGTTGAAAAGGTTGGCATCGACAAAAAATGGTGAGGGTCCTAAAAACATATTTTCGGCAACATCAGTGAAAAAATCGGCAAACTGTGATAAACATTAAAAAATGCAAAATGTATTCCTTTTTTTAGATTTTTAAACATATAAAGTAACAACAACATGAAATAAACACATTGGTACATAAATATGAAGAAAACACTGATAGTGGATTTCAAATAAAATAATACATTAAAGGCGATATTAAATCCTGCTGATTCCTGACAATTGTCCAATCAATGACTCAAATGTGGAGAAACAATACAAAATAACATCACATATATAAATGTATCTCATCATCATGTGTTATATGTACAATGGCAAAAGAAACAAAACTGACAACTAACTATCTAAGATGAATGCCCTCTCCCCTTCTATGGGAAAAGATGATGGGTTGTTTTCCAAGCTTACCCCTAGTAGTAGAAGCCCTAGCCCCACAACAAATGTCAAATAATCACTGGTGGGTATGGAACTGTGCTCTCTTATATCTGTAAAAGGTGGTGATGTTGCCACATTTTCCTCCTGCTCCTCATTCTCTTCCTCCAAGTCCTCCTCTTTCTAAATTCTACCCCTGTACTACTAATGGTTCCTGCTCTAACCATGTAGACGACTCCTTAATGATGGGAAGCTCAGAGTCTACCCTCCACATAGATAATACATAAATATTGTCCAAGGAAATGGCATCCACATCCAGTGGTTTCTCTATTTGCTTCACTTGTAGTCGGAGATTGTAATGGACATACACCAAATCATTAAGGTGTGAGAACAACCTGTAAGAGTGTTATAAAAAAATTAATGAGTCTTGACAGTTGAGGGTCATAAATTACAATAAATGTGATTGCTCAGTTGAAGTTCAAAGTTATAACATGTTGCACTTTGAGTGTATTTTCTCAAATACATTTCAATAGTGCTCATACCCTAAAGTGCTACAGGTGTGACTGAGAATTTTGATGGCGATTTTTTGTTAATTTGGTGCCCTTGCACCATAGCTTTGCCACCAAACATCTATAACAAAATAAAGAAAAGTTAATACATAATTAAACTTTCAAATAAAAAGTAATTGAATTTAAATAATCTACAATTTTGAATTAGTAAATACTAATGAGTCATGACTTGTCACTTACGTGGCGTGAAGATGGTTCTTTCACAAATAGCATCACCAAAACCAAATAGTCCAACACCATTCGAATACATATCTATCTCACGGTTGATTTTCTTCTCAAAAGCTTGGGATCAAGTACGAAACCAAATAGTCCAACACCATTCGAATACATATCTATCTCACGGTTGATTTTGCTGCAAAGCTTGGGATCAAGTACCATCTTATGAATCTGGGTATGGAGCCCTTCCATCACCTTGCCATCGAAATCAAAGTTGCATTTTTACAAAAATATGGGGTTGTGGAAAAGTGTTGTTGCATGAATGGGTTGATGACGCATCCCTGTCCATTGACTATCAATCACATCCCATAACATCATCTGTCTATTAAACCCAACGGGACCCTTATCCGCAAAATAAGCACAAATAGTCTCTTTGGACCTATCCATAGTGGGAGATTGTAAAGGACATACACCAAGTCATTAAGGTGTGAGAACTCCAACCTGTAAGAGTGTCATATAAAAGTTAATGAGTCTTGACACTCGAGGGTCATAAATTACAATAAATGTAATTGCTCAGTTGAAGTTCAAAGCTATAACCTGTTGCACTTCTTTGAGTGTATTTTCTCAAATACACTCCCATTGCACTCACACCCTAAAGCGCTATAGGTCTAACTGAGAATTATGATGGAAATTTTTTGTAAAAAATAATTGAATTTAAGAAATCTACAATTCTAAATTAGTAAAGTCTAATTAGTCATGACTTATCACTTCCGTGGCGTGAAGATGGTCCTTTCACAAATAGCATCACCAAAACCAAATAGTCCAACACCATTCGGATACATATCTATCTCACGATTGATTTTGCTACAAAGCTTTTGGGATCAGGGACCATCCTATGAATATGGGTATGGAGACCTTCCATCACCTTGCCATCAAAATCAAAGGTGCATTTTTTACAAAAATGTGGGGTTGAGAAAATGTATTCATAAACCTTTGAATTCGATGAAGCATCCTATTCAAAAGGGAACAACTGGAGCCATGCCTCACCAATCATCTACAAACATCATGTGTCTAATAAACCCAACATAACTCTTTATCGCATAATAAGCATGAATATTCTCTTTGATTCCTATCCATAGCTTCGTGAATAAGCCATTGTAGGTTTATATCCATGTCTACTAATCTCAAAACCTTTACTGCAGGTTCACTAACTGAGCACACTTCTTCTACTCCTTTCCAAAAGTAGTCAATGTACACCAATTTTGCAATGCCTGTTCCATCTTGTTAAACTCTGAAAGTTCTATGCAGAAACTTAAAATTCTGTGCAGACATTTGAAAGTTATATGCAAAAATATGAATGTACTTTGCATAAAGCTGAATGTACTTGTAGAAACTGAATGCACTTTGCAGAAAACTGAATGTTCGATGCTGTTACAAATGCTTAGAATGCAGATTTTTTCTTCAAAACTTTTCAGATCAACAATTGTTGATAGAACATAAAATTAAAGATCATATGAAGACAACCAAGCACAAATATGAGACACTGATATTTAGGTCCAATGGCCAGGGAAAAACCCCTCAAGGGGGAAAATCCAAATGATTCTTCTTCTATTAGATTTCTTCAATTGTTCATCAAAGTACAGAGAGAGAGAGAGAGAGAAGAGAGAGAGAGAATAAAGTGACCAATGTCTGATCAACTTGCAGCTGAAGTTCTCTTGCTCTTTGCTTGAAGGTCTCCTCCTTCTCTTGATCAGATCTTGTCCTTCACACTTGCTTGACTCTTCCCTTGCTCTTGCTCTTCACTTGCTTTCACACTTCTCTTGGACATACTCAACACTTGCTCTCCTTCTTCACAATGAACATACTGTTGAGAAATCTCTAGGGTAATAGTTAGAATGATTTCTCTTATACTTGATAAGTGCTTTTGATGTCTTTTTAACTTTTTCTTATTTATTAGCTTCTTCTCTTATTATTATGTTATTCTTATCATCAAATAACTACGAAAACGAGAAGATTAACAATACACAAGAACATAGGATATAGGCTGCAAGCTGGGGCCAAAACCTCTCCACTTGAGAGGAAAACTGTTAAATTTAGATTATCATGGTATGTTCTATGCTTAATGCAATTTTACTTCAATTTTTCTTATAGTCCCAATTCAATTTAGTAATCACAAACATGAAAGTAAAATTCTGATAGAACATAATAATAGATCAACAAAAGACAAGCCAAATAATATATCTGAATTTGTAGTTCTTTTTGTCCAACAAATATAGAGAGAAATGTTTGTTACAACAAAGGCTTTAGTTGGCCAAACCAAATTCTCCAACATACCAAATCAACTTTTCTCCAAGTGTCACACACACCCCTTAAAGACAGCTCCAAAAAATCAACACAAGTCAATAGAAAATGGTTAATGCAGAAGTCAATGTTACGGTCAACGGTCTATACCCGAAGTCAACGTCCAACCTCGATTTTCATGCCCTCCAATGCGGCCTCAAGAAATCAGAATTTCTGTGTTGAAATCGAGGTCAAAGCTCAAGTGTTGACCCAATGTCAACATTGGTCAACGCTGTCTAGAAAGCCCTAAAACAGTCCGCAATTTGTCCAGCTTCAGATTCACATGTGTGAGGGATGGAAGCCTCTCCTAAGCTGTACTAACCAATCAAATCACATGAAGAATGTGTGATGAGATGATTAGGAAATGAGCATCATCTCTCTCCTATTTATATCCATCAATGAGGGTGTGTGACACATTTGTTTGGGCTTGTGAGCCTACATTACAAATCTGGCCAACCTTGCCAATTTGCACGTGTGGAAAATAAAAACAAAATATAATTTCTGCTCATCCAAACAAGATGATCTTTAGATTAATCTTGCACCTCTTCGAAAGAGGAATCCAACAAAAATATAATCATCATCATATGAGCAGTGCAACATGACATTTGGACCTAGTTGCCCAAAATTAACACTCTCTCTCAACTAGGGAGAACTTCATCTGTCCACCTGTGGCATCCTATTATTTAGTACCATCATGTACTATCATCATCATCCTGCAATCTTGTGTCATCTTGTTGTAACATGCTTTGCTGGCTCTAGGGGCAAACAAACGAGAGTGAGTCACAAAGACATCACACTCCGCTGACCCAAAGTCAGCTTAGAGGTTAAAACCTCAATTGGACTCAAGAGAGTCACATACTAACCCGAAGTTAGTTTACTGACCCGAAGTCAGTTTAAGGGTAAGAACCTCATCAGACTTGATCCCAGATCAAGGTGTTGGATACATCCCCATCCTAGACATAGAGAGTACGATAATCTCCGATGTGTCCGTCGGTCTTGCTATTGGTCACATTTCCCACCTCATTGGCCAAATGAGAGGTACTTCCCATGAGTCCAAAACTCCATGGGTAGGATGCATGGCTTGCTTCAACCCATAGAGGGCTTTCTTCAACCTGCATACATATGTGTCTCTATCTTGGACTTCGAACCCCAGAGGTTGCTCCACATAAACCTCTTCCTTGATTGAATAATGTAGAAAGCCAGTCTTCACAAGCATCTGATAGAGACTCCATCCTTGCGTTGCAGCAAGGGTAATGATCGATCGAATGGTGGTATAACGGGCAACAGGTGCTAATATATCATTATAATCTATGCCTTCCTTTTGAGATAAGCCTCAGGCAACAAATCTTGCCTTGTATTTTTCAGCACTTCCATCAGCTCCATGCTTGATCTTGTAGAGCCATTTCGAGGTGACAATAGGTTTTTCTTTCGTCTCAGGACCGCTTCCCAGACATCATTCTTCATAATAGACTCATATTCTTCGTGCATAGCATCCTTCCAAAATTGATGCTTTACGACTTCTTCAAATGATCTAGGCTTAGATTGTACAATAGAACTCATGGCTACTAGGTACCCTTGGTACTTGTTCAACTTCTTACTTTCATGGAATGTCCCCTTGGAGCAATATGTCTCTCGACATCTTCGAGAGTGTTCCTAAGCCATGGAGGTCTCCTTTTATTAGAAGGAGGTGGATCAATAGGATCCATCGGTCCTTCAACATCGGGCACTGGTTCATCCTTCGGCTCTTCCTGCTTCCCTGCTTCTTCTTCTTCTTCTTTGTTTTCCTTTGAGATAGTGTTTTGAAGGCAAATCCCCTCTGCAGACAGAGGTGATCCCTCTAGCCCTAGGGTAGGTCTAGCAACAAGGGAACATGCTGGTTCCTAGGTTCCTAGCTTATAAATGAAATGAGGATTAGATAGGTGTCCTACCTCAATCCAATGCTTTTGATGTGGTGTGTTGCAACGATCCTTCGATCTTCGTCTTTCAAGCCTCACGCTCCTTAGGTAGCGACGTTTACACCTGCACAAAGATCAAACAAGCACTAACAATATACAAGCATATACATTCATTTAAAACTATCCAACTAGTCAAGGAGAGTTAGAAACTTTAATCATTAACACAACAAATCTGGAGCTAGAAATCAGTCATGTCATATTGATAAATAAATAGAGAAGTTTACACCCTGTGCCTTGACGCTGTAGACCTCCTTCGACGGGTTTAGTCGGGCACATCTCAAAGCATTCGTTCGTAAGTTGAGCACGAAGAGGTGAAAGGTTCAAACTTTCTCTCACAACTATGGACTATTCTCTGCTATTAGCTCCTGGTCTATCCTAGCTATGTCTGGCTAGCTGGTTCAATGGAATGAAGAGGGATTTATAGGAGTGGAGGATGAGCTTTGGGATCCACATATGGTGGAGGGAAGGCCTTATCCCTTTGGGAAGTTGCACTTTTATAGGAACTAGAAGCCTAAAGGGAGAAACTTGACCTCATCCAGTCGAACAATCATCCATGACTCTGCTCACGAAATTGTTAAATCATGGAATCTTCATTTCCATTTTAAAAAATTTTCCAAAGGTAGCTCGACGCAGGTGCCCTTCAGAGACAAAGCGACCACGACGTGAGGCCTAGTGTTAATTTGGCCATCGACGCGAGGTCATATTTATTATTTACACAACCGCGTCGATCCAAAAATAGATGTTTTAAAGGGTCAACCTCTGGAATAGTCAACAAAGAATCTGTTCTTGACATGTTAAGGGATACAATAACATTCATTGTGATGTATAACAGTACACAAGGGTCACGCTGATAGTCCTCCAGTATTCAGAATGGGGAATGCAGTGAAGGTGACAAAATACTGAGTAACAGATGCCCCCTAAAGCATGAAGTTCGAGAGAGAGGGAGGGGTGAAATGCTTTATGAGAACATGCCCAAACCAAAATGCGCCGTTAGAGGACCTGAAAGATCAAGTATGGTGATATCTCGATGCATGAATATATGTGGCATAGAAGCAACCAAATATGTATAACAGGTGACATTTGGCCAGATCCAAGGTATGGACACAACCATCAAGGGAGAAGGATCATCAAATAGACTCAGGTATGGTTGCAACCATCCAATCAGAAGAGTCATGCATGTAGTCATGATAAATCAAATTGTCCTGCAGCCTAGATTTTATCATACAAAACCCAGGGTCTTGCGCTCTGTCCCGACCCGAACAAGCACAAATTCAAGCATGTGAATGAATGAGATGAAGTCGAACATGCAAGAAAGTCACTTGATTATCAACCAATGATGAAAGCTATTAACAGGCGCGAAAGAGACCACCAATAATGACAATGGTTCTCAAGGTACTACCAGTACAATCCACGGAATGTGAACAATGAGCTGGAGTTGAACACTCGTGAAATCACCCGATCGAAGGCCAATGATGAGAACCTGTTTTCGAATGCGAAGAACTTGTCATTGAGGCATGCAAGCTCTTAGGTACCAGAAGGGAGTCTCTGGATCAACTTCCCGGATAATGAGTTGAAGTTGACAAGAAGTGACTGGTCGAAGGAGGGCCATAATGTTTCCCACATCATTGACACGAGACAGAGGAATAAGATGATAGTGAATCAAGAATAAACAGAGGATTAGGGGTTGAAAACTGCAGAAGGAACTTCTCTTGAACATATCGGCGACACGACTCCGGAATTTGGCAGTATTTGACATCAAGGGATCTGAGGTCACGACGACGAGGCAAAGAGCAGATGAGAGGTCAAAAATGGATAACCCAAACCCATGGAGGAAAAATGACGAATGTGGGATGTCCCCAACCCAACACGAACTGCAGACAAGTGTCATGTTCAAGAGCGACATACTGCCGATACAACTGAGAACTAGTTCCATTTTACCCCACCATTTCTGACAAGTACCCCTATTATTTTTGGAAACAAGCTTGAAGGGGATAGCATATGTTTGTCATGTAAGTTTGTCCTTTAGATAAATCCATCCTAGTACATTTTACGAGCCCTAGGAAGTAGAAACTCGGTAACGTCACGGTGGCGGTTTCCGATGTCATTAAGCTTTAACGAGTCCGACAAAGGGAAAACTCAACGTCTTTTCATGTTTAGAGAGTTTGAAAAGAAGCGGAAAAGAAAACTCCAATAGGTCCCTTTTTGTAGGTAGTCTCGAATATTCGAAAAGGTAGAAAACAATATCTGAGAGAACATCTTAGCCATATTCGACTAAGGTATTTCTTTTTCGTAAATAATCTATCCAGCCCGAAAAAGGGGTAAACATAGACTGGGCAGATGACGTTTTGTAGCCTTTAACAAGTTCAAAACGACAAGAGTCTCGGCAATCTTTTCAATTTTTGAGAGTCAGAAAAGTGCTGAAAGATGACTCTAGGGGGTGACTTTTTCGTGCTTTTAGGGAGTCCGAAAAAGTAATAAAATGCAACTCGTTTCCTCATCGTCGTCATTTTTTAGGACCTGTTGTTGCACAAGAAACTAATGTAAAACCCATTTTTTGAAAAAAATAATAAAATAATCGAAAAAAATGTCCAAAAACCTAATTAGGGTTTAGAAAAGGTTATAAAACAATGCGAATAGTAAAAACAATTTACTTTTAGCTTTTCACCTTCTTGTGAGCATTTTTACCGGTTTCCACTGTGAATTTGCAGAGCTGATAGCTGGCAATCCAAGAGTTCATTTACGAATTTGTTTTTTCCAGTTAGGAGCTCTGAACTTCTTCTACAATTTAATCCATTTTTTGCTTGCTTTAATAGTTTTAATGCATTTGTGGAGGATTTTGAAAAAAATTAGGCTGCGGCCATCAGTGCCAATTCCGGGCACGAAGTCGCGCCCAACCTCGAAAATTTTGAACGGGAAGGCGCTGTTTGGCGTAGTTGTTTGAGAAACAACAACGCCGAACGTTGCGCCCAATATTTTAAAGTTTTTCTTCCAAAATGGTTGGATAAAAACAATTCAAATTTTAAACAGAGGCTAATGAAAGCTCATATGTCGGTTTTGTAGGAAGATCAGTAGCTAAAATGGTCATAGAGTGGAAAAAACGAGAGCATGGGGAAGAGATGAACAGGCCATGGGAAATGATGTATTCATGGATGCCCTGAGAAACTGTGGGCTCCTGAAATTCTTCATGACCCCATGTTTGAGAGCTCAGCTAGAGCTGCTATAGTACTTGATTAGTGTATGGGATGCTGATCGAGAGAGATTCATGATTCATGACCAAGAACTGGAGATAGAAGTCTCTAACATTTACTTCATAACTGGATTGTCGCGAAGGGGAGAGCGACCACTACTGACAGGTACTCGGGCTCTTGGAGAGAGCATGGGTATGTTGATAGATAGAGTCTGTCGCGGGGCAAAGAAAGCATCTAAGAGTCGCAAGGTAGACATTCAGACCGTGCCTGATTTGCCATTAAGAGTAGTGCTACATACCATTACACGAGCTGCTAGATCTCAGGCTCCCCATGAAGCTACAAAGACACAACTTCAACTAGCCGTAGATTGTATGGATCCAAAAATCTTCAATTGGGCAAAAGCAGTGACAATCAACTTGAAACGCCAACTGACCAAATGCAAAAATGGTAAGCTGAAATAGTTTGGATACAGGTCCATCTTGATACAGTTCATCCTGGAACGGTTGCCGATATTCCAGCGCCAGGAGGTGAGCGTACTTATGCCACCAGCACGAGAGCCACGGATGGTCTGTTGGGCGGAGCTAATGCCTCGATCAGGAGGTGGACAACACATGTTGTGGAGACCAAAATTTTTTGACTGGTTACGCCGACAACTCATCGTGGTAGAGGAGTGGCTGTATGCTGGCATCGATTTCAGGGGAAATCCGGACCTTCCACTTCCAGAAGGGGATGACTGGGACGAGGATTTAGGTAAAAAACTCATTTTTTGGATTTTTATAAGTATTATGATTTTTTTGCATATGTGTTCTGATATTTACTCATGTGTTGCAGATGTTGGACCAGAGAGACCCGCGGGGATGTCCCCCATAGCTCGGAGACTCCCACGAGATTTCGAGGTGGCCCCTCATGCCGAGGGAAGTGACGAGGAAGAAATCGCGCTCAACTTGGAGGGACTCACAAGTGGGATCCCAGACTATGTGAGATTCGAGGACGTTCCTCGTGCTTATTAGAGGCACATCGCAGGAGTGTCTAACCGCATCCATCGACTACTGAGGTGGGTCGTACGGGCAATGACGTGCTATCATGAGCACCATGTGGATTAGACTCCTATGTTTCATTTCTGCATATTTTTTGAGAGACACGGTGTCTCAAGATGTAACCAAAACACATATTTTTTGAACTATGATGTACTCGTGGATGCAAACAATCAATATATATATATATGTGTATATGCTTATTTTCCTGTCTAAATCTTACTATGTGATGATGATTGCTTTTACAAATACCGCAAATGTCTATCTAATACAATATTAGCTATTGCATCAGTTAACGTATTCATTCTTCTGGGAATATGCTAATATGTGATATAATCAAAATTCCTTTCTAACAAATGAACACACAAATACATCCTTAAAATTTGAGGGTTTCTAATAGAATAACGCCCATTGAGCTGGAGAACAACAAGTTGAGAGTCTAGGTTTACAATTAATTCATGAATGTCGAGGGCAATAGCTTCAGTAAGAAGTTTGATAACTGCACTTTATTCAACGACATTGTTAGTTGCACGTCCTAGACAAATGCCGTGAAGGTCTACTAACTCACCGTTAGGATCATAATTACCCAAGCCGTGGAGGATAGGTTCCGGGTACTGTGGGAGGCACCGTCAGGGAAACCGACATAAGGAGTGACAGACATCTGCACAGTAAGCAAAGACATAATAAGTAGGAAAAAACTGCTCACAAAGCACACCAAGCCAAAAATGTACAAAAATGAGAAACACACTTATGTACAAAAGAAAATGCACGTGAAACTCATGCATAATATTTTTTGAGATACAGTCTATTTCGGGGCTGATCTAAGTGATAGCTTTCATAATCAATAAGCTCATAGGCCCCGTTCTGCAGAACACGCTTGATGATATAGGGTCCATGCCACATGGGTTCGAATTTGCCTGTCCTTAGCTTATCATGAGCTTGGTCATACAAGAGGAGTAGGTCTCCTTCTACGAAGGTACAAGGGGAAACCATCTGGTCAAAGTGGGCTTTGACCCGCTTTTTCTGTGCTTATATGACTAGAGCAGCGAAGCGGCGAGTTTCATCAAGCCTCTCCAAATATAGAAGACATTCTTCCTCTGGCGAGGTATTCGGCAGTAATTCGACAGCTATTTTGAGTGAAAGAATTTTACATTCAATCGAAAGCGTAGCTTCCAAACCATAAACAAGCTGAAATGGGGTGAATCCAGTTGCATCCTTCACCGAGGTTCGGTAAGCCCAGAGAGCTGAAAACAACATGAGATGCCAATTGGACTTGTGCATCTCAATAATACGCTGAAACATGGTGACTAAAACTTTGTTCACGGCTTCAACTTGACCATTGCCCTGGGGGTAGTACGACGTTGAGTTTTCGTGACGCAGACCCAACTTAGTAGTCAACTCAGCCATCATATAATGGCGAAAATGGGAGCCATGATTAGTGACAATGGCTTGAGGGACTCCAAACCTGGTAATCACATGATTGAAAAGAAATTGGGCCGTCGTCTTACCATCAGCCGTGAGTGTAGGCATTGCTTCGGCCCATTTAGTGAAGTAGTCCACGACTACGATAATATAACCATGCCACTCTGTCGAGCGAGGGTCACACGTCATAAAATCGATACCCCACTTCGCAAAGGGTAATAACGAGATGGAGATGAGCGGGTGGCACGCGCATCTTGCGCTTATAGATCTGGCACTCGTGACATTTACGGATAGCGAGGATACAATCTTTAAAAATGGTGGGCCAGAAATATCCAACACGAAAGATTTTTTGAGCAGTGGCATACCCAGGCATGTCACTGCCACATGCGCTAGAATGGCAGTGATTGAGGACTTTTTCAGCTTCATCGAGGGTCAAACACTAGTGGAGGACGGAATCAGCTTCGATGTGGTATAAAGTATCTCCAACTATGCGATAAGGTTGTGAATGATGTTGGATACGTCGACGAGCATCTTTCGTCAACTCAGACCGGAAATTAGAAGTCTGGAGATAAACGATGATATCACCGTACCATGGATCGAGGGTGCTAATAAGAAAAAGAGTGTCCTCTGGAATGTGTTCCTCAGAACCGGAAGGAGCAGAGGTAGAGGGTAAAGAGTAGATCAACTCAGCAAAAACCAATGACTTCTTCGATTTGGCGGTGGTGAACTCCAATTCGAACTTTTGGAGGGTAACTATCCACTTGGAGTATTTGCCCCCTAGCAATTCTTGAGTTAAAATATAGGTCATGGGGTTGCAATCAGAAATCACGGTTGTAGTGCGGAGTAAAATATAATGGCGAAAACCTTGGACGGCTTGAACAACTGCCAAGGCCAATTTTTTGACATGAGCATAACGCGTTTTAGTGTTGAGAAGATTGCGGCTAAGATAATAAATGACATGTTCATCACCATCGTCATCGTCCTGTACCAGAACCATCGTAATCGTGCTAAAAGCGACAGCCAGATAGAGTGAATAGTCACGATGATAATTTGGGGGACGCAAAAGAGGAACATTGACAAGAAAAGTCTTCAGTGCATCGAAAGATTTTTGGGAAATTTCATTCCAGAGGAATGGGACCCCTTGCTTAAGAAATCACGTGAAACCTTTGGCTACTTCAGCATAGTTCGGTATAAAACAGCGCAGGAAATTATATTTCCCTTGCAAACTCTACAACTGATGTAAAGAGGAAGGGGAGGGGAGATTAACAATAGCTTTGACCTTAAGAGGACCGAGACGAATGTCGTCGTTGGAAACGAAAAAAACAAGGAGTCTGCTCGAATCGACGCAAAAGACACATTTGTGCAGATTAAGCTGAATGTTGTAGCATCTACAGCGAAGCAATATTTTATGAAGGTGTTCCCAGTGATCCTTACGCTTAGCAGAATGAGCCAGAAGGTCATCCAAGTAAGGCTGAACAACATGCTTAATGTCTAGAAAATCATATGACAGTGCTCATTGGAATGTGGCACTGGAATTATTAAGGCCAAAAGGGAGCTTCTTGTACGCAAAGGTGCCTCATGGGTAGATGAAGGCGGTTTTATATTGATCAGTTGGTAGTATATTGATCTGGTTGTAACCAGAGAATCCAACCATAAGGGAAAAAATCTCACTCCCAGCACATTCATCAATGATTTGGTCGATGAAGGGAGTGGGATAGTTATCCTTAGGAAAAGCATGATTAATATCATGGTAATCCACACAAACTAGAATAATACCCTACTTTTTATCCACAGGGACAATGTTAGAGACGCAATCTGTTAAGGAGATCAGGTAAATAAAGTCAGCTTTGAGAAGTTTTTCAACTTCTCCCTTTATGAAAGCTTCTTTTCTAGGGTGCACAGGATGAAAGCACTGGCAAACAAGTTTCGCATTAGGATAAGAAGGGATATCGTGCACGACTATACTCGGATCAATGTCGGGAATTTCTTCGTAGGACCAAGCGAAAACATCTCGAAACTCATGGAAGAGACTAGTATAGACCTCGGATTCATCAGGAGAACATGTCACCCCAATGTGGATGTTCTCAACAATCCCTGATTTAATGGAGATGTCAATAGGCATTGTCTAAGTAATATTCCCCATGTTGCCTTCCGCAAAAAATTCATGTGTCAAGATAGGAATTTGAAGTGGATGGGAAGGAGCTTGGGAAGAAAAATTCTCAAGGCAAGTAGACATTGCCCCGAGGCCAGGTAGAAAGGAGGAACGATGATGATTATCATCCCAGGGAGGATCCTCAAGAGACATAGTTTCCACGATGGCTTCATCAGTTGGAAAGGTCTCATTCAAGGGATCAGGAGAATCCGAAGCACTGATCCAAGGGGATTTAGAATATGTGTCGAGAGACATACTCGAAGGAGTATGATCAGAAGGAGGAGGAGTCGAAGCCGAGATAACTTCACAATAATAAATTTATATTGGGCTTAACGACATCACGTCACCAAACGAATCAACCTGCTCAGGTGAAGGGATGATCCATGAATTAGAAGACGTGGAGATAATATTGACCTAAGCAGTGTTGGGTGGAGGAAGAGAAAAGAGACCGATAAGGGCGGGATCTTTGAAAATTCCTGGTCCCACACTTTCATAAGGCGTAGGAATATGGTCTACGTATGGAATGTTACTCTCGGAGGAGGTGGAAGTGAAAAAGGACAACTGATCGACAGTGATGATATTTCCTTTGTGTGGGAACTAGAGAACACAAAAGAGACTGGACGACACGCATAGCATGGTGTGAGTCCAACTACGATCGAGGAAGAGATTATAATTGATTTTTGCGTCAACTAATTCAACCTCAACATTAACCATTTTCCCTTCCAATGTTATCAGTAAGCTAGTGAGGACACAAAGAGGGCGAGATTCCCTTCTTTCGAAGGCTTCTAAATCATTTGGAGAATGGTTAAGGGCCGAAGAACCAATGGCTTTCCAGCATGAAACAAACATGATGCAAGTAGATGCACCTTCGTCCACGACTGCTCGATGGATATTCTTACCATTAATCCCAATTTGGATAATCAAAGCAGGCTTGTGAGGGAGATGCATAATGAAATTTTCCAGATCAAAAGTGATAAGGTTTTAATCAGCGAGGTCAACCCCTCCAATAACGGATAGAAAATCCTTCCGTTGTGACAAACAACTTTGAAGCACCTCCAACAAGGACATAGCGAACGGCGTCTGAGCCAAATCCTCAATGTTACACCAATTTTTGGTCATCCAACCTATTACTATTAGATGGAACAAAGTACACCATGTAAGATGAATTTTACCCTAGTAAAATTGCTTTCACTATGAAAAATAACTTAGTAATCCATAATTTATTAAGTTGTTTATGGTCTAAATAGGAAACCCCATGAGGAATAATTGAATAAATCCTTATTTGTTTGATTTTCCTGAAGGGATAATTAATTAAACCACAATTTAATTAATATTCCTGTTCATATTTAACCCAAAATAGGAAAATTAATTAGATAAATCATTATTTATCTTATTATTTTCTAGGAATAATTATTTAAAACATTATTTAAATAATATTCTTTGTTAAATTTGACTAAATCATTTATAAATAATTGAATAAATCATTATTTATTTACTTATTACTCAACCATATTCTTAAAATAATAAATAAATCATTTATTTATTTATTATTTACAAATAAATGGATTTGACCAAATTCAAATTCTTTTTCCCTCAAACAAAAAAAATATTCCATAAAAGTTGGATCTAGATTTAGTTAATAATATTTTAGTTATGCACCAATATCTAGACTAACTCAATATTTTGTTATAAATAGAAGGGTTTTCCAATTCATTCACTACCTTTTGTTGCCTAAAGATCACTCTAGATCTATACTCTTGGTCTGATTTTGATTCTCCATCATTGTCATATTTTTCTATTTTTTTGCTTGTGAGCTCCCTTTGAGTTCCATTTTTGTCTGGCTTTTCTACACCATCAAGAGAGAGAGATCTTAGATCTGAAGTGTTGAGGACATACAAGAACCCATCCCATTGAGGGGGACTGGTAACATATTTCTATGTTCCCCTCCGAGGTGTCATAAATACAAAAAATTATTTAAAAACATTCTTGTCTTGTTCATTGGATGCATGGAGCAACTCTTGCTTTTATTTGTTATTTAATAACTTTAACTGCATAGATCTAGATTAATGTAGCATTTATTTTGATCACTAACTGCAGATATAAGGAAATTGACAACCATCTTTGATGTTATGGCTATTTGTTATGCATAACTAAAGTGATATTTTTTAGTACGCTTGCGATTAGAATTCACACTAACAACTGGCGACTCCACAAGGGTTTATAATTACGACTGTTGTCGTTTTTCAGATCCCTGCATGAAAAAATACTTCAACCCCTAGGTTTTTTCTTTAGCTTATTATTTTTCATTTCTTGATGTTGTTTTTAACCTTTAAAACCCTAAAACAATAAAAATTCTAACTTTTGTGTGTTTTTGGGCCTATTGCGCAAGTGACAGGTATCAGTCATATCTGAGACTACACTTTTTTCTAAAACCTTCTCCCAAGATGGACGGAAGTGCAGGTCACACTTTTTGGGCCAAAACCTGCGACCTCAACCTTCAGGATGAAAAAAACAGCCTCAAATTTGCGACCTCAGCGGAAAACAGGTCAGAAATTGCGACTTGTACTTTTTGCGGGAATTTTTCTGTTATTTTTTTTGGGTTTTTTGGGCTACTGTTCAGGATTGTTTGACCTACCTCTCCACCCGTATTGGACATATACTTTCTTTGTTTTACTCGTCGAATTAGGAACCAAGCCCCTTAGGGCTTCAGTATGCTTCCACCTTTTTAGGAGGAGTTTAGCTGAAGCAGGTCTTCTGAGATTTCAGTGTGTTCATCCATTTTTCAGATCTGAATGTGTACTTTGAGATCCATTTTAGATCGGTTATTAATCCATCCAAAACACCTATTTTCAGTTTTTTTTGGTCCTCCTTTAGGCTCCCCTTTGTTTCCCTTCAGGTTGTAGCCTTTCACCACCCTTTTTGCAACACTTTTCCCTCTGGATTTTTTTCTGTTTCTACACCTATTTCCAACAGATCTGACCTTTAGATCCCTATCCTTCCTAACTTTAGATCCATTTGCCATTTTTTGTGTTTTGACTAGATTTCGCCCACCCGTAGACTAGTTGTTGGGAAGCCCTCCACCTTGGGTTTAAATTGATGCACCTTTATCTGTTTATTTTCTGTCGTATTCAATTTCCTTTACTGTCATTTTCAGATTTATTTATAGTTATACATAATCTTTTTTCTTTTTTCTCTACACACATCTGGGCTTAATTAAAATTAACACACTTATCACATACATGCACACCCTAAGTGAAGAGCGTCTGGTTTACACTGCCAGGCCAAGAATAAAACATTGTAATCAATTGATCTTGCACCTCCCTGCCCTTGTTTCGACATTGTAAGCATTTGATCCTGCACCTCCCTACCCTTGTTGGCATCTTTTTCTTATGTGATTGTGTCTATTTTCCATCATTGCGCCCCCAAGGCATTTATCCCGAAGACTCCTAGGCCTTCATCCACAGTTTCTGTTAGGAAGACTAACTCCTCTGTGTACGGTTCAAGTTCGTCCTCCACCGAATCCCCGTTCTGACTCTGATTCTGCTTCATCAGGTTCCCCTTCTAGTTCTACCCCCGGCTCTCTGCCTGTCACCTTCACCAGGTCTGGTTCAGGACCTAACGCTGGTGGTAGCCCCGGCCCTAATGCTGGGAATGCTACTAGTGGTGCCGCAACAAGAACTATCTCGACTACTCCCTTGCTCCCTTATATGGCAGGCCTTCGTCTTCTCAATTTTAGCCAGTTGATTAATGACCCCATACACCATGATCCTGGTTGGCCTGCTATGCCAACCAAGCTCCCTTCACAAATCCCCAAGTTTGAAGGTCTTGCTAGAGAGGATCCTACCAACCATGTTCACTCTTTCCACATGTGGTGTTCGTATAACTCCATCACCGATGACTCTGTCCGTCTTTGGTTGCTACAGCATACGCTTAATGGAGAAGCTTCCAAGTGGTATGTCGACCAGGCCTCCGCTTCTCATACTAATTTTGCGACCCTTGCCAGGGCTTTTCTGTCTTACTTCTAGCTTCCCCTTCGCTATGAAATTGGTACCAAACTCTTGATCTCTTTCCGTCAATCGTCTGCGACCCGCCTATCTGATCATGTCCAAGAATGGCGGAGAAGAAAGAGCCTATGTCGAGACCCTACCTTCAAAGACCATGTCTACATGGACTGGTTTCTTAGTTCCCTTTTGCCTTCTATTGGAAAATATGTTGCATCTCACTTCCCTCAGACCAAGGAAGATTCCCTCTAGATTGCATTGAAATATGACCTAATCTATGCACAATCTGGTTATGTTTATACTGTCTTACCTTATCTTCCTAGACCTGGTGGTGCCAACGCACCAAGGGAATCCCATGTCGTCGATGGTATCATTGGAGCCCTTTCACATATGTACACTCATCCTCCCATGGTTTATGGTTTCCCTCAGGGAGGGGCCAACTCCTCCAATAATTTCCCCCCTCCCGGTAGCATGTATCCATAATACGACATGCCTCCTCCTTTTTCCCAACTTGTTTACCCCAGTATTTCCCAACCTTCTTATTATCCATATCTACAACCTGGTGCTCCAACTCCTACAACATTAGAACCTCAGCCTGCCTTGCCTTCTCAAGCTCCACAAAAGCAGCCACGACCACCACCTCAGGGTCATGTGTATGCGCACCAGGGTGTGACTAATCCTCCTACTTCCAAAAAGAAAAGGAAAGGAAACCAAAACCAATCTGCCCCAGGTAATCCAGAAAAAAATTCCCAAGGGAATGCACCTAACATTGCAACCCAACAATAGGGCATTAAGCCCAAGCATGACAAGCCCATTTGCACGAATAAACCGTGTTCTTGTTGCAGTGTCTATGGTCACTATACCCATGATTGTCCTCTTTTACCTCAGATGCGTCAAATGTGGGAAGCTCAAGCAGCATCCTGAGGACAACAAGCCTCCCCTTCGGTTCCTCCCAATGATGCCCCTATCCAACCAGTTGTGTTTACCAATTATTTCCCCCAGCAAGGATATGTGATTTCCCAACCCCCTGAAAGTCAGGCGACCACTCAACCTCCTCCATATGGTACCTTTGATTACCAGACCCTCATGATGAATTCTGACCAACCCACTACCATTGACCTCAACCTTCAGACTCGGTCTCGTTAGTAAAAAAATCCCCCCGCTACGTCTACTACCGAGCCACCTTCTTCAAGTCCCACAGAGCCTCTTTTGACACCCAATGGTCCTTTACTGATCCCTCATCCTAAGGAAAAGGTTCATACCAAGATTCCCAAGGGACCATTACGCCGAAACACTACTTCTAGTAAAGATTACCACCCCTATAGTATAGTAGATGACTTGGCACAATCCCCTGCCACCATGTCAATGCTATAAGTCCTCCAATTGTGCCCTTCAAAATGAAAAGCTATACTAACTGCCATGGGTTCTATGGATCCTTCAAATGATCGTTTGATTGTCTTTGATGTTGACCGGTCAAAACATCCCTCCCTTCCTACTTTTGTCGCCTTCCAAATCCCTATCAAGATTTGGAATGCCAATGTCTCCCGTTGTATCATTGAAGAGGGGGCATCCATCTATGTGATGTCCGCCTCAGTTTGGAAGCAACTCATATCTCCTGAGTTATCCCCTTCCACTATCACCCTCCAAGCGTGGGATGGACACTCTTCCTAGCCCCTTGGCATGTTCTACAATTGTCCTATTACTCTTGTGGGCAAGACTGTTTGTGTTAACGTAGAATTCATTGATGCCCCATTAGACTACAAAATTCTATTGGGTCGTAGCTACACTTATGCAATTTATCTTATCCCATCTACGGTTCACCGTAATATGTGCTTTCCCCATAATGAAAAGATCATCACCATCGACCAGTTGACATATTACGAACTGAAGTCTGAAACCTCCCCTGAGTCAATCATCTCTTCGGTGGCCAATAAACAAATAGTCGAACCTCTAACCAGTGTCTCACCCGGAGTCTATAAATATTCCTCTTTTCTTGGTTCATTCCTTGGTCTCCCTCCTCTTATATATGACCCTAGCTCGTCAAATGTTTGCATGATGCAATCATCTCGGTCCAACCTCAAATGGACTGGTTCGACTAGTCAACAGCCCCTCCCCTCCCAACTTGCTCCTAGCACATCGACTTAGCCTTCAAGACCCCCTCCTCAAGGCCCATCATCCATAGCTGGTGTCCATGAGCCTCTCTACCCTCCTGGAACATTTTCCCCTAGCCTTAACCATTTCGGAGCCGTCTCGCCTGGCCATTACCCCTCTGGTTAAATACCGTTTCTAGCTCCCCCTCCTGGAGTATTTTCGGTACCTATTATGGATACCTTGTATCTTCCTAACATGAACCTGGGGATCCCAGTCTGGTAAATTTATCCCCCAGCTACTATCCTTCCTGGTCAGCCCAAACCTTTTACTGCTTTGACCCCGGTCCAACCAGTCGCCATGACCCCTCCCTCCTCAACCACCTCAATGGGAACCTACTCCTATTGTGAAAGCCTTGGGTGAGGGGGGAAAAGAATACAAGAAGGCACCTAAAGACAAGGCTGCCCAGAAAACCCATGCTCCTCCTCAGCCTCCAAAGAGTACCCCCCTGTGTGCTTTGTGTTATGTTGTCGGTCATGCCACCCATAATTGTCTTGAATTGCCTCGTATCAAGCCCATGGTTAATGTTGCATTTCCTGAGTCTAAGGTCCCTAAAGCCTCTATTTCTTCCACGACTATAGCCAAGAACCCCAAGGATGTTCACACCAACCACCCCTGTGCTTTTTGTGATATCCATTGCCATTACACCCACCTTTGTCCCCACCTCAAGCATTACTACACCTCTTTGGAAGTAGTTCGGGAGTACGAGACTGAACATAACTAGTCTGCCTCTCCCGTACTCGTGCAGTATGCTTCAGGCCAACCTGAGGATACCTCTGCTCCCATTGACATTCCCCCTCCCAATGTCGAGATGATGGAGTCTTTGGCTACTATCCTCTACCTATCATCATCTATGAGATCCACGGTGGAAGACCCCTCTGGGACTTCCCCTTCTGTTTCGCTTGACCTCCCTTTAGCGATCACCCTGGGCTCAACATTAGTGGATCCCCTATCTGCTTGTTCTTCCATCACCCCACGTGATGATGTGCATGTGAAACTTGCTTCTCATGATGATGAGTCAAGTATCTTTGTCGTGTCATGTGGTTACCCTTCGACCAGTCACCCCATATTCTATTGTGATGATGACATTATGGAAGCATTTTCCACCCCTGATTTCATATTTCCCTCCCATAAGAGGAATGGCACCATCCATGTCTATGGTGACTTTCGCGACCTAAGCACAAGATGCCCCCAAGGCAACTCCCCCACATCATCTACCTTTCGGTGTGCGGGTGGTATAGATCCTACCTAGAGCAGTCCCTTTAGAAATTTTTGTTTGGTTTATACCTTGCATTTGGGTTTCCAACATTGTTCATCATACTCTCATTTGTTGTCTTGTGGCACATTTCATATGGACACCCTGTCCACACCATATATCGATTATGCCGATGGTGCAAGTCGCTACTCTCAGAATCTAGCCTCGGCAGCCTGGGCCATTTTTACCCCCTTGCATTCACTTGTTCTCTCTAATGGCGTATTCATTGGTACTGCCACCAATAACTAGGACGAATATGATGCAGCGTGAGGTTTATTAGCTGATGCCATTTCTCGTCGCATCCTTCACCTTCATGTTCATTTAGATTTCCTGCTTCTTGTCATGCAATTGAATGGTGTTTATCATGTGCATAATCATGTCCTTTTTAGAAGATATTTAAGAGTGAAGCTTTTGATGCGTGAATTTCAAATCATTACATTCAGTCATGTACCTAGAGCACAAAATCACTATGTAGATATCATTGAAAAAAATATTCTAGAAATTTGTCATTTATCACACACATTTCACACAAGACAATAACAATAAACCATAAAATGATGCATCTCCATTATATGTGTTGTTCAAAATGCTTTAGATTCCATCAACTATGATACATATGACATGCCCATAGCATGTTACAAAAATCAAAACTGGGGGCACCTCTTGCCCCTGCATCTAATCACTATCTGGAGGATCCCGACCCAATGGCTCGACTCTAACAGCTCTTAGATCATGCATCCCCTGTCCGGCCATCACCATGCACCACATGACCCCTCACCGCTCCAAGGGTAGACCAATACATGGCTCTATGTACTGGTCGTCAAGATCCTACCAGCCGCGCTCTGAAACACCAATTAGTAGCCTCTCACATCTATGATGGATGTCCTCCAGGAGGGAAAATGCATCCTCATTTTGTTGACCCCTCGACCCACCAAGTGCTGCAGCTCCTGATACTACAGGTCGCCCCATATACCCTGCTGGTTTCACTGGTGTTGTATCTACATACCAAAAGCGAATGAATGAGTACTATATACAATATTTTGAAACTTTAAAATGCACATAAAATATTAGAAACATATCACTTACCATCGAAACCCCATTCTCAACCTAGCGACAATGGAAAGTCCGGGTCCCCATGATAACTCATCCCACTATAGGGATAGTCGTCTATGTACAGTGGCATCTTATCCCAATGAGTGAAAAACTCAAGTCAGAACACCCGTCCGACTACCCCACCTCCTCCTCTGCACAGTAGCCACCCCCAGGGACACATCCTCAGCTCTCTTGGGCCCCCATCCTAGATCTGTATGCGAGGCCGAAGTGTCAGGATCTTCTCAAAGAAGAATGAGCACAACACTGTGCCATATGCATAGTCATGGTTCACCTATCGCTTGCATAGCGACAACTATCCTTTCAACGACAACAACATCATTTGGGCCCAACCATAATAGATCCCACTTAGCACACTCTCAACAAGCATCATCTGACCCCCAGTGATGTGGTGGAGTGCCTGGTTGCCCAAGATCTGTAGCACCACTGAGGCCACATCACGAGTCTCTAGTCGCTCTAGATCTCCGATCGGCATCCGTGTCCCCTTCACATGGAGACTCGGTCGACAATTGCGCTCTATAACTCCATAATGTTCCGCCCTCGCGGTAACACTGGGTGTGTGTTTCCCACCATCCTAAGTGGCGAGAGACAAACCAAAAAATATATATCCTGGACAGTCAACTCAATCTGGTGCCCCTGCACTATAAATATCTCATGATCTAGATCCCAATAGCTAACAATCTGGGCCAACAAGGGCTCTCCAGCTCTCATCAAAGGGTTCTCCACAAACTTCAGCACCCAAAACTTGGCCAACACAGTGCATACACCATGATCCTCCCAGATCTTAGACCGTAATGTGTCCAGGTCTCTCTCTCTCCAGTTGATCCTCAACTCTGCCATGTATGAAAAAAAACATCATGTTTGTCAGTGTACAGAAAGGAGATACTGCATCACAACCATAAAAACCCAGCTCTCAGCAAAAAAAAGCACCAAAATCCCTCTCTCTGACAGGTCACACTTTTTAGGCCTTTCATGGGACAGGTCACAGTTTTCTGCCCGAAACCTGCTACCCATCTCATAGGTAATGCCCCAAAAAGTGAGACTCGACCATGAAGAAGAGCAACGGTTTGTTCCTGAGCTTTCCTAAAATGAAATTTTAATCTATTGAATTGAAAGAGTAGAGTTGGGCCTCTTACTTGCAACTGACGAATCTCGATTCCAACAGTCAGTTTGTCTGCTACGATCGTCGCAAGATTTAGGGCCTTTTATCCTCTCTACATTCACAATAGCTACACTTGAAAATGAATCAAATTGGAGGGATAATGCCTTATTAAAAGAGAAACCCTAGATTTTTATTTCGCCAGCTGCGACCAAACCATAGCTCAGTTTGACAAACTGTTAGCACTTTTGGAAATCTCTCACCGAGATCTCAAATGGGTATCCTTTAGTTTTTTGTGATTTGATGCTTCACCCAGACACATTTTTTCCAAGAAGGGTCACTTCACCACTCCTCAAAATCGAATTTCTTCACTTGCAACACTTGTAGTTAGGGCACACTTTGCCTTCATACTTGTCCATGCTTGTGTCAATTTTCGTCATGAGTAACCATCTTCTACTCATTTTTTTATGGTCTTGACCATGCCTATTCTGTGTGGCAGCATCATCGAGTCACCCTTGTTAGAGCATCCGATTTGATTCATCATCGCATCCATGGAGTCTGTCTCGAGTCCCTTTGAATCTTGCCACAACCGTCCATCCTTCATTGCTTTGTTCCTCTCTCACGTCGCACATTTTGGCCTTCATTCATACTGTCCCCTATCCCCTCAAGTGTCGAGTTAGTAGCTTCTAGGTCATCCATGCCCTTTATGCTCTAACAGGGAAGTTGTCAGCCCGCTACTCAATACCCCCCATTCCACCATCATCCCTAGTGTCAGTCTATCAGTTGCTCTACTATTATCCCTCGTGCCTTAGTTGAGGATCCCTTATTGCCTCACCTATGGCAGACCTCCTTCTGTTGACGTTAGCTTATTCATTCCAGAAGACAAGTCTAGAGGGCGGTGTACCTTGGTTCTAGGTTCCACTCTTGTTCGGTGCCTCAGATCAAGAAAAGGGACTCTTTATTACCCTTTGACTTGATTGTTTCTCAGCTCCAGCTCCTTATGGCATGATTGAGATCTGTATAATTGATGGTTCAGTGATGCAGTAGATTGTACTGGTGATTCCTGGTTGTGTGTTAGACGTTTCTGACCTCAGGAGGGGGTGGCCCTTCAGGTAGCCCCCCACATACCTGGATGACCTCTCTACTATAGCCTTAGATGAAATGCCATAGATTTGATGGTTCCGGCCTCAGCCGCTTGCAGGGCCTTTTGGTTTGCATGTATCATTCATATTTTCAGAGCCCTTTCCTGTTTTATAGGGCTTCTTTGGTTGTACTTATATCTCATGTACTCAGATATTATTGTATAAGTCTTGGCTATTGTCCCAGGCACAATATGTATTTGGGATTCATTATCATGTTTTTATCTGGCCCATGTTTATGCCAGCGTGTACTATATAGTTCAGTGCCTTGTTTACTAGACACATCATTATTCTTTGTACTTTGTTATCTCGGCGGGCATATGTATGCATCCCCCGCCTCACGTAGAACAGGTACTCACTCATAGAAGAGACTTGTCACGCCTGTAAGTCTCGCCTCCTTAGGGTCTTGTCCTCTCACGCTTCAGTCTACCTTATATTTATCTCTCCCTGATCCCCCCTTCAGTTTCTAGTGATTAAGTTCTTACAACGTACTTCGGTCATACGATTAGCTCCTAACGCTCGCACGCTGGGGGGCAATCCATTACACCAATTTTTGGTCATATAACCTGTTAATATTAGATGGACCAAAGTAGACCATGCAAGACCAATTTTACCCTAGTAAAATTAAAATGTAAAATTTATTTCACTATGAAAAATAACTTAGTAATCCATAATTTATTAAGTTGTTTATGGTCTAAACAGGAAACACCATGAGGAATAATTGAATAAATCCTTATTTATTTGATTTTACTCAAGGGATAATTAATTAAACCACAGTTTAATTAATATTCCTGATCATATTTAACCCAAAACAGGAAAATTAATTAGAAAAATCATTATTTATCTTATTATTTTCTAGGAATAATTATTTAAAACATTATTTAAATAGTATTCCTTGTTAAATTTGACTAAATCATTTATAAATAATTGAATAAATAATTATTTATTTAATTATTACTCAACCATATTCTTAAAATAATAAATAAATAATTTATTTATTTATTATTTACAAATAAAGGGATTTGACCAAATTCAAATCCTTTTTCCCTCCAACAAAAATAATAAAATATGGGCCATAAAAGTTGGATCTAGATTTGGTTAATAATATTTTAACTATGCACCAATATCTAGACTAACTCAATATTTTGTTATAAATAGAAGGGTTTTTCCATTCATTCACTACCTTTTTTTGCCTGAGATTTCTTTGGAGATATACTTTTTGTTTGACTTTGGTCCTCCATCATTGTCATATTTCTCTACCTTTTTGTTTGTGAGCTCCCCTTGAGTTCCATTTTTTTCTGGGTTTTCTACACCATCAAGAGAGAGATATCTTAGATATGAAGCGTTGAGGACATACAAGAACCCATCCCATTGAGGGGGACTGGTAACATCTTTCTATGTTCCCTTCCTAGGTGTCATAAATACAAAAAATTCTTTAAAAACATTCTTGTCTTGTTCATTGGATGCATGGAGCAACTATTTATTTTATTTGTTGTTTAATGTATTTAACTGCATAGATATAGATTTTTGTAGCATTTATTCTGATCACTAACTATAGATCTAAGGAAATTGACAACCATCTTTGATGTTAGGGCTGTTTTTTATGCACAACTAAAGTGAGATTTTTTCATACTCTTGCAATTATAATTCACACTAACATTCAACAATACTGTCGAGTTCCCGGATGCGGGTGAGTATCGAGGCGATAGGTAAGTTGGCGGCATGGAGGACTGGCGTGTGGTTTATCTCCACTGCCATCCCTCTTCGCGTGCTATGGGCTTTTAATTTTCCTGATCAGAGCTTAATTGCTGTGTTAATGTAGACCACCTCTCCAAGTTATCTCTATCATTCTTCTGCTATGGCGCCCTCACGGAACTTCCATTGTGTTCCTCCCCTGCGCTCTTTCTGCTACCTGGCTGATGCTGAGCCCTGCTCTCTCACCATCACAGGGAAACGTTGTATTTTGAACTGTTGTGTTGATCTCTGGCCAGGAATTCATATAACCCACAGTCCCTACTGCAATTTCAGTCGCTTGTCTTCTGCTTTCATCAGTACTCCTCTGCAAACTAACACCAGGCTCCATTTTGCTGATTACTCGACTCTCTCAGCTCTTCAAATCATGCCGCGTTTGGGCCAAAGAATGCGCTGTAGAAGAGGCTCATCTCGAGGGCAAGTGAACCGCCAGCCCTCTCCCACCTCTTCTGCCTGCTCGTCAGACACCTCTGACTTCGGCCCTGTTCGCTCTCCTGCTTCTAGGCAGGGTCGTGGGCGAGGACGAGGTCATCCCAATCCTCCAGCATTCTTCCACCTTTCCTCCAGGGCCCAAACTCACACTGCCCGCCTGCATTACCCCTGTACTCTCAATAATCTCACCTTCCTCACCTTTGTCACTACCAAGCTTCGTGAAGTTTCTACTGGTCTTGTTATGGCCACTCATGGAGTGGCTCTTGAGCCTGGGGAGGATATTACGTCTGGCTCCCCTCAGATGGACATCAAGGAGAATGATCCAGGTGGCTAAGTCACTCAGCAAGTGAGCCAGCATGCAGGTCCCAGCGTTCCTCCTGTTAGAAGCTCTCCATGCAAGGATTTCCCTCCTCCAGATGACGCTGGTCCTCACCAGTATGCGTGTCCCATCGTCGAGGAAGTGCCTTCTCCTTCTAATGATGTCTAATCAGGTTTGCGCCCTCTGGTTTTTTATTATAGGAAGCAAGGAGATGTCCATTTCTCTCCTTTCATATAGTCAAATGATAATCTATCATTTTCCAGCTCAGATGCTCTCTCTTTCATCCAACTGCCGGTTTCCCCTGCATAGGCGGCATTCCACTTTTTTTGTCTATGATATAAGGCAACTACCTCAGTATAACAATGGGTCTGTGTTTGGTTTTGTTATGGGTAGCGTCTGTATATGCCCTACCAACAGTTTTGTTATGTGTCCTTATCCTCCTTCTGGAAAGTTCAAAGTCTTGTTATAGGTGTTCATGAGTCTGACAAGGTCATGGTTTTCAAATTACTTTTGGTCAGTATCCAGCTCGTTTTTCCTGTTAATATGCAGCATTGTATTGTGCGAATGCCCCTTACAATGGGCTAGTTCTCTTGAGCCCCCTGCCTCTCTGTAATTTTATTTTTGTATCAATATAGAAGTAGACTTATTCAGAAAAAAAAACAATACTGTCGGGTTATAGGAGGACTTACAGAGCACACCTTTAGAAGGTGGCGTACAATGGGCCCAGGACTGGGCATTTCAATGTGAAGAGGGCCAGAAGTAGGCAGGGGAGGAGGACCATCTGCAATCTCTTTCCCTGCCACTTGACGCGGCTCGGTATAATTTTTCGATCTGGTAGAAATAGATATGGGTGCAACACCATTCATCATGAAAATGTGAGAGCCAAAAGGGGTGGAGGACTAAGGTTTCTCCACCATTTGAGTTTTTTGTGATGAGAATGGTTCTTTAAGAACAATCGAAGTCCCTTGAGTGCCTTTGAGCAGTTAACTCACCTCAACCCATCATGAAAAGTCCTTGGCGTAATGCTCATCATCACATATCAGACAAGGATACTTCAATTGGCATTTCGAGCCATCATCAGTATTGGCTTTCGGAGAATCCTACTTTGGGGTATTGTATTTGACCTTGCCTTTACCCTTCTTCTTACCTTTGGAAGCTTTATCTGCCAGGGTGGACTGGACGACATTCACTTCCTCGGTTTTGGCAGGATTGGAAGGTGGCTGAGAAGAAGTATCGGTGGAAGGAGTACATTTTTGCTTCGCAGAATTAGGATAAGAATAACGGGAATTATGAGACATAGAACCAATGATACCGTCGACGGATGGTGTCACTGGTGCTTTGGAAGTTCCAGGTCATGAAGCATCGGGCAAGAGTTCATAAAGCATGCCATATTGGGAGTACACGAGATCGAGGTACTGGGCATGAGTGATGGCCTGCTCCTGAGTAACAAATGACCCCATAGAGATGTCCTTAGCAATCAGACCAATAAAAGAGGTAGTGAACCAATCAGTCAGAAGTTGATCAAGGATTTAAAACTTGATCAAACAATGACGGTGCCTCCATTCATGAATATGGTAAGAGATATGGGTGGCCCGATCTTGTTTCAAGGATGTTAGGAGGTGCGTTCCAGTTTCATAACGAACCGGTAATAGAAAGTGTGTGAGAAATTCCATTGCAAGAGAGTTGAATTCTTGAAAGATGCCAAGGGAGAGTTTAATGTACCACTTTGCAACAGCACCAGTGAGAGTCCTTTAGAAAAGACGTAGACGAATAAAATCATCAATCCAAGAGTTATAAGATCACCACAAGTGGTACATCATAACATGCGCCTGGGGGTCTTCTTCGGACTTGCCTTCAAACTTGGGACAATTGCCAAGAATATTGGTGGGAACTGGGGGCCAATGGATTATGAAGAATGGGATCATTTGTCAACTTTGACACATCAGGCAGTTCTAGCGTAGCAAGGAATGGAAATTGTGGATTAAAAGGCATAGCAAGCCTTTGATAGAGAACGATGTTGGGGTTCCAACAGGGTCAGGAGAAATTTTGAGCCCATATGTTCTATCCCAGAGGATTTTTTCCATAGGGGTTATAATTTTGATAATTCTTCCCATTAACCGACTGAGGATCAGTGTATTGATTCTGAGTGAACCATCGAGGTCCAGCTTGAGCAACATATGGAGTTTGTTGCGAGATGAAAGAAGTGCCTTGGGGTGGACCTTGTACCATCGAAGGCTGACCTTGGCAGACCATCGCTTGGCCTTGAGGAATGAAAGGTTGGCCCTGAGGCTGCACAGAATGTCCCTAGGGTGCAGGTTGGTCTGGGTACTGTGGTTGAACAGGTTGACCCTGAAAACCAGGTTGGCTTAAAGGAAGACCAGGTTGTCCCTGAAAACCAGGTTGACCTGATGGAAGCAGACCAGTTTGTCCTTGAAAACTAGGATGACCTAATGGTTGAGATAAGCTAGGCTCTCCTTGAAGATCAGGTTGACTCGAATAACCAATGAAGGGTTGGTCTTTTTGTACAAGAGATGGGCCTTGATGAACGTAAGGTTGGTTCTGTTACATAAAAGGTTATTCCTGAGGTGGATAGGTTTTACCCTGAGGATTATAAGGTTATTTCTGAACAAGAGGTTGACCAGTAGGACCGTAGGGTTTCCCCTGCTGGACCGAGGGTTGTCCCTGTTGGTACGTGAACTGGTTTGGGTGAACTGTAACTTGTGGAATTTTGACATACAACAGACCTTGTGGAATAGGCCCATGGTAATATACATAATTACCATACTCATCGTAGTATTTTGGTAGATTTACCTGAGTCAGAATCTGCTGAGAACCCTAGGGGAGGTAATTCTGATGTTGAATAACCATCATATACTATTCATACGACAAACCTACCAGAATAGGATTAGAAGAGATAGGCAGACTACTAATAGGTTGATGGAATCCCGACAGTTGAGGTTGTGATCCACTCACAACGAGCCTAACAGGCATTGCAGAAGCATTGGGATGCGTCCCACGAACAACAGAAGATGACGACAATGACCGAATCACACTAGCGGATGGTGCGGAGGAAGCCACACAAATAGTGGGCTGGGTTGGGATAGACCTAACCATAATTGAAAAAATGGGAATCGAAGAGGATGGACCTGACACAAATGACCCCGTAGAAGGAGCCGCCATACTTGACCATAGGGGATTCTGATACAAAGATGCAGCACCAGAAATTATCTGACCCAAAGAATGATAACCGACCGGGAGACATGAAGTTTGAGAGGAAGGCCGAGACATAACATAAGGAAAATTCTCCGGAGGGAATTGATATTCTCTTGTAGAAACAAAATTCTCTTCATTACTTACAGGACTCGAGGCATCCATGTCGGATGAAGACATGCTGTCAAGGAACAACTGGCGAGTGGTAGAGGGAAAAGCACCAAATAAAGGTGTCGTGGGCGAATCCAAGCACTGAGGAGGATCTTCTCTCAAAAAGAAAAAAACATCTGGGGGCTTCCAGTTGATGTCAAATGACTCCTTAGTGGGAGACCGAGTGGTGAGAGGTTGAACACTCGGGAGGATAACACCCTCAAGGTTTTGAGTCCCAAAAGACTGAGGTGTCTCCAAAGAAACTCTAGGGGGAGGCTCTTCACTACAAGGTAATGAAGAGGACGAAGAAATAGGTGGTTCCGCCACCGTGACTTTGTCTCAAAAAGAAGGAGATAAAAGGGATGATCAATTTTAGGCTTTAAGAAAAATCACTAAGGAATTACTCATGAACCGACCGAGAATATAACTTAATGGGTTTGTAATCATGGGTAATTAATTTTATGACACTGAAACAAAACTATGACTTTCCATGTTTTAAGAGTCGAGAAAAGGAAAAAAGGTGACTCTAGTCACTTTCAGTTTAGACGAGCTTGAAAGGACAAGTGCTCGATGATATTTTCAAATTTTAAAGAGTCACGGAAAGATCAAAATGACTACTCAGGAACTCTAGGCAAGAGGGTGTACCAAGCTCCCGTGAATTGCAATATACACCTTGGTGATCAAATGAAAGAGAAATGACCAAGGAATTAACATACATGTAGGCAGTCTCCCTGAATGTTGTGTTCGATATATCACGGTTATAGGGCAGCAGACTCGACTTACTATGGATAAAGGATTGCAACCTATGAGGGTATCCTTTTATATACGCGACGGTACAGGGAGCACAAGTTCGTACTAGCACTGTCTAATGCAAGATTGTGAGTGACAACTGCTAGGTTACATCGGAACATGTCACTAACCTAGACCTCTAAGTGTGATAATTAAGTTTCAATGCTTCCTTAGGTTGATTGAGTTAATTTTATAGTTTATCATGAAATTATGTTTCAGTTTCAAGGTCTTACCGAATGTAATCTCAAATCTCTAATGCACAACTATATGAGAGAAGGAATACCATTTCAGTTCGATGGAAAGCTAGCTAAGAGAGGGATAGAGGTTTGCAAGAAAGAAACAATCAATTGAATGCAAGAATGACACTTTCCTTTATGCTACTAACACGACCAATGCAGAAAACGAAAAATCCTTCTCTTGTTTTTCACTTTCTAATGAAGAAGAAACTTACTAATGCAAAAGAGTACTTTTCATTTTCAAACAAAAAGAAAGAATGCAAATTTTTTTTCATTTGTATGAGTGAGAAGCAAAAATGTAATGCTACACTAAAAGGAAAAAACAAACACTAGCTTTGAGTGACTCCGAACGAAATGATGAAAACACAAAGAGACCAATTCTAAGCGAATGTAAAATACACTTAAAAACAGACATACATGCCTTAATGCAGAAAAAAGTACTTTCAATTCAACTCAATGAGCAATGTGATCTATGCTCAGGGCGATGGAGGAAGGGTCAAACAGACACCAGGATGATAGTTCGACAATCATACAACATGTAGAATCAAAAGAAGAGACCAAGCAATCAGAAAATAGGTTGAAAATATGAATGACTAAACTGACTCATATATAGCTCGAAGACCCAACAAACATGTGACCAAACAAACCATTGAAGACACCTATAAACCCTAGGATGAAAAAGCCACACTGATCATATGATAGATAATCAAACGAAATGAACGAGACAAGGAAGTCAAGGACCAATCCAAATGGATTAATTCAGGGAGAAAAACCAATCTAGAGGGTGAGATACACTGGAATCTCAGGAAAGAAGCCCAAAAATCAAACCTACAGGAATCGATGCAACTGTTCAGCAGTAATCCACATTGAACAGAGAAAATTGCACCCGTGCCAATGGGCGCGACTGTCAGGAAAACAACAATGCCAAGTAAGGAAACCAAGGAAGGAGGAGAGGGTAGCTGAGGAAAAACCAGGCTTATCACTTTGAGAATAGGTGGAGTGGTTTGAAGCAGTCAAACAAACAAAACAAATCAGAGAAATGACAATATGACCAAAGTTGGACAGACAAGAAAAACTTCAAAACGAACAACGAGAGATGACAGACACACTGATCCCTAGTATGGTCGCCAACTTTTTGAGTAGGAAAATCCCCTTTGCGGACATAGGCGATCCCTCTAGCCCTAGGGTGGGTCTAGAAACAAGGGAACATGTTGAATTCCTAAATTCCTAGCTTGTAAATGAAATATGGACTAGAACAAATATCCTACCTTAGTCCAATGCTTTCGTCGTGGCACACGACATCGATCCTTCAATATTTTTCTTCATGCCTTGCGCTCCGTTGGAGATGACGTCCATGCACCTGAAAAAATATCAAATAAACGTTGACAACATACAAACATACACATTCATCTACAAAAATCCAACTAGTCAAGGAGAGTTAGACACTTCAAATATAAATGGAAACAAATTTGGAACCAGAAACCAATCATGTAATATTGATATATGAAAAAGAAGTTTACAACCTATGCCTTGATGTTGTATATCTCCTTCGACGGGTTCAATTGGGCACGTCTCAAGCATTCGTTCGTCATTCGGCTCAATGAGGAAATGGGCTTAAACTCTCTCTCTCAATAATGGATTCTTCTCTACTCTCTTCAACACACCAGCTATATCTATTGACTGTTCATCTAGCTGAATAAATGTGAGGAAGAAGAATTTATAGGAGAGGAGGAGGAGGTTTGGGATCCACATAAGGTGGAGGAGAGGTCTATCCCCTTGGGGAGTTGCACATTTATAGGAACTAATAGGCCAAAGGGAGAAGCTCGATTTGATCCAGTTGAAAAAACAACCATGACTCCACTCACGAAGCTGTTAAATCATAGAAGCTTCATTTCTATTTTAAAAAACTTTCCAAAAGCAGCTCGACGCAGGTGCCCTTCTGAGACAGAGTGTCGATGACACGAGGCTCAGTGTTAATTTTTTCATGGGCACGAGGACATAACTACCTACCAGCGCTGACCCAAAAGCATAGGTTTTTGAGGGTCTACTTGAGGAATGATCAACATAGATTATGTTCCTGACATGTCAATGGATGCAATGAAATTTATGGCAATGTATGACAGTACACAGGGGTCATTGAAATGATCCTCCAAAGTTCTGGATGGGGATTGCAAGGACGGTGACAAAATACTATGTAACAACCGCACTTTCCTCTCTAATTGTAGCTTGTTTCCTAGTTCAAATTTTTTTCTAATGTCTTTACTTATTTCAATGTCATCCTTCTCTTCTTCTCTCCAACTCCTTGATTGATCAATGACCTATAATTTAGGTTGTCTGTGATCCTTTTCTCGATCTAGTTGAACTCTACGTGTTCCTCCACGTACTCATGGAATGGATACCTATGGCTGCCAATGAAAACAACCGACCTCCTGATATATCCTATGCCTTCCAACATCCTCAGGATCCTTCTTTCACTCATGCTTCTCATACAATGCATATAAGGCTTCGACAACCATGGCTCTAAGCTCCGTGAGGTGCTCCTTATGCTTGCCACTTTTTTACTTCTAATTCAACTACAAACCCACTGAACAATTCAACTAAGGAATGTTCTTTATCTACGCTCTTGTGGATTTTTTTTGAAAGCTCCTCGATCTCTATCACAAGTTGTACTTTGAAACTGAACCAACATTGTTCCATATTTTTCTAGCTCACAACCACGACTTTACTTCTAGATCTGTTAATGAAATCTACATTGATATCTCCATCCACCTTTGGCTCTTATACCAATTGTTAGGATCATGAAACTGAGAGAAGTGGTGGTGTCTAAATATATTGTTGCTTTGGATCCGGCCATGACAAAAATTTATCTATAGTATTTCTGCCTTTAAATGACTATATTAGAGATGAATAACATGGAAAAAATGATGGATTCACATAAACCTGGAGCCTGAAAACCACCAGTAACTTGACCAAGTCAAGTGTACGAGAACCACCCTAATAGTAGAAAAATCACAAGTTCATTAAAATCTTGAAGAGGACATGGAAATATCAATGCTTTAGGAATGACTAAACTGAGTGGAGGTCATAGCGGGTTGGCCACCCTCCCTTCCTCCTCTTAGTGTTCTTCCACCTCTACCTCCACCTCTTGTGGGATTTTAAATTGTTATTATTATTATTAATTATTAAAATAATTAATATATGAGTTAAAATTTAAAAAAAAAACATGTAACGAGATTCTTAATTAAGGAGTTTCACAACCACTTTACCATGAATATGCTTAGCATGTAAATAGGTTTTGTTACAATACCATAAGCCAATATTATGACTTATCAATAAGACATGTCCAAAAAAACATAACTCATTTCACAGACAATATTTTATATATTTTATTTTATTTTCATTTTATAACATTTTCTTTAATTAAATTGAAAAACAAAAAATGCATAACTACATTTCCAAGAAATCTCAATAATATGCTATCTTGATTACCACTAACAATATTCGACAAACATTCTATTAAGGTTAGATCCACACTTTCCACTTATTAATTATTAATAATTAAATTAAAATTATTGAAACCCTTTTCCAAAATAAACCAATGTAATTAAATTTAATTTTTCATTCTTTATAAAATAATTAATATCTTTTACATTTAAAGTTTCATCCAATAAACTTTTCAATTTATTTTTAATGTGCTATATTAATATTTTATTGTACACATTTTAATCTTTTTCATTTACATTTTAATTTTATGTTAATATGTTTTTATTATTTTTATGTTTTTTGTAGAATAAATGGTGATAAGTGCTATGCTAAGACATATGGTGGTGAAAAGGTCAGTGGTTTGGAACTAAAGGCTGGTGTGGCCTAGACTTGGTGCTATTCCTCAATGATTTTGATGGCTTATGCCTCTAGGTTAGGAGTGTTAGTCATCGATTACCTAATAAAAAGGTTAGGGGTGTTAGTCATCGGTTACCTAATAAAAAAAAACCGTGTTGGACAGGTGTGATCCTTGGGTTAGGGATGTTAGTCATCTTAAGACTCACATTACTTAACAAAAAAAAAAAAACTTATGGTTTACAATACTATCATTCAACCTCACATTTGCAATGTTATTCAAATTTCTAGCATTTCCAACTTTTATTATGGTTATATGTCATTGTTAAATTTCTACAATTTTATTAGTATTTTATGTTTAAATTTCCAATATTTTTGGTGTTATTAATTCTTGCCAAAGCAAGATTATTCTTAGTTAATTTTAAAAATAAACCTAGATTCATCTTAACTATGGATTTATCAAGAGCATAGGGATGAAATCTTTCAAGAAGCAAACATTTTTTTAGTGTAAAAATTGAGGAAAAATTTGCAACTTTAGAAATTTGATTCCTTTTGTATCTTTCGTTGGACCTCCAGGAATTTGATCCTGCTTGACAGATGTAGAATTAAAATAGATATAAGCACACACACACTATTTCTTATTGTATCTATCATTGGACCTCAAGGGATTTGATCCCATATATATATATATATATATATATATATATATATATATATATATATATATATATATATATATATGTCTATCTTAGTCCCAACTTTAAATAGACTATATTATATAAAAATATCATTCACAAAAATTTTGATCTCATAATTTAGGAACCGATGGGTCTCAAAGTATATATATATATATATATATATATATATATATATATATATATATATATATATATATATATATATGTATGTATGTATGTATGTATGTATGTATGTATGTATGTATGTATGTATGTATGTATGTATGTATCTTAATCCCAACTTTAAATAGTCTATATTATATAATAAAAAAAACCATTTAAAGTTGTCAAAACTAAAGCTTAATAAATTTATTTTAAAAATCAGCCTAGATTCATTTTAACTATGGACTTATCAAGGACAAAAAGGGATGAAATCTCTCAAAATACAATTTTTTTTTTTGAGTGCAAAACTCCAAAAAAAATTACACCTTAAGAGATTTGATTTTTTATATATTCTCAACTTTAAATAAACTATATTACATAAAAATATCATTAACAAAACTATAAATTATTAAAAATTAAAACTCCATAAATTTATTTTATTTTTTACATAATTATTAGCTTAATTTAATTTAATTTATTATTATTATTTTAATTAATTTTATCTAGTCAAAATACTTCCTAACAAGAAATTACAAGTTCAGGTCTCTTAACACGGAAATATATTTTTATATTTTCTATAGTAATTCCAAATTTCATTTTTTTTAAGTGTGTCCTCGATTGAATACATTTAAATTCCATGTAAATAACTACCTGGTTTACCTACTAATGATGATCATTCAAACTAACTGATTTACATGGAAAACACTAATTTTGGCGAATGTGTATCTCACTATTACCAACTTAACGTAATTGCCTTAACTACGTTGGAGCTCATAATCAAACTTCAGCATTTATTCAGGCCCTGTAGTTGTCAATTGACATAGTGACCTGTGAAAATTGTCCTAACTTGATTGTTGTGTTGTTTTAACCTAATAAAAATTTGCCAAAGTGAGAAAGGAATAGCTCTGTCTCTCTTTCTACAATAAGATGGAATCGGATCGATTAAATATACAACCCAATTTGGCAGTGACTATGCTCGTCGGTAGCCAGCTGGTTAATCTAGTGTTTCCAACTTTTCTAGCATATAGCATTTACTATGGTTATATATTAAGCTTAAATTTCCAGCGTTTATTATGGTTATGTTTTAAGTTTCCAGCATTTAAATATTGTTTAAAGATCGTTTAAATTTATGGTTATATATTGTTTCTACTATTGTTTATTTTTTTATAATTTTATGTTTATGGTTACACTGATAGCTTCAGGCAATTTAATTGAGAGCTTTACTGTGTTTTATGTATTATTTATATAATGGTTAATTATTTGTTTCATTATTATTATTTTTAAAATGTAATTATAATTAGTTATAAATAAATATGCATATTTTTGGTCACTTATTGGTATATATGGTTATACATAGTCAAACATAATTACAAATAATTAGTTAAATTCAATCATAGTTAATAACAATTTAACATAATCAACTGTAGTCAACCATGGTCCACTGTGTTCAACCACAGATATCCATGCGCAAGTAAAGATAACTATTGTTGTGTTGTTTTAACCTAATAAAAATTTGCCAAAGTGAGAAAGGAATAGCTCTCTCTCTCTCTTTCTACAAGAAGATGGAATCGGATCGATTAAATATACAACCCAATTTGGCAGGGACTATGCTCGTCGGTAGCCAGCTGGTTCATCTAGTGTTTCCAACTTTTCTAGCATATAGCATTTACTATGGTTATATATTAAGCTTAAATTTCCAGCGTTTATTATGGTTATGTTTTAAGTTTCCAGCATTTAAATATTGTTTAAAGATCGTTTAAATTGATGGTTATATATTGTTTCTACTATTGTTTCCAATGTTCGTATTTTTTTATAATTTTATGTTTATGGCTACACTGATCGCTTCAGGGAATTTAATTGAGAGTTTACTGTGTTTTATGTATTATTTATATAATGGTTAATTATTTGTTTTATTATTATTATTTTTAAAATGTAATTATAATTAGTTATAAATAAATATGCATATTTTTGTTCACTTATAGATATATATGGTTATATATAGTCAAACATAATTACAAATAATTAGTTAAATTTAACCATAACAATTTAACATAGTTAATCACAGTCAACTATGGTCTACTGTGTTCAACCACATATTTCTATGCTCAAGTAAAGATAACTATTGTAAAAAATGGTCAACCATAACATCCATAGTCAACCACAATAAACAAAGGTATCCATAGTTAACATGGGCACCAAAGGATAGCCATAGTTAATAATATAGAATGTGTACGCCGAAATTTAAAGATGGAAAAAATAGTCTAACATATTCAATCATAGTTAACCATGTTCTACCACATCCAACCATGGTTGCTCAAAGACAATGATAGTAAAACATGGACAGCCAAAATCAAACATTGTAACCCAAATTCAAGTAAACATGTTCAACCATAGTTAAACATGATCAACAAAATTTAACCATAGTAGACCATTGTTTCTAGAAGTCAATCACAAGAAGGGAAAACAAAACCACACATGGTAAGTGATAATCAACAATGGTCAATCATGGTCATTCACAAATGGTCAACCATAGTCGACCTTGGAAAACCATTCTCTAACATGGTCAACCAATGATATGTAAATTGTCGTGGACATTCCATTGTATAGTTCATCACAACATATATATTTATATGTCATCACAACATATCTATTAAAATATATTCGTTTGAAATCTACAATATGAAGGTTAGTTTTTTCTTAGATTTGTTGATTCATTAATTACTATTTTATGCATGGAATAAATAAAATGAATAAAATAGAGAATAAACACAAATAAAATCACTCACAACCATATGAACACAAGATATTACCTAGGAAACCCTTTTAGGAGAAAACCCAATTGGAAGGTGAGGTTGCTCCACTCTCTCTTTCTGTGAATGAAAATGGATGCAAGTGCAAACAAGTGAGACGTGTGGCCCACGGGCTACTACAATGCACAAATCCTCTCTATTTTCTCTCTCTCTATCCAATTTTGGCTATTCTATTCATTTATGCAACAAAATGCACTTGAATAGAATTAAACCCTTTTTCCTCCTAGTGGCATGATTATAACACAATGCAATAGTCTACTAATGGTTAAATTTGATTCCTTCAACTCTTAACTAGAGTTACAATATCAAATTTTCTAAATTCTTCTTCAAAATGATCAAGTGGCTTGCCTCAATTCTATGAATAATGGGGGTTGACATTGCATCCTCTTAAATCATGGTGGTCAAAATAGGAAGGTCAACTTCCAAGTGGCAGAAATTTTGCATACAAAATCTGATTGAGGTGATTCTTACGTTGCTAGAAATGTATTCATGTGTAGAAATACATAGCGACTATGGTCCTTACGTGACAAAGCATTACACAAAAAATGATATTTGATACCTCAGACTTCTTCCTAAAGGTTTCAGACCCTAATTTGCCAAACTGAGACCCGTTACTAAAAATGGTCTTGTGAGTTGATTCCTGCACTTTTCCACTCTTAAAGCATCAAGATGGATGACAAACAATATAATGATCTAATCTAGATCAACCAAAGTCAACCATGGACAACTATTGTCAAATATAGGCAACTAGGGTAAATAATGGTTACCTAAGGTCAACCATCTTCTACCATGGTCAATCTTTCATAACCATGTTCAACCATAGTTAGTTGTGCTTAACCATGCTCAACCATAGTTAATCATGATCAAACATAGTCAAGTATTGACACCTATAGTTAACCATGGTTTACCATCGCCAAACATAATACTCATAGTCAAACATAATATGCCATGTATTCAACCATGTCTAACCAAATAGAATTATGATAAAAAAATAACAAAAAAATGTCAACCATAATTAACATGGTCAAATATGGTCAACCGTGATTGATTATTGTCAACTATGGTAAACCATGGTCATCTATGATCAATGATAATTATTGTCAAATGTGGACATGCAGGGTCAACCATGGACAACCATGATCAATCATACTAGTCCTCCACATTCTTGTCAACCATCAACTAGCATAACCACATAAGTAAAATGGTTGATATGCCACAATAGCTCTTCATACTTGTAAACCATCAACTAGAACAATCACATAAATTAAAGTGGTTGATATACACCAACTAATGCCATCTCCCACCTTTCAAAGCTAATAACAGCAATGAATATATGTCAACTACTTTTAGTTATGAGTACTCTAGTTAAATTAAAGTTAAAAAATAACCACTACGTATAGTGAGGTTTGTTATGATCATTGATTGGAAATAAATTAAAGTAGTTCTTAGTTATATGTATGCCTTTTAAATTAGAAACACTACTTCTAATTGATATGATTCAATTAGAAGCACTATTCATGAGGATTCTTAATTGGAACTTCCCTTCTAGGCAAAGCTTCTATCAATAAAAATACATAAATCTCTTTCCTAGTTTTTCCATTGCCTTCGATGGAACTCCTTTATGGTTTTTGGCCTTTTCTCCTCCAAGTCTCCTCTTGTAAGATTGAAGAGATATCCAAATACATAATTTTCAACCCTGCATTGAATGGTGTTCATGAAAATCTACCACTATGACTGCCTACCATAAACCTTAAAAAAACTACAATTCACACTTTTTATATCAATAATATTAATTAATAGTAGTGGATATATATATATATATATATATAAAGTGGTTGCACATTGTCACATTGTACCCAATGTATATATATATATATAAAATGAATGTCTACAAAATTTCATTAGAGGAGTGCGATAGCCACCATCATGATAGATCAATAAAATCCATGTTTTTTATGCAAAAACTTTGGGCTAGCTTATGCTTTTTTTTTACCATGAGTCTTCGGTGGTTAACGTACAACATATTTGGTTTGTTATAAATGGGAAAAAAGGAAAGTCCCATTTGACTTTCACCTTGGTGTTAAAATATTAAAAAAAAAACAGATACCCTTAAGGTCATATTTTCTAATATTCAACCAAATTGTCTTTAGTAAATCCATGAAAATATGTCATCAATTTCCTTTGATGTATAATTTAGAAAATATTAAAAGAACTCATAAATAACTTTACAAAACTAGCAAAACCATAGTTCACATAATTGAGATTTCATTTGATCGTATTGACATAAAAGGAAGGAAAAGCCCTGCTGGTTCTACTTGTTCATTAACTCCCCCCTGATACCCTTTTTCCTCTTTTTTCTCCACATGTTTTTATCAATACTATTCTTATTTTTCAAAGCTAGTAAAATGTGACGACAAGGTAGTGGATGTCATGGTTGCTTTCTTAGGCTCAGTGAACATTTCCAACTAAGTGACAACTTCTCTGACCACAATGTTTCGATATCTTCATCTATCAATTTTTCTCCCCCTTGATAACTCACATCTAGAATTGATGATACTGTAAGAGACGTTGAACTAAGTTGTGAGATACTTTGTGAAGGACTATTGGTATATGCCTTTTATGAGTTATTTTGTTTTTAACTTTTTTTATAAGAGGGGGATATAGGGAGATATAGAAGTTGATGGTTTATTCAAATAAAGAATTATGATGCAATGCAGTCTCTCTATAATAGTAAGGAATGGAAATGGTACATTTCAAAATAATATTGCTCGCATTTTCATGAATTAATGGTGAGAGAAATAGATATTCTTCATGTATTTCTTATATGTGATCAAAACTTATTTATTAGCAATTTTTTATCATTTTATTTATTATATATCGAGAAATTAAAATGATATTCTGATTGTATACATCCTTTAAGTGGTTAAGTAGAGTGTTTTCTTTGATGTACTAGATATGATGAATATGAAATCAAGCAATTTCGTATTTAAATTACTTTTTTTAAATTTGGAATGCTTTAGGTGATGAAATTTTGTAGAAAATGCTCCAAAAAAATAGGTGAAGAATGCAATTTTATTGATTAAAAATATATATATATATCATAAAATTTTCAAGGAAAAAAAACCTTTTTATTAGGGCCAATTGACTAACATATCATAATATCATGGATAAGTTATAATTTTGAAGCAACTAGTAAGATAGTTAGGGCTTCAACCACACTCGTAGAATAAATGAAGTGGCTCACCCTTGAGAAAAAATACATGAACTGGGTGCATATAATTTAATGAATGCCATTTCCAGGATTCATCATATTGATATCAATAGCCTTCCTATTAGAAGAGTTGAACCTAGTAACCTTACTTTGACTGGGACACACATTCTGATTTCTCATTGTTTGCCCATTTTGCACATATAACTGAACCTATTACCCTTAGCTTGATACAGACGATGTGTGTCTAGTAATAGGTTATAAAATGATCTTTTTAACAATATCTCAATGTGGGAGGCAAAACCATGTGTTTTTTTATCAGTTTACATGGCCATGGAAATGAGTTTAGCACAAGACAATGGAGAAATCAATGGTATGTATTAATAACAACATGTCTTAGCATCCAATGGAAACAAAGAAACAAATCAATGGGATGCATTAATAACAACATGTCTTAGTATCCAATTGCAATAGAAAAACACATGGAGGCTCCACTGGGAAAGAGATAAAGTGGAACATGGTTGCTCATTATTGATTTTGGTTTTGTAGGAAGTGTAAATATTGAAGTTCCAAGAAGATTAATGCTTTGTTGTTTATGCTTATTATCTATCACACATTAAAACATTATTTAACCTTAAAATCATGGATTCTTGTTGAATAATATGCTTAACAATTAGTATCCCCCATGAGAAACTTTCCATAACTCAATGGTGAATTAAGTGGGAAAATTATCATGGAATAGACTATCATTATCTAATGCAAGCTAACTCATTACAATTTTCAAAAATATTCACATCACTTGGCATAATCATTTGGTGATCAATAAGGAGCAAGCTTTCACTCTTGTGAAATGTCTTTCGATCTTAAACCTATGACATTTGAATCCAAGGAAGATAATTTTTTATTCAAACAAAAACAATTTTAGATCATCCTCAAAACAACCATTTTTATTTTTGTGTCATTCTTGAAATAATTCTTTTGCTACCTTCTCTGATTTATTTATCTTTAATTCAAGTATGTAATTTTGGCATTGGAAATTTGAAATTGGGGCTTGTAAACACTATTGTGGCTTGTGATTTATGTGGATAATGTTTTTCTTACCCATTAGAGAGTGCTACCACATTTTAATAGCTTGAAATAGGGGGTAGATTTCCCTATCATAGGTAGGATAGTTTAAGATTTACCCAAGGAAAATTTCTAAATGATAGCATAGCAATTTATCTCCTTGCATCAAAATTGTTCTCATACCATAGTCACTTGCATCCATCTCCACTTTAAATGGCTTCCACAATTTTGGTTATGAGAGAACTTGTACTTGACTAATCTTTCATTTCAGCTCATCAAAAACTTTTTGCTTATTCTTTCCCCACTAGAAACTCTTGCCTCTTGTTTTTATGGTGTGGAGTGGTGCAACTACCATTGAAAAGGATTGCATGAACTTCTATAAGTAATGTGTTTGCCCAATAGTTCTCCTAACTTTAGTGACATTAATAGGAAGTTACCATTTTATGTTGGCCTCCATTTTTGTGGGATATATCTCGAGTTCCACTCCAACAATGACATACCCAAAATATACCAATGAATATTGTGTAAAATTACAATCTTTTAGGTCAGCCAATAGATGGCATTTTTTTGAAGTGTCTAGCACCTACATGAGATGTGAGATGTGCTCCTTCCAACTAGAGCTATAAACCAATATGCCATCCAAATATATTAGAAAATGAATCTAAATATGGGCATAATACTTCATTCATTAGTCTCATATATGTAGTTGGTGCATTACATAAACCAAATGCATTGACCAACTAGTCATGCAAACCTTTCCTTCTCTTAAAGGTCGTATTCTAGGTGTCTACATCTTTAACTTGTATATGGTGGTATCATTATTTGAGATCCAACTTAGTGAAGTACTTTCCATGTTCGAAATTGTCTAAGAAAATTTTGATGTTGGGAAATGAGTACAAGTTCTTGAATGTAATATTGTTCAAATATTTGTAGTCAATACACATCTACCAATTCCCATATGTATTGGATACAATGATACTAGGGAACCCACAAGGTGAGGTTATTTTTTGAATCACTCCCTACACTAGTAGTTGTTTCAATTTCTTCTTCACATCATTTACTTCTATAATAAATTGTCTATATATCCCAAAATTCAGTGTGAGGAGTCATGTAACAAATGTATCTCATGTCCCACTTCCTTCTTTGGTGGTATCCTTTTAGGATTTAATGGAACACTCATTTGTATGCTTGTATTAATTCAAATTTTTGTTTTTGGTTTCTTGTACACCCCTCCAAGGATGTGTTTATCCATACTAATTCATCACTTGGATAATTATCCCTTATGAAAAGCAACACATATTTCTTACTAGAACTAATAAAATTTTTGGTTTGGTTGGCACTTACTAGTGATATATTTGATTTACCTTTCTGCGCATCAATGATTTAGTGTCAGACCAGAAGTAACTCCATGAATATTTTTTTTTATTGAATTAGCCATATCATGAATTTATAGATGAGTGGAGAGACTGTTGGGATTCTGATTCCAAGGTATCTTGGTTTTCTCAAATTCATAACTAAAAATATTTACAATATTTGCAATAATCCTTTCGAATTAGGTTTCAACGCTCCCCCCCTTAATTTGAAGGGATTTTGGTGAGTCCAAGATTCATTCTAAATCTTTCAAACCTTTCCCTTTCAAGCGCTTTGGTGAATATGTCTGTAATTTTCTCATTTGTGGAACAATTTTGTAAGTGAATTGTTTTGGCCTTAACATTATGTCGAATCATATAGTATTTTGTATTGATGTGTTTCGTTCGATCATGGAACTTTGGGTTCTTGGAAAACTTTATTGCAGAAGTGTTGTCAAACAAAAGAGGAGTTGAATGTACTTGTTTCTCCTCCAAATCTTCCATAATTTTCCTGATCCACATAATTTTTTTCATTGCTTCAGCTGCTGCCACATATTCTGCCTTATTTATGGAATTTTCTAGAAATGACTATCTGTGTGGCCTCCAGGAGACAACTCCCGATCCAAGACTCATAACATACCCTGAAGTAGATACTATTGTTTCTTTATCTCCATTGAAATATGAATCAGAGTATCCAATCAAGATGAAGTCATCCACATATGTATACTTGAGTCCAATGTCTTGAGTTCCCTTCAAGTACTTTAGAACTCTTTTTGCAGTAGACCCGTGACCCTCACAAGGATTTTGTATAAACATGGAGATGATTCTAACAAAAAATGAAATTTTTGGTTTGGTAGTAGTCAGGTAGTTGAGACTTCCTACAAGATGTATATACTTCGTTGCATCCTAAAATAATTTTCCTTCAGTGGAAGTGAGCTTTAAGTTATGTTCCATTGGAGTATTCAAAGGATTGACCTCAACCATGCCAAACATGTTCAATAGATCTCCAATGTACTTCTTCTGAGAGATGAATATAAAATTTGAATGTTGGGTTACTTAAATACCAAGATAGTAGTGAACATAGCCCAAATATTTCATTTCAAAACCTTTTCTTAGTTCTTTCTTTATGGATGCAATGTAGCTCTCACTTTTCCTTGTCATTAGAAGATCATATACATACACCATAAGATATGAAACTATTTTTCCAACTTTCTTGACAAACAGAGTTGCATCATCAAGATCATAATGTTTGAAATTGAGTTGTAGAATATGCTCAGTTAACTTCTCGTACTAGGATCGCAGTGCTTGCTTTAGGCCATACAAGGATTTTACAAGTTTGCATACTTTGAATTCCTGACCCTTCACAAAAAATCCTCCTGGTTGGGACATAAAAACACTCTCTTCCAGATCTCCATTCAAGAAAGAAATTCTTACATTGTAATATTCCTTTTTCGGGAATTTCTGCAAAAGGGTCCTCTAGGACGCAGTATAAGGAAGCAGATGCAAAAATAAGCTGAAAGGGGGCTTGGATCCCCTTTTTAACTCATTAAAAACTTCTCTTCCAGAAGTTGAGCCCAAAGAAATGTCTCTAGCTGGGTTATTCAGATCTCCCCAAACTAGATCCCTCAAAGAATGCTCAAATAGAGAGCTTACAGCAATATATGAACATAACCATTAAACTCTACAAATATGAATGCTGCATAAGATGAGATATAATAAAACCATCATTTTCATTAAAATATCAGAAATAATGTACAGAAATATCATGAGGAATAAACCTCTCATGCAATGGGAATCAATCTCCAAAGATTAACACATGAAATACAAGAGATGCAGCAACTACACAAAATGTCGGAAAGCAGTGACTGTGCTGTCTCTAGGAGAGTAGCTACTACTATAGATTTCAATACATGAAATATGGCTGATATATATACAAGAAATTCCCAAGAATAGAAGAATGGGCTCCAATACAAGATTTCTAGCCAATCTAGGAGAGATTACTAGAAACGCCGGAAAATGTACAATGTGACAAATAACTTGTCATTGCAACTGAATCAAAATGATAATGAGGCTATGGTGGATCTAAAATACTTATGCCCTCCTCTAATAATTTTCTCGAGCAAAGGGCTGATCCCTTTCACTCAAAAACCACTCCTCCTACTAAGCACAAATGGCTCTCCCAGCAACTGCCTCTGAAAATAATGCAGTTTCTGTCCTAGAATGCGCTGTGAGAGATGGTTAGTGTTTGGCCTAGTGCCAAAGATCTGAAATGAAGCTCTAGAGTCTCCTTTGCTGCTCCTCCGAAGAATATGCAAGACCTCCACTAAAGAACAGGCCAAAGAATGACTCAATGAGCTCCTCTATTGCTGCACCCAGCAACACAATGTTTTCTGTTGCATAAATAACGCTGTAGTTGAAGGGATAAGCTTGGAAAAATTCTAAAATGAGGAAATGTAGCTCAAACCCTCTCCTTTATTGAGGATGACATAGGGATTCTCGACCGAGAACACCCTTGGGTGAAGAACACTACAACCCTGCTAAACAGCCTGGGGATGCAAGTCTTTGCAAACCCAACAAAAATGATAAGCTAATGCATAATGAAAATGGGCTGCCATCTCCTCATTATAAAGAAAATGAACTCTTCTCACCATGGGTCCCATTCACACTTGCCTCTAGCTCATGCAAGTGGAGCCTCCACTAAAAGTGCACTATCCAAGTAGGTTCAATGTATCTAGACAGTTTTAGTTGACTTGGTCAAAATGACTAGATCAAGCATGATCCAATCCTATTCACACCATGTGGTGCTCAATTCAGCTGCTTTATTATCCCTCCTTTCACACAAGGAGTGTTATTTCTCCATTAGAATGGGTTGAGGTGTCTCCTTACCCAATTTATTAAACAAAATGAAAATATGCAAACTATAATGTTCCTTTTTAGCTTGAGGCTAAAAATTGGGAACATTATAGTCCTCCGATCCCACATGTTTCTTGTCCTCAAGAAACTGCATAGAGAGACAAAATTTCTCCCCCTTCTTCTCTTGGGGCCCCCTCATCAACAATCTCCACCACTGCTCAGGATATGCAGCAATAAATCTGTCCTCCAATGCTTCCTCCCAAGTATGCAAACTGGAATGGTGCTCAACATGGAAAGATAGAAGGTGTAGGTGGAAACCTTCTTGCTGTGCTATGGCCTCCTCAAGGTAGGAGTGATGATATGCATGGGAAAAATGTATCCCCAATGATGATCCTCTCATCCATGCTATCATCCAAATAGAAATCTCAACCCCTGGTATCTGCAATGTGTTGGGGTTGAATGGAGAGTTGGGATTTTGATTCCCAAGGTGTTTCTCCCTCCATTTTTCATACATATGGGGCTTCCTCTATCCTTGGGCTGAAATGGTATGGCCTCCAAGAATGGCCCAAGCTTCCCCATCAAGAAAATCGACCATGAAATGCCTCCTCAAGTTCTCCAAGTGGTTTTTCCCACAAGAAGAGAAAAGTAGCAATGTGGCAATCATGGTTTGCCCATGGTGTCTCCTGCAATAAAAGGCATGTACAATGGGGAAAGTCATGCTCCCAATGGGCTGTCCCAAAATATACAATACTCTCACAATAGTGCCCCTTGTGACTATATAAACATCAGCACTACAAGGGGGCAACATGCGATAAAAACAAGCTGTCATAAGACAACTAGAGAGTGGGTCACTACTCAACTTATGGGACCAACATAGTGCACCTCTTACCTGCATCAAAACTAAAAAAAACAAGTGCCTTCCTAGCCACTTGTTTGCTGCCACAAACATCTCATAAGATGGAGACATGAAAATACAAATCGGTGTCAATAGTGCACACCAAGAAGTATGTGGCTTCCCCCGCAAACCATCATAAAAATAGCTACTCCCATTGCTGCAATGGACCACAAGTACATCATAATATGGAGCATAAGGAGGTGTGATCATCCTTATCTCATCAAACTGCTCATATAAAGTAAAGAAAGGTAAATCAAAATGAAAGCATATACCTCCTTTACCATGTACTCTGGTCCTTGAGCTGAAATGGCTCATCTAAATGCTCTCCCTCACCTCTAATGAGTAGGGAAATGGTTGTTCCAACCCCTCCAAAATCATCTGGGCTATGCGTCTGTCCATATGACGATATAGATTATGCTTAATTCCCTCCCAAATGAACTCCTCTAGCAAAGCAAAGTATGCATCAAAGTGCATAGCTAGGTAGTCCTCATGTGCTGCATGCAATAGTTTCTTCTTGAGACTAGATGTCCTAGTCAAGAAGACTTTGTCATAGTAATAGCTGACCATATCATCCATCATGTACCTGTCATCTCCATCCGAGTCATCCAAAATCATGCATGCACCTAGATCCTAGGAGTACTCTACCAAGAGTTGAGACCTCCAACACGGATCACTCCTCCTCATAGACAACACTGGTAATCTGCAAGGTGATGCTCCCCTCACGCTGCTGCCTACTACTTTGACATCCCCCATGCCAAAGTCATCCTCCAAAACGCTGCCATGCCCATCATGCAACTGCTCATGCTTAAGTAATGATGGTGTCCTTTGGAAGTTGGCCTCCCATGAGAATTTGTCATTCAAAAGAAATCTCCCAAGCTGGGTCAAAGTAAGCATGAGTGGCCTCCATCCACTCTTATGTATGAAAGGATCCTTCCTCAAAGGAAGTATCCTCTCCTCCATCAAATCTATGGAGCAGTCATCTTGCATCATGAAGATGCCATCCTCCATCCCTGTAGCAAACTCTGTCAGCGCAGTATAACTGAAAATGAGAGTGGGTGATACTGAAAATGAGAGAGTGTCTCCCTCCTCCTTGGGTTTATCCCAAACTCTCTGCATTGTGCTGGACTCCTACAAATTCTTCACCTCTCTGGGATCCAAGAGTGGTGAACCAAATGACAAGATGCCCCTCATCAACTCTAGATTAGGTGGCCTCCTAGGTGGAATGCCTCCATATAGTGAGACATCAAGTTCAGAAGTGGAATGTATGTATGAGTGGACTGAGTTGTCCCTCTCTTCACTGTGCTATATAGTCTCCTTCTCTAGTGCAAAGACCTTTTGGAATAGATAAGGGTGTATCAACCCTTGATGCTGATCCTTCTCTTCTTCCTCCATCTCACAATCCCTGATAACTGCTACATATGATTCCAGAATTGTGTCTTGGTTCCCACATGTTAAAATACTTGGAATCCCTTGCATAGAAACAAGGACTCCTCCCATGGAAGAAATGGCTCCCCTTTCACCTCCATGTGGTGATGGATCTCCTCCCAATATGACAGCGTTGTTAGATCTCTCATGCTCATCCTCCCCATCAATAAGTGAGATTACCTCATCATCAGGGAGAGACCCTAGCTCTTGGTCATCTCTTGAAGGAAGTACCTCCATGACTTCACAAATGGAAGATGGCCCTTCACACAATGGGGATCTTGCCTTTAGCAAGCCATCATACATGTTTTTATTACCTTCAGAATTATGGAATGGAGTTTGTTTCATGGTTCTCTCCAATGCATGCAAAGTGTTTGATGTTTTGACACATAGAGATTCACAGTAATTTTCATCAAGTTTTCTCACCAATACTTTAGTGAATATATCATTTGATTCTACATTTTCATGATAGCATGAAATGGAATTTTCAAACCATAAACCATGAGCCATACCTTTGAGTTGCAGCGCTGCTCCTCCAATGGCCTCATCTCCTTCCTCCATTCTCCCGGCAGTGCAAGTGAGCAATGGATTGCGTTGTGGTACTGCATGTGTGGCTGAATGCTCAACCCAACTTGGTCACAACTAGGGCTTGTTTTATCCACAAGCCCTCTCAGAAAATCTTTCCAGTTTTCCCTTTCTTTCTCCTCAAGGTCTTCAATGATACCCTCCAAGGTCTGGAAAAGAAGAAGGGAAACCTCCTCTTCCGTCATTCTTCTTTTTTTCTTTTCTCTGTACATCTCCTCTTCCAAATGAGGAGCTTCTCCTTCTAATGGAATATTATCTTAGGCTACACAGAAGCACTGTAAATTTCCCTTCTCAAGAATATCAAAATTCTATTCCAGAGATTGACTGCAGGGGAATTTAATAGATATGCCACCTTTGAAAAAAGGATGAGATCCAGAGGCTACCTGGCCATCTGCAGACTCTATCGATAGAGCTTGAAATATTCCACCTTCAAGGATTCATCACTTTGGCTTGAAGCCACAGGCTGAGCCAAAGATCATGCTTTGATACCACTGTAATATTCCTTTTTCGGGAATTTCTGCAAGAGGGTCCTCTAGGATGCTGTATAAGGAAGAAGATGAAAAAATAAGATGAAAGGGGGTTTGGATGCCCTTTTTAACTCATTAAACACTTCTATTCTAGAAGTGGAGCCCAAAAAAATGTCTCTAGATGGGTTATTCAGATCTCCCCAAACTAGATCCCTCAAAGAATGCTCAAAGAGAGAGCTTACAGCAATACATGAACACAACCATCAAGTTCTGCAAATATGAATGCAACATAAGATGAAATATATTACATCCATCATGTAAATTAATAGATCATCAAAAATGTATATAAATATCATGAGGAATAAGCCTCTAATGCAATGGGAATCAATATCCAAATATTAATACATGAAATACAAGAGATGCAGCAACTACATAAAATGCCGGAAAGTAGTGACAGCGCTGTCTCTAGGAGTGTAGCTTCTTCTATAGATGTGCATACATGAAATATGACTAAAATATACAAGAAATTCCCAAGAATAGAAGAATGGGCTCCAATACAAGATTTCTAGCCAATCTAGGAGAGATTGCTACAAATGCCGGAAAATGTACAATGTGACAAATAACTTGTCACTGCAACTGAATCAAAATGAGAATGAGGCTATGGAATATCTGAAATAATCATGTCCTCCTCTGATAATGTTCTCGAGCAAAGGGCTGATCCCTTTCACTCAAAAACCACTCCTCCTTCTAATTAGCACAAATGGCTCTCCTAGCAATTGCCTCTGAAAATAATGCAATTTCTGTCCTACACTGCGCTGTGAGAGATGGTGAGTGTTTTGCCTGGTGCCAAAGATCTGAAATGAAGCTCGGGAGTCTCCTCTACTTCTCCTCCGAAGAATATGCAAGACCTCCACTGAAGAATAGGCCAAAGAATGACTCAATGAGTTCCTCTGTTGTTGCACCCAGCAACACAATGTTTTCTGCTGCAGAAATAATGTTGTAGCTGAAGGGATAAGCTTGGCCAAATGCCAGAATGAAGAAATGTAGCTCAAATCCTCTCCTTCCTTGAGGATGACGTAGGGATTCCTGACTAGGAACACCCTTGGATGAAGAACACTACAACCCTGCTAAACAGCCCGGGGATGCAAGTCTTTGCAGACCCAACGAAAATGATAATCTAATGCATAATGAAAATGGGCTACCATCTCCTCCTTATAAATCAAATGAAATCTTCTCACCATGGGTCCCATTCACACTTGCCTCTAGCTCATGCAAGTGGAGCCTCCACTAAAAGTGCGCTATCCAAGTAGGTTCAATGTATCTAGACAGTTTTAGTTGACTTGGTCAAAATGACTAGATCAAGCATGATCCAATCCTGTTCACACCATGTGGTGCTCAATTCAGTTGCTTTATTATTCCTCCTTTCACACAAGGAGTGTTATTTCTCCATCAGAATGGTTAAGGTGTCTCCTTACCCATTTTATTAAACAAAATGAAAATATGCAAACTATAATGTTCCTTTTTAGCTTGAGGCTAAAAATTGGGAACATTACATACATCCATTTGATGGAATTTCCAACCGTTCTGAGATGCAAGGCAAAGAGTGTTTGGATGGTAGCCCATTTCTATATGGTGGAAAAGTATCTGTTAGAGTCAGCCTTTGCAGCCTTCCTCCAGTGATCAAACATGCTCTTACAAAGTTATTTTAAGGTGTCAAGGTCAAATTTTGTCATTTCAATGAGTCTTCAAGCAAAATTTGGTCACTAGGCATTAGGTCTAGGGTTTGCTTTCACTCCTTCCAAAGTTGTCTAAATGTCGGTCCATGTCACCATTCAGCTGAGTGTACCATCATTCGGAGGTTTCATCATCATGTCAAGTTCCATTGAGTCATTTTACACCTTGTTCATGCTTCGGTGTGCCTTAGTAAGGTCCATTTCCCTCTCCTAGGGTTTTGGAGGTAATTTCTCTTGGACGGTCAAATCATTGGAAAAACTTGTATCTGTGTTCAAACACCTTCCCTATCCTTAATATACCTTATTAAACACTTCCCATCATGAGATCCCTCAAATTCCTCATTTCCCACAAAACCCTAGTTTCTTGCCAAAACTTGGCAATTTTCTAGGCTAGGCATGTGTTTCGCCCTTTTGGACCCCTTCCCCTCACTCAATCTCTGTGATTCCACTTTCCCTACTTCCTAACATCCCTCCCTACTTCCAAAAATTTCCCCAAGAATTTAAAGCCCTTATCCCCTTCATTTGCTTCATTTCGACAAAATCCTTGTTCACATCGGGATCGGTTTCACTCAAAAGATGTTTCAGAGCAATCAAAGATGAAATTTGGGAAAATGAGAAGGTTTTGTCCACAACATGCCAAGGAAGAAAAACCTCCTTCACTTTTTACACGGTATCATGGTTTTTAGAGAAATGTTAAAAAATATCGTTGCCTCAAAAGAATTAAATGCACCTGAAGTGACCTTGGGAAAATCAAGCTTTCTCCTAGCATGTTTGGCCAAATGACTTTCTTGATGAGTCAAATGATAACTAGACAGAAATACCTTTCCAATGAGCTATCATGAGCTCAATTTGGAGTTGAGGAAGACCTTCAAAAGTTGATTGCAACAGCACTCGCCTTGAGGCAGCCTCATTCTGCTCATTTTGACTAGTGTTGGGAGATTTGATTTTTGACGGGTAAATGGAATCCAAATTGCATAATTCTACTTGTGTTGGAAATTAGACTCCAATAGCTTTCCAACGAGCTATCACAACGATTTGAACACGGAAGGCCTCCAAAAGCTTTCTGAAAAATGCACTAAGAAGAAGCGACCCACAGGCGACACCCACAGGTTATTTCCACGGTGTGAACTTACATGGTGAGCGACCCACAGGCCGAGCGACACGCAGCAGCAGACGCCAAAGTTGAAATTCATTTTGAGCACCGGTCTTGTTTGGATCGCTCTCATCGGCCTTCAAACAGGGTTTTTGCAATTGCTTGATGTTTTTAAATGCGTTGGTGGCATCATTGGTGGTTTCAACGTTTCAAATGGAGGATTTAAACCCCACAGTCATGGCAATATCGTTTTGGGGTTTTAAAATGAATATGGATGGTTACATGAGTTTGTCTCTTATTTTATGTCGGTGTACATCTAGCCTTGCCATATATTATCAAAACCATGTTTTTCTCATGCCCATTATACCATTGTGGTCATTGCTATTACTTTGCCATGTTTAAACTTTAGTTCCATGGCTATGGTTGTTTGTGTCTCAACGCCCAATGTTAAAAATATCTCATAACTTGTTTCATTGCCCATTGACACCTAATAACTGTTGTTATTATTCATAGAACAAAAACATTCATATGATGCCATGCTCCCTTTGACAAGACTTGTTCAATATTCTGAAGGTTGCCTGCTCCCTTTGGTCAAAATTTCACTTCCATTTAAAACAGAGATTGTGCCTCTTTTCCAATCCATTTAAAACAGAGATTTTATCCATGGTTTGTTTCCTTATGGTGTTTTGACGGTGGGATACTTGTTGGCTGTTAAAACACACTTCATAACTTTGTTTGCACTGCTTTCATATCAGTATACATAGTGCCAAAATCTTGGTCAGAGCCATGTCGGAGACAGAGTCAGAATATGAGTTAGGGTCAGGCAGTGATTCGGTGACTGAAGGTAATGTGCCACGGGGGTCCCGCAGAGATCATAGAAGTGGTGATCATCGCAGAGAGGAGCCAACTTCTTTGGTTCGGTTGCAGGCATGTCCATTAGCTATGGATTGTTTTCGATATTTGTCATGTTTCAGATTTTGTGAGATGGTTGCACAAACCCGGCCTCATCGTGAATTGGCCCATCTATTTGTTCTTCATTTACGGGATGGTCGGGTAAGCCTGGCTGGGGTTGATTTCATTGTATCACCCTTGACTATTGCTCAAGCCACTGGTATACCAAACATGGGCGAGGAATGGAACAAGGGTCAGCAGTTAGAGAAATTTCACTATGAGCCATATATTAAAACTGGATATATGGGTTAATTGAGCAGAGTTTTTCCATTCAGATTCTTGAGAGATGAGTATGCACCGCTCATGAGGCTCATCATTCAGTATTTTAGTTGTGAGGGCAGGTATGCTCGTCTTTTCGAGTACCATATTCGTTTGCTGATGCACTTCACAAGGGTACGTATGATGAATATTCCGTATTTCATACATCGCAACATAGAGAAGATGGTGATGTTTGTGCAGAAGAAGACGAGCCCAGTGCAGCAGTACAGGAGTATATATCATTTCGCTTTGATCAAGATCATGGTGTCACATCAGTTGGCAGAGCAGGGCATCACTTGGGAGGATTTCATTTCTAGAGACTTTTTCAGAGTGCCACAACCGCTTCGCGAGATAGTTCATGATGCAGGAGAGCCTTCACACCAGCAGGACATACTTGAGGTTGAGCATATCAGCACTCCGTTGGTTCAGACATATCAGCGAGGCCACAGGGCCTTATTTGCAGCGACACGACGAGTATTATCTCCACGTAAGGTGGAAGGGGTCTCGCCTTCTTCTTCAGTGCAGGTAGAGGTACAGGACAGGGGAAAGAGGCCCATGCATGATGAGGGCCCATCAGGAGGCCGGGATACAGATTTGACAGTCATTGATGTTGATGCGGGCTCTCCCAGCTCGAAACTGAGGGAAGTCATCCAGGAGCAAAGGGTCGAGAATGACCAGCTGAAATACCGATTGCAGAAGGCTCAGTGGGTGATTAACTATTTGGAGCAGTGCAACAAATAGCTTGAGGATGAGCTCACATTTTACGAGGTGCGCCAAATCCGTGAGGATAGACAGTGGAATCGAAAGAGACCCGGTGACATGACACCGACTGACAGAGATACTGTACTCACGCGTGTGAATATCCATCTGGAGAAATTATTGGCGAAGGCTAATCGAGACAAAGACATGCTTCGCCACATGAAAGGCCATTATTGGGCTCGCATGCATGTGTGCAAAGCGAGAATGAAGATTATGAAGAGGAGGTTGCGCAAGGCACTTAGACGGCAGAAAAGGCCTAATCCACTTCGGATTTTGGCCGAGGCTTCATTGACTGGGCAGGACACATGATGGAGGACCTCAGCTCCGAATTTGGGCAAATTCGGAGAAAATTTTGTCATTTTCAAATTTTTGGGTAAAAAAACAGGTTTTGCAGTTACGTGGGTCGCGCGCTCATGCGCTCACTTTTTTTTGGGACACTTGCTGGAGGAAATTTTTACATTTTTGGATTTTTCATGGTTAATTATGCATCCTCTGAAGTCAACTTAGCATTTCGTCGAAATTTGGATGGTCAAAAAGCTCAAAAACACCATGAAAACCACCTTGCTGCCACCTTTTGCACCAGCAGGGAGTACCTCTGGGAGAATGAGGTTTTGGAGGGTCAAATGAGCTCCAAATTCAGAAATTCCACTTGGGTTGGAAAGTAGACATCCAGGGATTTCCAACGAGCTATCATGAGCTCAATTTGGATGCCGGGAAGTACCTCAAATTTAGCCTGGAACATGAGCGACCCACACGGCTCAGGAGCGACCCACTTGAAATTTTTCCTGAATTTTCAGCTGCCAGCTCAGTTTTTCGCCTAGTATGGACCAGTTTTGCTTATGGATAGAATTTTTTGGTTTTTATGATGTAAATTCATGTTTGGCATGTAACTTTGGCTTATTTTTATCTCTTCTAGAAGATTCACTCTCAAATGAGTAAAAAATCATGTAATGGATCGGTTTCCACTCTTTTAGAGGCAAGTTGTTAGCTGCCTAGATTGTAGTTCCATGATTAGAATTGGTTGAAACTGATCCCTGAAGAGGGAATTCGACCCCTAGAGGTGGGGAAAGGTGTTAGAGTGATCTATATATTGTAATTTCTGAGGCATTCTACACGTTGGACTCTTGGGATACTTTTGATATCATTGTACATATTTTTCATATTTTGGCTAAGGAAAGATCGGGGGTTTTGCGGCACTTGTTGGGATCCTTGTGGTGTTCTGTTCTTGATGGTGTTTCTTCTTTGTTTACTGTAAGTTTCTTCATGTTTAATGTTGCCATCCTTTCATTATGCTTCTGAACTAAATTGAATGAGTGAAATAAGGTTGAATCCATTGTTTACAGTGCTTAGCCTTTGAATTCAGTTAGTTCCATATGTTTTCAGCTGTTTGGAGAGGATCCAAGTTCTTCTTTGCCCTCTTCAGCTCCTCGTCAGTCTAATCTATCCATAAAATCCAATTCGAAGCATCAAGATCATCACCTACCTCACCCCAGCTTGAACTCTGCAAAGGTCTGACCTTATCCCCGGACCCAAAATTTGTTTTCCCATTACTCCAGCGAAAACCCAAAAAACCAAAAACCAAACATACCTATCTCTTTACTAGCCTAAAATCAGTTCTTATTGTAATTCATCTCGCATTCTATTGCTTATTTTCTCGAGATTGACGGAGAGAGCCCTCTCTTGTCCTCGTAGGGCTAGCTACGAGGCTGAGCGTGGTTTGATGTAGCCTTGAGTTTTACTTCATTTCAGCCTGAGGTAGATTTGAGTGCTAACATAGTGGCGACCATACTGGGGAGAAACTCAAAACGTTTGCTTGTTATAGACGGAGTCTGAAGTCACGCCAGGTAGCCTTCGAAACGATGTTGCTATGCATCAGCGAAGTAGATAAACGCTGCTTCAGTCGATCTCCGGTATAACTTGTAATCGTAGTATTTAACTTGTAAATTGCCCCAGTACATGTATCAAGTTCAGATCTGATCGTTGATGGTGAACAACGGTCAGACATCGTAAGGCTGAAATCATTCACCTGGTGACTTCATTCACTGAACAAATCCAGAAATCGATGCTTCATGGTGACTTCACTGCAGGGAGATCAGTAGCTGTGAGATTTTCAAGATGGACCGAATCACAAGAAGATATGCTCCCATGAGCCGAGATCACATTCCAGGTTTTCCGAATAAGATGCCCAAGGTAGATTGGTCAAGGAATCTGCCTACGTTTAACGATGATGGTAAAAAGGATGCTGCTTTACATCTGATTAGATTTCACATGCATATTCGCAAGTTGAAGGTGGATTTTCCTGAAGATTGCTTGATGAAGATATTCTTGGCCACTCTGGAAGGTGAAGCTCAGTCATGGTATGAAAATTTGCCGCCGGTTTGTATATATTGTTTGGAGGATTTTCATGCCATGTTCATTGAAAGATATCAAGTATCTTATCCATCGTTAAATTTAGTTCATGACTGTTGCAAACATGCTTCTACTTTTATTGAAAGCCTTGAGAAATATTATGAAGATGATAATTTTATGGATGATGAGATTATGGAAGCCCTATATGAAAATCCATTTCAGCAGCATAAAGACGATCATGAAAATTTGCAGCAGGATCAAGATTTTACTGTGGTGGAAGATGAAGGAGTTTTGAATCTTGATAGTCAACCGGAATTACATGAAATGGATCAGCAGTATGAGGAAAATTTGTATACTCCTTCACTTGAAATCAATGAAGAAAATCATTGTTTGAGCAAAAGAAAACAAAAGGTATTATCTCCTCTGTCTGAAGATGAGATAGATCAGCTATTGAAAGGTCATGTTCTAGCTCAAGTTAACGCAGATCCGCAGTGTGCACATGGTCCAGAAGGTGATGGTGAAACTTCTTCCTTTTCTGAAAAGGATGACAGTCTTGTAAGCAGCTTTATAGATCAGCAGGTTGAAGATGTCTATATGGCTGAAGATGATGAGAGAGAAGAGCTTGTTTCAGATCTGCCCACAGAAGAAGACAGCATGCCGGAAATTCAAGTTTCAAATGCAGATTGTGATAATGTCCACTCAGTCATATCAGATCCAGATTCAGATTGTAATGACCAAACATACCTTGTACCGAATCCTGAAAAGGAGAATTTTGCTGTTGGGATCATAGACAGAGTTTTTGATCCAAGTGTTTTCAGTTCATCAGAACAAAGTCTTCATAAAGAGGTAATTCAGTTAGTTCATGAAAAGCAAGATGGAATTTTTGTTCAAGAAAGTGAAAAAGTTTCTTTTGATGAATTTTTGGTAGATGATAGAAATGTCATGTTTGAGCTTCAAGAATCATTGGAAGTTTCTTTTCTCATGATTTATGACTGTAATGAAAATCCGGCTGTCCTATCATATGAAGATGACCTACCATATTGTCGGACTACAGAAGATCAGACCATTCAGGATTCCCTTTCAGTTTCTTCTTCATATGTTTCATGTTTTGAAATGTTCTTTGAAAATGAGAATTGCTCATCTACTTGTTCAGAGGTTTTTGAAACCCAGGAGCATACTTTTACTGAAGTACATGATAAAGACAGATCAGAAGCAGGAGAAAAAGACACCTTGTTTCTTCAGCAGGAGGTAAATCTTCATGTTTTTCAGGATCCAATGGCAGATTTGTTACAGTCAGCAGTGAAGGTGTTTATTGCAGTGTTCAATGATGAAGGATATCATGGTCAGCTATGTTTTTGGATGCCCAGTTATCAGTTTGTATTGTTGACCAGGAGATTTGATCGGGAGAATCAGTTAGCAAGGCATCTGCTTGACTGGTTACATTGGAAAGCCAATTATACATGATTGTACATATTTCATTGGTATGCAGGTGGTTGTCATCATGATTCCAAATCTTGATGGACTGCTGCCTTTTTTCAAAAGATTGGTAAAGTTTTGTTTTAATTCAGTCATGAGTCATTTGTGTTTGGTCTGTTGAGTCAGTTTTTTCAAGTTATTTCAGTTTGCCATCGAGTTGGTTTGAGTCAGTTTTCAGTCAAGTTTTCATTCAATAAATGTGTCAAAGGTTTTGGTTATCCGTTTAAATAATGATTCCATCGCCCAATGGATGAAGGCACTGGTCTGCTCTCCCAAAGATCTGCCGTTCTTGGCACCTCCAAGGAGCTACCATCCCCATTGGAGCCAATGTTAGAGTCAGCCTTTGCAGCCTTCCTCCAGTGATCAAACATGCTCTTACAAAGTTATTTTAAGGTGTCAAGGTCAAATTTTGTCATTTCAATGAGTCTTCAAGCAAAATTTGGTCACTAGGCATTAGGTCTAGGGTTTGCTTTCACTCCTTCCAAAGTTGTCTAAATGTCGGTCCATGTCACCATTCAGCTGAGTGTACCATCATTCAGAGGGTTTTCATCATCATGTCAAGTTCCATTGAGTCATTTTACACCTTGTTCATGCTTCAGTTGTGCCTTGGTAAGGTCCATTTCCCTCTCCTAGGGTTTTGGAGGTAATTTCTCTTGGACGGTCAAATCATCGGAAAAACTTGTATCCTGATGTTCACACACCTTCCCCTATCCTTAATATACCTTATTAAACACTTCCCATCACTGAGATCCCTCAAATTCCTCATTTTCCCACAAACCCTAGTTTCTTGCCAAAACTTGGCAATTTTCTAGGCTAGGCCTGTGTTTTGCCCTTTTGGACCCCTTCCCCTCACTCAATCTCTGTGATTCCACTTTCCCCTACTTCCTAACATCCCTCCATACTTCCAAAAATTTCCCCAAGAATTTAGAAGCCCCTTATCCCCTTCATTTCGCTTCATTTCGACAAAATCCCTTGTTCCGCACATCGGGATCGGTTTCACTCAAAAGATGTTTCAGAGAAATCAAAGATGAAATTTGGGAAACTGAGAGAGGTTTTTGTCCACAACGTGCCAAGGAAGAAAAACCTTTTTCACTTTTTACACAGGTATCATGGTTTTAGAGAAATGTCAAAAAATATCGTTGCCTCAGGAGAATTAAATGCACCTCTGAAGTGACCTTGGGAAAATCAAGTTTTCTCCTAGTATGTTTGGCCAAATGACTTGCTTGATGAGTCAAATGATAACTAGACAGAAAGAAATTTCCAATGAGCTATCATGAGCTCAATTTTGAGTTGAGGAAGACCTTCAAAAGTTGATTGCAACAGCGCTCTGCCTTGAGGCAGCCTCATTCTGCTCATTTTGACTAGTGTTGGGAGATTTGATTTTTGACAGGGTAAATGGAATCCAAATTGCATAATTCCACTTGTGCTGGAAATTAGACTCCAATAGCTTTCCAACGAGCTATCACACGCCCGATTTGGACACCGGGAAGGCCTCCAAAAGCTTTCTACAAAATTCACTAAGAGGCAAGAGCGACCCACCTGGGCAGAGCGACCCACCTGGGTTATTTCCACAGTGTGAACTTACATGGTGAGCGACCCACCTGGGCCGAGCGACCCACGCAGAAGGTGAGCGACCCACGCATCAACAGAGGTTCGAAAATTCATTTTGAGCGCCCAGTCTTGTTTGGATCGCTCTCATCGGCCTTCAAACAGGTTTTTTGCAATTGCTTGATGTTTTTAAATGCGTTGGTGGCATCATTGGTGGTTTCAAACGTTTCAAATGGAGGATTTAAACCCCACAGTCATGGCAATATCGTTTTCAGGGTTTTAAAATGAATATGGATGGTTACATGAGTTTGTCTCTTATTTTATGTCAGTGGTACATCTAGCCTTGCCATATATTATCAAAACCATGTTTTTCTCATGCCCATTATACCATTGTGGTCATTGCTATTACTTTGCCATGTTTAAGACTTTCGTTCCATGGTAACTATGGTTGTTTTGTGTCTCACTGCCCAATGTTAAAAATACTCTCATAACTCTGTTTCATTGCCCATTGACACCTAATAACTCTGTTGTTATTATTCATAGACAAAAACATTCATATGATGCCATGCTCCCTTTGACAAGACTTGTTCAATATTCTGAAGGTTGCCTGCTCCCTTTGGTCAAAATTTCACTTCCATTTAAAACAGAGATTGTGCCTCTTTTCCAATCCATTTAAAACAGAGATTTTATCCATGGTTTGTTTCCTTATGGTGTTTTGACGGTGGGAATATTTGTTGGCTGTTGAAACACACTTCATAACTTTGTTTGCACTGCTTTCATATCAGTATACATAGTGCCAAAAGCTTGGTCAGAGCCATGTCGGAGACAGAGTCAGAATATGAGCTAGGGTCAGGCAGTGATTCGGTGACTGAAGGTAATGTGCCACGGGGGTCTCACAGAGATAACAGAAGTGGTAATCATCGCAGAGAGGAGCCTACTTCTTTGGCTCGGTTGCAGGCATGTCCATTAGCAATGGATTGTTTTCGATATTTGTCATGTTTCAGATTTTGTGAGATGATTGCACAGACCCGGCCTCATCGTGAATTGGCCTGTCTGTTTGTTCTACATTTACGGGATGGCCGGGTAAATCTTGCCGGGGTTGAATTCATTTTGTCACCCTTGACTATTGCTCAAGCCACTGGCATACCAAACATGGGCGAGGAATGGAACAAGCGCCAGCATTTAGAGAAATTCCACTATGAGCCATACATTAAAACTGGATATATGGGTTACTTGAGCAGATTTTTCCCATTCAGATTCTTGAGAGATGAGTATGCACCGCTGATGAAGCTCATCATTCAGTATTTTAGTTGTGAGGGCAGGTATGCTCGTCTTTTCGCGTACCATATTCGTTTGTTGATGCACTTCACAAGGGTACGTATGATGAATATTCCGTATTTCATATACCGCAACATAGAGAGGATGGTGATGTTTGTGCAGAAGAAGACGAGCCCAGTGCAGCAGTACAGGAGTATATATCATTTCGCTTTGATCAAGATTATGGTGTCACATCAGTTGGCAGAGCAGGGCATCACTTGGGAGGATTTCATTTCTAGAGACTTTTTCAGAGTGCCACAACCGCTTCTCGAGACAGTTCATGATGCAGGAGAGCCTTCACACCAGCCGGACATATTTGAGGTTGAGCATATCAGCACTCCTTTGGTTCAGACATATCAGCGAGGCCACAGGGCCTTATTTGCAGCGACGCGGCGAGTATTATCTCCACGTGAGGTGGAAGGGGTCTCGCCTTCTTCTTCAGTACAGGTACAGGACAGGGGCAAGAGGCCCATGCATGATGAAGGCCCATCAGGAGGCCGGGACACAGATTTGACAGTCATTGATGTTGATACGAGCTCCTCTAGCTCGAAGCTGAGGGAAGTCATCCAGGAGCAAAGGGCCGAGAATGACCAGCTGAAAGACCAATTGCAGAAGGCTCGGTGGGTGATTAACTATTTGGAGCAGCGCAACAAACAGCTTGAGGATGAGCTCACATTTTATGAGGTGCGCCAAATCCGTGAGGACAGACAGTGGAATCGAAAGAGACCCGGTGACATGACACCAGCTGACAGAGATACTGTACTCACGCGGGTGAATATACATCTGGAGAAGTTTTTGGCGAAGGCCAATCGAGACAAAGACATGCTTCGCCACATGAAAGGCCATTACTGGGCTCGCATGCATGTTTGCAAAGCGAGAATGAAGATCATGAAGAGGAGGTTGCGCAAGGCACTTAGACGGCGGAAAAGGCCTAATCCACTTCGGATTTTGGCCGAGGCTTCATTGACTGGGCATGAAACATGATGGAGGACCTCCACTCCGAATTTGGGCAAATTCGGAGAAAATTTTGTCATTTTCAAATTTTTGGGTAAAAAAACAGGTTTTGCAGTTACGTGGGTCGCGCGCTCATGCGCTCACTTTTTTTTGGGACACTTGCTGGAGGAGATTTTTACATTTTTGGATTTTTCATGGTTAATTATGCATCCTCTTAAGTCAACTTAGCATTTCATCGAAATCTGGATGGTCAAAAAGCTCAAAAACACCATGAAAACCACCTTGCTGCCACCTTTTGCACCAGCAGGGAGTACCTCTGGGAGAATGAGGTTTTGGAGGGTCAAATGAGCTCCAAATTTAGAAATTCCACTTGGGTTGGAAAGTAGACATCCAGGTCTTTCCAACGAGCTATCATGAGCTCAATTTGGATGCCGGGAAGTACCTCAAATTTAGCCTGGAACATGAGCGACCCACACGGCTCAGGAGCGACCCACCTGGAATTTTTCCTGAATTTTCAGCTGCCAGCTCAGTTTTTCGCCTAGTATGGACCAGTTTTTCTTGTGGATAGAATTTTTGGGTTTTTATGATGTAAATTCATGTTTGGCATGTAACTTTGGCTTTTTTTTATCTCTTCTAGAAGATTCACTCTCAAATGAGTAAAAAATCATGTAATGGATCAATTTCCACTCTTTTAGAGGCAAGTTGTTAGCTGCCTAGATTGTAGTTCCATGATTAGAGTTGGTTGAAACTGATCCCTGAAGAGGGAATTCGACCCCTAGAGGTGGGGAAAGGTGTTAGAGTGATCTATATATTGTAATTTCTGAGGCATTCTACAAGTTGGACTCTTGGGATACTTTTGATATCATTGTACATATTTTTCATATTTTGGCTAAGGAAAGATCAGGGGTTTTGCGGCACTTGTTGGGATCCTTGTGGTGTTCTATTCTTGATGGTGTTTCTTCTTTGTTTATTGTAAGTTTCTTCATGTTTAATGTATGCCATCCTTTCATTATGCTTCTGAACTAAGTTGAATGAGTGAAATAAGGTTGAATCCATTGTTTACAGTGCTTAGCCTTTGAATTCAGTTAGTTCTATATGTTTTCAGCTGTTTGGAGAGGATCCAAGTTCTTCTTTGCCCTCTTCAGCTCCTCGTCGATCTAATCTATCCATATATCCAATTTAAAGCATCAAGATCATCACCTACCTCGCCCCAGCTTGAACTCTGCAAAGGTCTGACCTTATCCCCGGACCCAAAATTTGTTTTCCCATTACTCCAGCGAAAAACCAAAAAACCAAAAATCAAACATACCTATCTCTTTACTAGCCTAAAATCAGTTCTTATTGTAAGTCATCTCGCATCCTATTGCTCATTTTCTCGAGATTGACGGAGAGAGCCCTCTCCTTTCCTCGTAGGGCTAGCTACGAGGCTGAGCGTGGTTTGATGTAGCCTTGAGTTTTACTTCATTTCAGCCTGAGGTAGATTTGAGTGCTAACAGTATCATCAGAGTCGACCCCTTCCTTCTGTACAAAAAATTTTGACACAATCTTGGCTTTGTTCTTGTATAGTGAGCCATATTATTTATACTTGTTCTTGAAGACCCACTTGCAACCAATTGGTTTGGTTCCGAATGGAGGATGAACTAGCTTCCAGGTGCCATTCTTTATCAAGGAATCATATTATTTCTACATGTCTTATTTGAAGGAAGTTGGTTCAAAATCTGTAAACAAATACAGTTCACAATCATAAGAAACATCCATATAAACCAGTGAATCAAGATTTTCTGCATCACCTCCATTTTGTCTGGTTGAGCTTCTTGACCCTGTATTTCCAGCCTCGTCAGGACGAAAATTTTTAAGTGTCTTTGTCAGCCATTTTGGAGGACCTTTTTGAGATGGCCCAGGTTACTCAATTGGCTAATATAGGGTTGAATCAAGATTTAGTCTCCCAATTCTGTCAATCACATCATTCAAAGTGTCATCAATTGTTGGATCTTCATGCAGGGGAGAGAGTGCTTCAGAAGAAGATTCCATAGATTGATCCAGTATAGGAATCCCCCCTTCAAGATGTGGAATCTCATTATCAAAATCTTGAAAATAATTTTCATGTCTGAATCTATCCAAGCCATTAAGTTGCTGCTCAACAAAATTGTTAGTCTTGGAATATTTAAGAAAGATCACATCTCTAGATATTATAAACTTCTTATTCACATCATCATAGATACAATATGCTTTGGAGTTATTTGAGTACCCAAAGAAGATACATGTGTGACTCCTTGGACTGAGTTTGTTTATTTGTTCCTTATGTATCAAGGAATAACTGGTGGAACCAAAAAACATGATATGCCTCACCGAAGAAATGTGGCCATACCACATTTCATAGGGAGTCTTATTTTTTTATAGAATTAGATGCTCACCTATTATTTATATCCACAACACATAGAACTGAATCAACCCAAAACATGAGTTTAACGTTATTGAAAAACATCATCAAACGTACCATATTTAATATTGTCATGCTCATTCTTTAGCTACTTCAGTTTGTTGGAGATTATAGGGCACAGTTGTTTGATGTTTGATCCCATGCCGAAAAAGATAGTTTGAAAATTCATTTGAAGTGTATTATTTTCCATTATCAGTATGAATAGAGCCAATATGAGATTGTGCATCATTTCAATCCATGCATGAAAGTTCTTTAATGTTTCAAAAGATTCATATTTGTTCTTCAATAAATAAACCCAACACATTTTGGTGTAATAATCAATAAATGTCATCATATATTTATTACCATTTGCAGAAGAGCATGCATTGGGCCACACAAATCTGAATGAATGAATCAAATTTTCTATTTTCTCTGGAATGAGAATCATGAACAACCTGTTTGTTGTGATTTCCTAAGATACACACATCACATTGCTTAAGTTTCCTTGGAATTGTAGGAAAACCAGTAACACCATGTTTCTTCAACAAATGAAGGTTGTCATAGTTCAAGTGTCCAAATCTAGCACGCCATAAAAGACTTGATGGAAATGTACCTTCATCATAGAGATAACTATATGATTTTTTTTTTCACGAGCAAAATTCCTTGTAAATTCAGAAGTGTTTCTTCCTCTATCCTAGTCATGACAAGTGAGTGATTTGATGATTTTATAACTTCAACCTTTCCATCAAATATGTGAATGGAGTGTCCTTTATGGAGAATGTGGACCAAAGAAAACAAGTTTTTCCTCAACTATGAGAGGCATATAACATCATGCAAAAGAAAGTATAGAAGTCCAAGCAATTTGATCCTAATGGTTCCAAGCCCTGATGGCTTGAGTTTTTATTTATATGAAAAGTATACTGCTCCATCAACATTATCAATGGATTCTTTAAAGAAACCTCTCCTAAAGGTCATGTGAAAATTTACTCCTGAATCAAGCAATCAAGCATCTTTTCATGAAGCAAGTGAAGCAATGAATAAGTCTCCAGTTGCTCCAATGTTGCAATGTACCACAAGATAATGAGTGGATTCAGGTGATTTACATTTCCCTTTGTCAAGTGTTTTACCTTTTCCTTCATTTCTTTCGTACTCAATTCGGTCCCAAGGAAACTTACAAGTGGAAGCATCATGTCCAACTCTATTGCATCGTATGAAATGATGATCAAACTTTTCTCCTTGGAAATTTCTTCCCCCCTACCTCTAAAACTCTTCCTTCCTCTTCCTATAGAAGAACATTGTGCATGATTATTCTCCTTTTGTGTGAGGCATACAACTTCTTTAGAAGACTGAGGAGTTTTCTTCTTCCCAAAATCCTTCTCTCTTTCAACAAATTTCTTCTCAAGGGAGTCAAAGGTGATCTCCTTAAGTTGTCCACTTGCTTGAAAAGATTCAAGATAATGTGAATAAGTGGGATATAGTGCCTTGGAATAAGATATGAGAGGAATATCTATTTCAACACCAGTGGCTTTTATATCATGCATAATTGATCTTACTTCTGATCCTAAGGAAAGATGGTCATAATTTTTCAACTCAAGACTGAACAACTTGATCATCAATTGAAAAACTTCGACTTCAGAGTGTGAGTAATAAAATTCCTTCAACTTCTTTAAATCTTCAAAGGAATTTGAAAGTGTAGAAATATGTTGAATCACCTCTTCATTTACTGACGCTGTAATCAGGGCATAGGCCTTGATGTTCTTATTTTCCTAGATGGAAATCTCCTTATCTGAAATTGGCTTTTCAGGTGCATTAGCTCCTTCTCCTTCACTAACCCCCTTCCACAACTCATTGAAAATTAGGGTGTTCTTTATCTTCCTGGACCACTCAAGATATTTTTCTTTACCAGAGAGAACTACTCCCACAATGGAAATTAGTGAATGCATCATATATTTTGATATGACCTCAAGATTGTTATAACACTTGCAATAATAGATTGATGTCTTTGTAATAAAAATGATTGGATATATCTTCAAAAAACTTCAACTAAAAAGTTAGGCTCAACATATACATTAGGGTATCCAACACATGGATTATATTATGGTTATATACCTTCCATACCATATAACCTCCATACCATACCATATAACATATAACCATTAAAATAATCTCATAGTTTCATATCTTTGCATGAACCAATAAGCTCTTAGTTTCAACGTTCACTATGTCTGAAATCAACACATCGTTCAGTCAAGATGCATTCACCAAGGGACCAGAACCCACAGTTCACAGCAGCATGCAACGCTCACCAGTGTTCAATCCTCTAGAACATTCATACGTCACCTTCATAAAAAACTTAATGAACATTACCATATGACCCTTATATTATACCATTGATATAATGAATATCCACCTTTTTTAAAAACACCATTCAGTGTTCATTAAAAAAAGGTCAACCGATGCACACAACATCATAATATTTATGGCCAACTATAAGATAATGATATACATAGGAGAACAATGAAAACTTAAACCATCCATGTTAGTCAACGTTCACCGTGTCTCAAATTAACACATCATTCAGTGAAGATGCGTTCACCAAGGGACCAGAACCCATAGTTCACAGCAACATGTAACATTCACTAGTGTTCAATCCTCTAGAAAATTCAACACACAACCATGACCTTCAATTTAACATGGAGTAACACAGTCAATTCAATCATTTTTTTTAATCAACACAACAATTTTCCACAGCCTTAACACATGGAATGGATAATATGAGAATGTTGAAAATCACATGAACAAGTGTACATTCAAACAGGGCCTATGAAGGAGTGTTTATTCAATAATAACTAAACTTAAAACATATCTAAGCAACAGAGGGGATGGAATACACAGAGCTGACAGAGTGTGACAAGAAAAAAAATGAGAACAATGGCAGGAAAAATGAGTTACAAGGGAAGAAAAATTATTTTGGGAGCTAGCTCTGATACCATGTCATACCACGAGTAGCCCCACGAATAGCTTGTTTATTGAAATAGCCACATCATGAATTTATACATGAGTGGAGAGACTCTTGGGATTCCAATTCCAGGGTCTCTTGGTTTTCTCAAATGCATAAATGACAATATTTACAATAATCCTTTCGGATTAGGTGTAAACATTTAGGAATTCCCATTCTAGATTAGGTAGTATTGGCTTATTCTTTGTGTAAATATCACATCCCTCATATACATCAAGGGGCTTCCAAACAATACACCACACATGTCAATGGGTTCTATGTCTAACTCCACTTCATCAATAAAATATACATTTACAAGAAATTTGATATGGAAATATTTTATTACCTTTATTTATACATCCTTGTTCACCCATCCCAATGGGTATGGCCTTGGATGATCATGAACCTCCAACACAAGCTTGATGACTAGATTGGCCGCTAAGAGATTTGGATATGAACTAGAATTGAATATAGCATCCACCTTGGTATTCTTGACCTATATATTGATATGGAATATTTTTTCCATCTCCTTCTCTTCCTTGTGATGAAGGCTAATCACATTGACATCCTTCTACACATAATTAAAAAAATTTCTCATCCAGATTTGAATTTATCTCTTCTTGATTTCTTGAATCTATGGCTAGGATGTTCTTCATCTTAGCATCCTTTTTATGGATCTTAGGATTCAACCATGGATGTAGCTTCCAACAGTTTTCTTAAGTGTGGCTATCAATGTTACAATGGTTGCAGTGGTTACTTGGATCCTTGCACTAACGTGTAGTGGTTGCCACTTTTTTTCCTTTCCATTTTCACTCCATCTTTCCCTCCTTAGGAGTTTCTTGTTGTTATTCCTATATTCAACCACTTGGTTGTCCATTTTGATGGTCTATATTTTCTAGATATTATTCTTGCACACTCATCTTATCAACTATTCTAGGATTGAATATCATCACATTCTTTTACAAATTATTATGTATACCCACCAAATCCTTGATAAGTACATCTATGTTCTTGGGAGAGACAACCAACATGGTATCCATTTTCCTAAATTTAGTGGTGCACTCTAGAACACTATGCCCATATCTTCACCTGACATAATGCCAGTGGATGCATTGGTCCTCTATATACCAAATAGGGTAGAGTTATGAATTAATGAGGTTCTTATTTTTTTCATGGTACAAATATGGGATTTCATCTCGATTTTGAAAGATTAGAAATAATTGGGAATTATGATAGGTGGACAACAAGGTTATGCAAACTCTTAAGATCTTGCCTAGATTTTGAGGACATGATTAATTGAAATCCTTTTTCCTTGTATAAAATCCACATAGATTCAAACTGATAATTGTAATATGATAAAAAATAGACTTGAATCTAATCTACCAATTGCGGAAATCAATTATGATCTCGAAATCACAAGGCATAAAAGAGAGAATTTCAATCACACATTACACAATGATTTCTGCGGGAAAGACACAACTAAAAACCCCACTGTATGTATATTTCATTAGTCATAAAATATGATAAGATTACAATGATTTTCTCCAACCTGAGAAACCTCTGCACTATATCTATCTGTCTCATTACTTCCTAGACAAGCCTAGGCCAATACTTAACCAATTTTCAGCCTGCCTGGATCCTATTTCCTTGTGTTGTTTCCTTGGGTAATTAGCCAATATTAATTAGGGAAATTCCCAATCAGAATTGCACAATAAATATAGGGACTTCCTCTAACTGCATGCACAACCTGTACAATTTGGAGGATTATACAACTAATTGTACACTACCCTTGAAATCCAATCTCAACCGGATCTTTATCTGATCTGACATGCACGAGTTATTTATGACTAATTTATCAGTTATATAATTGATCACTGCATGTGGTTCAAGTTCAGGTTCCACACTTTGACCTCACACTAGTTCCTCCATCAGTTGGAACTAGTTAAACTAGCTTTAATTTAGATAAACTGAGTTAATTAATTACAACTAAAAATAAACTCAATGAGGGCTCCTATCTTGTAGGAGCCACTCTACATGACTCAAGTTAGACCTTCAACTCGAATTAACTGAACCAACTAAGTCAAACTAACTTAGTTAACTCGTACAAGTTTTCATGTGACGTGGAATTACAATTTTATTCTAATTTAGTTCAAGGGAAAATTTAAATTAGAATCTTTCTTGGTGCCATTTTGCACACTCCCTCTTAGAAAGAAAGGGATTATTTGATACCCCAATCATGCCTATATGGAACTCGAACTTGCCTCTTGACAGTGCCTTCATCAAGATGTATGCATCATGTTCCTTTATAAGAATGTACTCTAACAGCACGATCCACCTTTGCACACAATCTCTTAGATGGTGATACGGGATGTCGATATGCTTAGACCTATCATGAAAAACTAGAATAACCAAGAGTTTAATGCAACTCTAGTTGTCACATTAAATCACCGCAGGATCCATTTGTTGACTATACAATCCAAAAAGGATCTTCCTAATCCAGATAGCCTCACAATATTTTTGACTAGCATCAATGTAATCTGCTTCTACGGAATTGAGTGCAACTGATCTGCTTCTCATTGTACCAGGAAACTATTGTTGATCCAATACTGAATATTATGCCTAATGTGCTCTTCCTGCCAGATGGAATCCCTGCACAATCTACTCTGTACCAAAGACCAAATCAAGTGGTGCCTTTGAGGTATCTCAACACATTTTTGGCTACCTTCCAATAGAGCTTGGTTGGATTAACCATTGCATGACTAAGCTAGTTAACCACATAACACATGTTTGGTCCTGTTTTCACCAAGTACATAAGTGAACCCATAAGCTTCCTGTAAATGGTATCTTCTACCACTTTTCCTGAAATAACATCTTCCTTCCTCCAATTCCATAATAGAGGAGTCTCCATGGGTTTGCTGCTCTCCATGTGAAACTTCTTCAGTATCGCGTTAGCATACTTTCCCTGAGAGACAAACAGTTCCCCATCTATTTTCCAAATTTCCAAGCCAAGGAAATAATGCAAGTCCCCATGTCTTTCATCTATAATTCTCTTGCAAAATCATCTTTGCAATAATTTATCAGCTTCTCATCACCTATTAGAATTAAATAATCGACATAGAATAATATAATCAATAATTTACCTTCAACCACAATATGGTAAAGGTTCACATCTGCTTCACTTTTGGTGAATCCCAACCCAGTGAAATAGTTTCCGATCCTGGTGTACCAAGCATGGGGGTGCTTGTTTTAGTCCATATAAATCTCGCTTGAATATTCACACATGTGACTCTCTATCGAAGGTATGAAATCCTTCCAGTTTCTCTATGTACACCTCTTCCTCAATCACTTCATTGAGGAAATATATATTTACGTCCATATGATGTATTTTACATCCCATCTGCGCTAAAAGTGAAAGACTAGATCTGATTGAAGAGTACCTTGATACTGGAGAAAAGGTCTCCTTGTAATATATTCCCTCCACCTGAGAGAACACATTGGAAACAAATATAGCCTTGTGTTTCTTGACACTCCCATCTGCTGCTTGCTTCACCTTGTAGATCCACCTAGATCCTACAACTAGATTTTCCTCTAGTATTGGGACAACTTCGCATGCACTGTTCCTAAAAATGAATTCATACTCCTCCACCATGGAATCAACTCATACTAGTTGTTGTACTGCTTCCTCGAATGATGATGGCTCAGTCTCTACACTCTTGCTCATAAGATCCATGTAGCTAGTGTACCCATCTGGGGACCTTATATGCCTGCCCTGTGATGTTGGTGCCCCCACATTCTCTCTAGCATCATGCATCAACCTGTCAGCATCTCTAGTGCTCTTCCTTCCATCTCTGAATGTATCTACATGAGTGGGTTCTTCCACTCTCTACTCCTCTACTTGCGGCTGCTCCACATCTTGAGTTTCTTCTTTTTGAGCTAACAACTCCTCATCTGCATGCAACTGAAGCTCCCTCTCATGTGAAATTTTCATGGCATTGCCTTCATCAAATTTCAAATCTCTATGAACCACTATCATCTTGTGAGATGGAAGGTACACCCAATAGTTTTGAGTTGTATCAGTGTACCCCAAAAATATGCCCAAATTAGTTGTTGGTTCTAGATTTTTCTGTGCATCTTTGGAAACATGACAGTAAAATGATGAACCAAATATTCTAAAGTGTGCCACATCTAGCTTCTTACAGAAAAAATGCTTCCTCTGTTGTACTCATCCCGAGGATCCGATGAGGACTCATGTTTTGCACATACATAGCAATGTTGAATGCTTCTGCTCATAAGTGAAATGATAGGCCCTGATCATGTAACATTTCCCATGTAGCTCCCACAATGATTTTGGTATTCCTTTCTGAAACCCCATTTTGTTGTGGGTTATGGGGTTATATAGACTCTCGTTTAATTCCTTATGATGCACATAATTTCTTGAATTCATTCGACACATATTCTCCACCATTGTTGCTCCCAAGAACCTTCACTTTCCTCCCTATGTATTTTTCAACAAGTTCTTTGAACTCACAAAATTTTGAGAAATTCTAGTCTTTCTTCCGCATGAATAATATCCAACACTTGTGTGAAAAATCATCTACAAAAATCACATAATACATGTGCTTGGATGTGGAGGCTATCGATAATGGTCCACACACATCTGAGTGAACTCTTTCAAGGATCACTTGCGCTCGATTGTCCTTATCATGAAAGGTGGATTTGGTGTACTTCCCCAATGTACACCCTTTGCATGTATCACACTACTCAAGTGCACCCTTGGGAAGTCTTGTAGAAATATGTTGCATGATCTTCAAAGCTTCGTGGTGTAGATGGCCCAATATTCTATGCCATAACTCACCAATGTCTTGGCTCTTAACCTTCTTTGATTTCATGCTCAAATAAACACACTCTTCTACATATAATTTGTAGAGGTCCTTTACCCGAACCCCAATGTTATTCACTTGTCCCATGGCTATGTGATGAAGCAACACCTTTATTTTGCTAAACACCACATCGTAGCCACCATCTTCAAACATAGAAACTAAAACTAATTTCTTCTTAAAACCAGGAACATACATGGCATCTTTCAATGTGAGAGGAGAACCAGGCTCTCTCTGAAAATTAACAGTACTGATGACAATTGCACTATACCTTCCATCATCTCCCATATCGATGTGCATCTATATGCCCTTCTCCTCTAGGTCGCTGAAGAAATATTTGTTGCCATTCATATGGAATGAGGCTCAAATATCCAGGTACCACACACTACCCATCACCGATGACACCATGCATGCGATGAGGGTAAAATCCAACTTGAATTATGAATAAATTGCTTCACTTTCTGCTCCTCTAGAGGGATTCTTGCTAGCCTTATTTTACAGAAACTTCATAGCATAGTGTCCCAACTCGTGATAGTGAAAACATTTAATCTTCGAAAAGTCATTCTTCTTACCCTCCTAACCAAAATCTGATTTAGAATGGGATGAATTACCTTTCCCTTTCTTTGCCTTTCCATCCAAGGCACAATTCTCCTCATCATCATGCTTTGATGAGGATCCATATCTGGTGTTTCGCTGAATCTCTTCTTGTACCAAGTAGGACCACAAACCCTCCCACTCTAGTAGCTTCTCCCTCCCATTTACCGAGTCCTAGAAGATGTGCTAGCTCTTGGGAGGGCCTAGAAGTGCTAGGCTCACCAGATAATATTTTGCAACTGTAACACCAACACTTCTAAGATCATCTCGACATTGGGTAAACTTGGTCAAGTACTTTGGTATTGTGTCACCCTTCTCCATCTTGATTTTCCCGAGCTTTTCCTTTAGTGCCAGCTTCCTATGGTCATTGTCGTTCTAAAAAAATACGTTAAGGCCTTCCACATTTCATATGGAGATTATTTTCCATGGAGGTTCGAGATGATATGAACTTGAGCTCCTTCCAATAGAATTATTTTTTCCTTTGCTACACATTTATTCCACTCTACTAGCTCCTGTGCATTAGCTGCAACTGGTTTTGGGATTTCCTTTTCAATGAACTCCTTCAATCCATTGTCCTCCAAGACTTCTTCCATTCGGTCGACTCTCCAGGAAATGTAATTCGAGCTAACCTCAAGGGCATACTTGAGCCTTAGACCATAGAACACCATCCTAATCCTACTACTAGATTTGGAGAAGAAATATGCAAAACTTGTTCCTTCTGCAAGAAAAAACTCGTATTCTTCCCTTCTATAGTTATTTAAGCTCTCATACCATGTATAAAATCGACGTAGATTCAAACTGCTAATTGTAAAATGCTATAACAATAGACTTGAATCTACTCTACCAATTGCGGAAACCAATTATGATTGCGAAATCACAAAGCATAAAAGAGAAATAATTTCAATCACACATTACATAATGATTTCCTGGGGAAATCCATAGCTAAAAAATGCGCTATCTATATATTGCATTAGCGAGAAAATATGAGAATATTACAATGCTTTTCTCCAACCTGAGAAACCTGTGCACTATCTCTATCTATCTCAATGCTTCCTAGACAAGCCTAGTCCAATACTTGACCAATTTTATGTCTGCCTGGATCCCTATTTCCTTGTGATGTTTCCTTGGGTAATTAACCCCTATTAATTAGGGAAATTCCTTGGGTATACTATTTGGACGATTATACGACTGGTAGTACACTGCCCTTGAACTCCAATCTCAACTAGGTATTTCTTTGATATGGCATGCATTACTTATATATGGCTAATTTATTAGTTATGAGATTTATCATTTCATGTGGTTCAAGTACAAGTTCCACACTTTGACCTCTCACTAGTTCCTCCATCAGTTGGAACTAGTTAAACTAACTTTAACTCAAATAAAAATAAACTCAACTAGGGCTCCTATTTTGTAGGAGCCACTCTACGTGACTCAAGTTAGAATCTCAACTTGAATTAACTAAACCAAATAAGTCAAACTAACTTAGTTAACTCATACACATTTTCATGTGATGTGGAATTACAATTTTATTCTAATTTAATTCAAGGGAAAAATTAAATTAGAATCTTTCTTGGTTACATTTTCAACAAAAGGTGACTCCCTTTGGGATATATATCCATGTATCATTGGATAAATGATAATCCTACACTATACAACTAGAGAATTACCTTGAAAATCAATATGTGGGCTTGTATCATTAGATACTCATCTTTTTGAGTGACACATGGAATTGTGTCACTATAAAAATTGCTTTGATGAGTGACCTGTGGAACAATATCGTTGGTTAATTGTTTGTTGAGTAGTACATGGGACTGTATCACTGGAGGTGTTACTTCGTGAAGTAATACATACAACTAAAATGGTGTGGCAGCATAGAAGCATAATCCAAAACTACAAGGCTTAGGTCATGATGAGGTCATGGTGCGTGACATGCATGTAACCACCCATGCAATGAGTGGAACACCAATATAGTGTATGCTCCTGACCTCCCATTCCATTGATTCTTGTGTAAACACTAGTGTAGGAGTAATCCAATCCATTGTTTATGTTGTAGTAGAGTTTTGGAGAGCTAAAATTTCAAAGAAGTTATCAATGAAAACTCGAGCAAGGAATCACTTTCACCAAATAGCATTTCATCAACTCAACTTGGTTTAAAATAGGAGTTATGGATATCATGAAATTGTAGAATTGTTATTCAAAATAGTTCAAGGAAGAACACGATCTCATTATTTTGGATGCCACCAAGTTCCATGAGTGTGTTATTCAATGGAAAGGCCTTAAAGTGTAATTATAAGTCATCAAATATGATGATGGAGGAGAAAAGTGAGAGAATTTTTTGGCAGGTTGCATATTGAGAGAGTTTCTTTGGAGAATTCTCCTTTGGTAGGTTATCTCATAGGAGTTTTTTTTGGAAGATTGCTTCTAGAAATTCTCTTTTTCAATTGTTTTTTGGATCTTTCTACATTCAAAAATTTCTCTGAGAAGTTAACCTTTGGTAGTTACCTTCAAAATTAGGCAATTATTCTTTGGTATTTATTTTTCCAACTATTTCTCGGATTGAGCGCATTTTGAAGTACTTTGTTATCAAGAGGGTTATTTTGAAACTGTTCTTCAAATTTTGCACAAGTAGATATTGTTGCTATATATCAATGTCATGAATCTAGAAAGTTGATATTCTTTTGGCATTATGCATAAAAAATAATGCAAAGCACATATTAGAAGTTGTTTCCTATTGATAATTGTCTATGTAAATTATCATAGGTAAGTCTATGTGATCCCTACTAGAATGATGAGCTCATTGAATTTCTTAAGTTTATTTACATTATATGGTGAAAGGAATTGTTTAGGTGGTGATGTTGAAAATATGAGAAGGTGATAAAGCCTATCAAGAAACATAGAAAAGTACATGTGAAAAAAAAGTTTGTGGCACAATTGTGCATATATTCCCACCTAAACATTACAATCCCCCCAATGATGAAATGCATGCTTTGACTCAGACTATAAACTGTGAAAATTCATATAGTTTCGAAAACTGGATGTTGAAGAAAACAATATTTAGAATATATTTTTTGGAGACCCAAGAGAAAAGTTTAGGGATGTTTATATTGGTTTTGAAGACATGCCTACATCATTCTATAAAATCCAAATGGTAATAAATCTTGTGGGTGCTCTCAGTTTGATACTTTACAAAATCAAATTTCTTGTATAAAACCCATATCAAATCAATCTTCAAAATGCATGCATATGGTGTGCCATTAAGGTGGTTGTTTAGGAAGTCGAAGGAACTTTCCTTATGGGCTTATTTCTATTGTGAAACACCATGGAAATTTAGGAAGTGGGAATTAAACTATTTATCAAAAAGTAAGGGTTACAAAGGAGTTCATAAAGGATCCTTCATTGTACACAATGAGTAAGACGGGTTATTTACAAATTGCAACATTCGTGGACCAAGATGAGCAAATTAACTCTAAAAATAATGTATACCCTAGAATAGGTGACAAAATTCTTCCTAAAAGTAATTGTGAAATAATTTCTGATTATGACGTGAAGATACCGATATGACATAAATATGAAGACCATAAAAGCTAGAAATGGAGTCAAATTTATCTCCATAGAAACTAACAAAGGTGAGTATCACCTTCAAGATCATGATAATGTCCCACACAAGATTCAAAGAATATCTTTAATTCTCTAAATCGCTCAGTAAAAATTCAGAATGGAAGTCGAATACCAGAAGCAAGGGAAGTTTGGATCTCTAAATTTCATTGTGTGTGGCAAGTATTCGAAGGATTTTGTGGATATTCACAACCTTACTTATTATTAAGAGGTTGACGAGTTGGCATACGTATTATTATAAAGAGGTTGACGAGTTGGCATAACACGAGGCACTATATAAAGATTTGTGTGTCCTTACGGGGTGGATTAAATATGTGCCACTTGATAATACAAGGTCATATAAGTAATTGGATTTAACTTAAGCAAGATATAAAAAATAAGACCTTATTTTATGGCCTCCATTAATTATTGTTCATAATACATGCATTGGAAAGTGGAAAGATGGACAAGGGAGGGAAATTGGTTTCGGTCAAGCCTGCCAACAATACAAATGGCATCATATCAAATCAATGAAGAAAGAAAAGAACAAATACCAGAGTAAACCCCGACGACAAAGAGATTTTTCTCTTTACTATCTCCCTTTAGAACATGTTATACAAATTCAATCAGAAGCTCATGAAATCACAGAACCCGAGTTGTAGTGGAAGTCAATTTGTAGAAGAGTTTTTTTGTGAAACAAAAATTTAGAAAGGAAGTGACATAACAACATAATTGTGGTCTTGTCTGTAAGAAAGGTAGAGGAAATCCTCTCTAAGATAGAAATAAAATACTCGTGGAATTCAAAAATATACTTTGCCTCTGGCCATTTAAATTTTTTTCATAGCCGTCACCACTTAAAGCACTTGTAATTATATCCATAATATTATGCTACTAGATTTAGTGTTATCGAACCATTGTTGTAGATAATTTCATAGGAAGAATCAACAGAAACATTTCAAGGAGAGTTGAGGACCTATAAACATCTCAAAATAATACTGAGCGTTTTGAAACAAATATAGTTATTGAGTGGCACATTTTGAAAACTATCGTATATGGTGGTTTGCCTACATCACTTACTAGTTTTGGAGTTGTTTCATCTACAACAGATAGAAATAGACCAAGGGTTATGCTTCTTTCATGTATTAGAACAATCAAAGGCTTAGATGACACATACCTGGGTGACAATCAAAATTGATGAAATGGGGAGGCCCAACCCTATCAGAGTTTAATAAGGGATGGGGGTTTGCATTGAATGGTTTATATAAAACTGCTTATGCATAGAATCCATGACCTAGATTAAATGTGGGACTCCCTACCATTTTCAAAACCATGAAAGGGGGGCCTTTGCAAAACCATTATGGTTTTGGCCTTCAGTCCCACTTGTCATTATTTGAAATTTTCAAAGGTTTTTATTGTATGCATGATAAAAAGGTATAAAGAGTCCATACTTCACTTTAATAAAGAGAGTTTTTAATATATATATATATATATATATATATATTACATTTATTCAATATTATAATTTTTACTATAAATCTCTTTGAAAAAAAAGGACGACAATTTTGTAATTGAGGCCAAAATAAGACAAAAAGGGGCTTTGGAGTTTAGGGAATTTGAGAGCCATGTAATGATGAAATATCTTAGAAATCAATCAATAAACTATTAATTTGATTCCAGGTTTTGAGAAAATAGTGGTATGTATTATATCATGTTTTATTTTGTGTACTTATTATTTCATGTTATGTTTTTTATTCTGCTGAAGGAAGGAGGTGTATGTAGCAACACGATTTCTTAAATCAAGATTATATATTTTTCTATGCAACAATATGTTTCAGATGACACCTATAAGTTGAGTAAGAGCACCTTAATGGGCACTCCATCTCTTTCAAAAATTCATTTGTATTTTCCGCCTCTTTCATCGATTTCTCTTTTAGATTTAAAACTTGAATTCCATTTGGCCCAAGTTTCAATCCTATCTCTTCTAACTTTCCTCTATCCATCTCATGAATTTAAAATCCTAAAACCCTCAATGACCTGGTCATTCTGACTGTAAATGATGTTTTTATAAACTATAATTAATCATTGGATTTTATATAAATCCAACCCTAACCAATATTTAAAATTATAATGGAGTTTGATAGATTTCTTGGGCACTCACTCCCTATTGCCAGGGATTTTCTCCAGGAAAAACATCAAATTGGCATCATTGCTAGGGAACGAAGGAACACAAAAATATTTCCCTAGGTAAAGATCTATTTCTTAATGGAGAACAAGATTTATAAATAAATATTGGATGTAATCATTCATCTAGCCACTTCATTGGAAAATATTTCACTGGATCGAAAATCTCGCTGAAGCGAAAATGAAGAGATGATGTGGAAAGACCAGGTATCAGATTCTGAGTTTTTTCAAAGAATTTAGATTCTTCTTCATCAAATCTTTCCTTTATTTTCCCTACATATCAAAAACTTTATTTTTTGCTTCATATGTTCAAATGATCACAAACCCAAAAATGTATATTCTTCATTGAAAAAAGAAGTTTTTCCCTCTTCTTGCATTGTTGATCTTGGAATGATTCCTTCCCCTGAATTCAATGAGACATATGATATGTGTATCACAATTTCTACTGAACATATTTTTTTTCATGATTAGCCTAACAAATATTTCAAATATCTACTTGAATTCATTTGGGAAAGTAACGTTACAACATAGCAACATATTTTGGCTTTTGAATGTTTCATAGATAGACTTGACATTATTCACGAAGATGTGGTTATGATGTATTTTTGTCATTCTTTGAATGGATAATATAAATAGTGGTTTCAACATTTGGAGGAAAATTCAATTAATTCATGGAAAAAATTTCATGATATTTTCTTGCGGTACTGGGGTAAAAATAAGTCTCATGAACAATATCTCTCTGAGTTGCATGCCACACGGAGGAAGAGAAATGAGATTGTTACCAAATTTAGTAGAATATTTCAAAGTTTTTATTTGAGTATGCCAAAGGGTATTCAACATTTTGAAGTTGCTGTCATGATATATTACTCAACAACCCATCATCCTGATTTGGCTTTTTCTCTCAAGGAGAGGAGACCCACAATCATCGAGTAGATGTTTATTGATGCCAAAGAAATTGAAAACAACCCATGGGCTTGTAGAAAGGTTCCAGACTCAGATTTGGCATGCAAATTTGAATGTAAAGGAGTAGCATAAAGAATATGAACAACATAGATCAAATAAATGGTTTTTTTATTTTTCAACATGAATGCATTATTTCCATTTTTTTTTTGTCTCTCTTGATCATTCAAATTTTTCTACCGTGGAGATTGTGGAAGAACCTTATCAACAAGATGATCTTGCTATGAGGGTTTTTGCAAATTATTTTAAGATGAATGATGGTACATACTCACATTTTACATGGCATTTTGCTAACAATGGTGATGTTTTTTTATTTATGACAAAAAATTATCACATCATTAATTTGCTTAAGAGGAGTATGTAGGGAATTATCCATTTTTTACAATGTAATTTTTCCTCAAAATATTTGTGTCAAAATTTGAACAGAGAATTATGTCAACTTATCTTTGAGGCCCAAAATTTTATATCATATTGTGTTAAAGGTTCAAATTTTCTTGAATCCAATCATCTTGAACCAATGGCAAAGGATTTTGAAGAATATATCTTCAACTAGTTGGAAGGATCATTAGTTAAAAAACATTTATGATACATATTGGCTAGTTGTGAAGGAAAATGTTCAAGATGCTCAAGATATGTTATTGAAATCAAAGTTTAATGTTATGCAACAATTTCCATTTGCTAGCCAAGATTATATATTATTTCACAATTTTCATGATCCTATAAAAGATTATATAGAGTATTTGGGAAGTTTGGAGAGGCAATATTTATTACAACTAATATCTATTTCTAGGTGTGCACCACTTCTTGTTGAGGAGTTTTCCTTATTTATCTTCTTCCTTCTTTTAAAATCTCAAAAGGGACCCAGTGAAAGATTAAATACCCATAAGTTATCATGGTGTCACTAGAATCTGATTTCACTTAATTGAAAGTCGCTGAAGTAAATAAATAAGCTCACTTTTTGATCATTTAGTTTACTATTGCATAAGTTTTTGTTACAATTTTTCAATTTATGAATAAGGGATAGAGGCTAGAAAATGAAGGTTTCAGAGAGGTTTCAGATTTTAGAGTTTTCATAAATTACTGCAAACAATTTCAAATATGAATCCATATCCTAACAAGAAACACACCTGGTCAAAATTTCTCAGTGTCTTGCAAGTAAGAAACTATCCCTACCTAGAGTTGATGTTGTAGCAAAGTTTTGCACAACTAAAATGTTAAATAAATTCTCAAGGAATACTCCAGTAAAGGATCATGTTTAGTCAATTTAATTGTCTTAAATTTCTACCATAAATTATCGACCGAAGTTGGTAATCTTGTGAAGTGCAAGTGCACTGTATATGCTAGAAGCCTTTCTTACTTAGTTTATTTTGGTTATTTTATGTGTGAAGGTTGTTTTTTTTTTTTTTTTTTTTGGATGTTCTTGAATGAATTTAAGAAACAGAATTATTGAGAAGTAAACTAAATCCAAATTTAACTAAGTCCTAAAAATTGAGATGACAAATCTTGTTAGTAGCTAAGGATTAATTTTGAGAAGAAATAAATTTCTAAAACCAAAAATCAATTGTAATTTTTATATCTTTTGAGAATTTAATGTGAATGAAAATTAAACCAAAGAATCACTAAAACTATTTATTTTTTCTGCTCATAAAATAAATCACTATTATGAAGCAAAACTATTTGAATTAGGAAGATGGAATTGATTCAAAACTAGAAAGAAAATATTATATTATTACTTCAAATATGTCTCACATAAACTAATCTATGACAAGCCATTATTGCATGAAAAGAAACTAATCGAATCCTTGATAAACTAATCGATGATAAACTAATCTATGCTAAACTAATCTATTCCAAACTACTATGATAAATTATATATACGTTTTTAATGTATAAATTATACCAATGGATTCAATCCAATCATGTAATATACTAAAAAAGGATATTGAATCCTTCTACTATATTTGCGGAATATAAAACATGATCGCTCAATCACATGCATGTAAGAGAAAAAAGTAAATCAATCACACAAAATAATATTTTCTTGGGGAAAGAAACTGCTCAAAACCCCTCTATCTCTAGTGTATAATAAGACAAGGAATCATGAAACAATACAATGCATTATTGCTCATAAGAATCTCCTACACCCTACCAACCGTCTCACACTGATCTAGGAAAAATTGGACAAACACTTAGCCAATTCCTTGCCTTCCTCTAGCCTGCGTTGCTCACATAATTCCTAGAGAAATAAATCCCTATTAAATAGGAATTTCTACCTTCCTTGATTGTGCAATCCATCATGGCATTCCTACGGCTTTATAACTGCACCCGAGAAATTTGCTAATAATACAACTGATAGTTTTAACCTCTATCTCAACTGGGTCTTCATCGGGACTGACATGCATGCAACTAATAATAGTGAATCATCAGTTATCCGATCGATCACTATTTGTGAATAAATCTAATTTAATTCACTGGACCTCTCACTAGCTCATCACCCAATTAGAACTAGTTAAACTGATTTTAACTCAATTAATTTGAGTTAGTTGATTACACTCACACCACACTAGTGAATTAACTGCAATTGGACCCCAAAAATAATACAATCACTCTACATGCCTCACCTTTTACCCTCAACTCAAAATTATTGAGATAACTTAGTCTTTCTGACTTAGTTAACTAATACAAGTTGTTATGAAATAATATTACAATTTATTGTCCAATTTATTTAAGGGAAAAATAAATTAAACACAAATTTTCTTGTTGATTTTCAACACTCCCTCTCAATAAGAAAGGGATTATCAGCTACCCCAGTCCTATCTCTATGGTATTCAAATTTTCTCTTTGCCAACACCTTCGTCAAGATGTCTACATCCTGATCCTCTATGGGAATATGTTGCAACAACATAATGCGCCTATGAACACAATATATGAGATGGTGGTACTAGATATCAATATGCTTCAACCTGTCATGGAATACCAAATTAACTGAGAGTTTTATGAAACTCTAGTTATCACAATGTATCATTGTCGAATCCATTTGATGACCAAACAAACCAAGAAGTATATTCCTTATCCATATGGCCTCTCATGCAGCCTGACTAGCTGCGATGTACTCTACCTCGGCTGAACTGAGTGAAACTGATCTCTGCTTCCTCTTGTACCAAGAAACTGTTGTTGATCCTATGTTGAAGATTCCCCCTGATGTGCTCTTCTTGTCTGATGTACTTCCTTCCCAATATGCATCGATGAAGCCTTGAAGATTCATTCCCTCTATCCATATGTACCATAATCCATACTCTGTAGTGCCCCTGAGATATCTCAAAACATGCTTCCTCGCCTTCCAAAAGAGCTTGGTAGGCTTAACTATATCTTGACTAAGCTAGTTAACTGTGTAGCATATGTCTGGTTGTGTGTTCACCAAATACATAAGTGAACCCACAAGTTGCCTGTAAACAATAGCATCCACTAACTTACTTGAAGTAGCATCCTCCTTCCTCCAGTTTCCTATGAGAGGAGTCTCCATGGGTTTGTTGCCCTCCACGTGTAACTTCCTCAAAATCTCCTTGGCATACTTTCCTTGAGATACAAATAGATTCCCATCTCTTTTCCATATTTCCAAGCCAAGGAAATATTACAAGAGCCCCATGTACTTCAGCTCAAACTCTCTTGCAATATCCTCTTTGCAAGAAGTTATGAGTTGATCATCACCTGTCAATATCAGTTCATCAACATAAAATACAATAATAAAAAGCTTACCATCAACCACAATATGATATAGGTTCGCATCCTCTTCACTCTTTGTGAAGCCCAACCCGATGAAATAGCTGTTTATCCTAGTGTACCAAGCACGAGGTGCTTGCTTCATCCCATACAATGCTCTCTTGTGTCTGCACACATGTGACTCCTTGTCAAAGGTCTCAAAACCTTATGGATGTTCAATGTAAAATTCTTCCTCGGTAACTCCATTGAGGAAGGGTGTCTTTAAATTGATATGATGTATCTGCCATCCCATCTACACTGAGAGTGCATGGATGGATCTAATCGATGAGTACCTTGCAACCGGTGCAAAAATCTCCTCATAGTCAATCCCCTCTACCTGTGAGAATCCTCTAGCAACAAATATAGCCTTGTATTTATCCACACTCCCATCTGCTGTTTGCTTCACCTTATAGATCCACCTGTATATAACTAGTGACTTCCCCATTGGTATTGGGACCACTTCCCATGCATTATTTCTGATAATGGAGTCATACTCCTCAACCATGGCATCAACCCATACCAGTTGTTGCACTGATTCCTCAAAAGAGGATGATTTTTTCACAATACATTCGCTCATAAGAACCATGTATCTAGTATACCTGTCTGGGGAACTTCTCTACCTACGTTGTGATGTAGGTGCACCTACATTCTCTGCACATCTATCATCAATATTTCAGCCTCTCTGGTGCACTTCCTACCATTTTTGGTGGATGGCTCTGCATGACTGGTTTCTACCACTCTCTATTCCTCTGCTTGTGGTTTCTCCACATCCTAAGGTTCATCCTTTGGAACTAAGAGTTTCTCTGCTTCATGCAAGTCAATCTCCCCCTCAAAGGATAATCACATGGCTTTTTGCTCAACAAATTTTATATCTCTCCTGTCAACTGTCATCCTATGTGCTAACAAATACACCCGATAGTTGTGGGGAGTATCAGTGTACCCCACAAATACCCAACCTTTACTAATGATTCTAGCATCTTCCTGGCATCTTTGGTCACATGTCAATAGACAGATGAGCCAAAAATTTTAAAATATGAAATATCCGGTTTCTTACCTGAAAAATCCTCCTCTCGTTTACTCATGCCAAGTATCCAATGAGGACTATGGTTTTGCACAAATACCGATGTGTTGCAAGCCTATGCCACAGATGTAACAATAGGCCTTGATCATGTAACATAGCTCGTGCTACTCCCACAATTGTTCTGTTCTTTCTTTTTACAACCCCATTCTGTTGTGGGTTATGGGGTGCAATCAATTCTCTCTGAATTCCTTCTTTGGCGCAAAATTTTTTGAATTCATTAGAGATATACTCACCACCATTGTCGCTCCTCAACACCTTCACCTTCTTCCATGTATCTTTCTCTACTAGTGCTTTGAACACATAAAACTTGTAGAACAACTGATTTTTCTTCTACATGAATAAAATCCAACACTTTCTAGAAAAATCATCAACAAAAATCACATAATACATGTTCTTTGCTATGGAAGCTGTAGAGAATCGTCCACACACGTCTAAGTGAAATCTCTCAAGGATTTCCACTGATTGGTTCTCCTTCTCATGAAAGGTGGCATTTTTATACTTCCCCATAGTACAACCCTTGCATGTGTCTCTCTGTGCAAGTGTACCCTTTGGAAGCCCTATAGGAATGTGTTGCATGATCCTCAAAGCACTGTGGTGTAGATGACCCAACCTCTTGTGCCACAACTCACCATTATCCTGCCTCACCACCACATTTGATTTACTACTCAATGTTGCGTATCCATCTACGTCATGTTTGTAGAGGTTCTTCACCTGATCCCCAATCTTCTTTACCCTTCCTATGGATTTGTGACAAAGGAACACCTTTCCTTCACTGAAAACCACAACATATCTAAGATCCTCCAACATAGCAACTGAAACTAAATTATTTTTCAAACCTGGTACATGCATGACGTCTTTTAATATGAAAGGTTCACCTATCTCTCTTTAGAAAGTAATTATACCAATCTCGATAGCACTATACCTCCCTTCATCACCCATCTCGATGTGCATAGGAAGATCCTTCTCCTCCAAGCTACTAAAGAGTTCTTTGTTTCCAGTCATATGGAAAGATGTTGCACTATCCAAGTACCACATAGATCCCATCACAGTTGACATCATGCATGGGATGAGAGAGATGTCTACCTCAAACTGTGAGGCCAAAGCTTCACCCACTGTAGCTCCCGGAGCCTTGTTTTTGTTATTCTTCTTTTGTGGACAATTTGTGGCATAGTGTCCATTATCATGACAGTTAAAACATTTCACCTTTGACATGTCTCACTTCCTGCGTTCTTTGTTGGTCTTGGATTTGGAATAGGACTTCTTCCCTTTACCCTTCTTTGCCTTGCTAGCTAAGGCACAAGTTTTCTCATCATTAGTCTTGGATGAGGATCCATCCTTGGTATTCCACTGAAAATCTTCTTGTACCAAATCTGACCATAGTCGCTCCCACTTTGGTAACTACTCCCTCCCATTCATAGATTTCCGGTAACTATGCCAACTCTTGGGAAGGCCTAGAAGTGATAGGCTCACCAAGTCATCATTAGCTACAATAATCCAAACACTTCCAATCTCATCTCAACATTTAGTGAACTTGGTCAAGTATTTCTGGATTGTGTCGCCCTTCTCCATCTTGATTTTCCTGAGCTTGTCCTTGAGTGCCAATTTCTTGTGGTCACTGTTGCTTTGAAATAGATTTGTCAAGGTCTTCCACATAGAATATGGAGTTTCCTTTCCATGGATACTCGAGACAATGTGATCTCAAACTCCCTCTAATAAGATCATCCTCACCTTTGCAACATTTTCCCTCCATGCTTCATGTTGTGCAACATCTTCTTGATTGGATTCAGGAATATCAGTATCAATGGAATCCTTTAGCCTATTATCCTCCAATATTGTCTCCATCATGTCCCTCCATGCAATATAGTTTGAATTTCCCTTGTGTACATATTTGAGTCTCAAGCCAGTGAAAGACATCCTTGTCAACTGCCAACTCCAAAGAATGAATCTTCAAATTTGAATATCATTCAACACAAACTCAATTTCTTCTCTTCTATTGTGATTCCTGGTGCTCTGATACCATGTAGAAATTATAGCAATGGATTCAATCTGATCTTGTAATTTACTAAAAAAAGCTATTGAATCCTTCTACTATATTTGCGGAATATAAAACACGATCGCTCAATCACATGCAAGTAAGAGAAAGAAGTAAAGCAATCGTACAACACAAGATTTTCCTGGGGAAATAAACTGCTCAAAACCCCTCTATATCTATTGTATAATAAGCCAAGGAATCATGAAACAATACAATGCATTATTGCTCACAAGAATCTCTTGCACTCTACCAATCGTCTCACACTGATCTAGGAAAAATTGGACAAACACTTAGCCAATTCCTTGCCTTCCTCTAGCCTACCTTGTGTTATCACTCAGGTTTTCCTAGAAGTTGTGTAAGAGGAAAGTATACCCGAGGTAACCACAAACCAACCTTTTAGATGCAGAATCTAGCCAATCTGCATCCACAGAGGGCTCTCTCTTTATGATTTATCTTTGTTTTTGAATGATTTTAGGCTAGTTATAGATTCAAAGTTTGTTTTGGAAAAATGGTGGAATCCACAAACTAAGGGCAAGGTTGAGAGCTTTCAGTCCATTGGGCTATGGAGTCAAAGGATGGCTTTACCGGATTTCTATTCTAAGCACAAGATGGTATTACAGGGCAAGATAGCTAGACAGAGAACAATCCTTAAAATTTAAAGTGGATGGGATGATCTTGAAGGGATGAAAGGCAACTAAGAATCTTTCACCATGTTCAAAGAAAGAAGTGAAATGACTACAAACAAAGAGCAATGAAGGATTCTTTATTATAGTAATCAACAATGTTTAAATTAGCAAAGCAGGAGCATTTAAGAATTCATGCTTATAGCTAATTTAGAAGAAAACATTAAGAACAATCACATTTGAAAACAGAGTACAATTAAGCAAATTCTGTTTCAATCCTTTATGTAAATTATTCATAAATGGATATGATGGTATTATAAACTAATATAAAATTTCAGACAAAGGGTAGAAACACTTATTGAACTGTAGTCCAACACATGAATCCTGCAACAAGTCCAGTGCTTTAAATCGTCATCCAGCAAGCCACAAGTAAATTTCTCGAAAAGCTTTTATTCCGAAAATCTCAATGTTACAGCAGAGTAATAGAATCCACCCTCAACACTCTCTTTGAGGGTTTATTTATACACAAAATAATCTTAAACAATCTTACACTATCTTAGCCAATAATCTAGGCCGACTTAAAGCATAATTTACAAACAAACAAGAGACAAAGGGTCTCGTGGATAGAATAATGGGCAACTGCCGATGTGCTGTTCCTTTTTCCGTGGATGTGCTGGAGGTAAGTGCTGAAATAGTGCTCTGTGCTGTCCCTTGTGTATTTCTTTGGCTTGTTGGACACTCTTTATTCTCACGGATACTCTTTAACCTTTTCACCTAATACTCTTTCATCTGTCTTCCTGTTTTTACCATTTACTTGATAGTAAAGATAAATTCTCATCCTGAAAACAACTTTTATAGAATCTCCAACATTTCCTGCCACCGTTGATCATCTAGTATCATAGTTCTTCTGAGCTTTCTTAAAGTTTCATCTGCTTCAGTAAGTTTATAAAAGGTGGGATCATTCGGAAATAGATACTTTATTTCATGTTCCAGATGAAATAAATTCCTCACTTTATCATAAATACTTTTCCCAGTTGGTAATGTCGATTCTGATGAGCTAGTAGAACCAACAGCTGTATTTTTAGCATGAGCCTTTATTCTCTTCTCATAGGTTTCCAAGTCTACTATTTGATCTTCTGTGAGCATGGGACTTGGTAACCCACTATCCAGCAAAGCTTGAAACTTCTCTCTGAAAATGTTGATGTCAACCAAAATGTCTGTACACTTTCTTTCTAAATTCTGCATGAAAGTTCTCTTGGTGAAAACTCTCTTTGCTTCCAAAACTGCACCTGTCCTGTCATTAATTCCTAACAATGCAAGTTGTTGTTTTGTTCTCGAATTCAAAAATTGAATGAGCTGACTGGCCTGTTCAGGCCTGCCTCTTAATTCATTCCTGGTTCTATTTATTTCTTCTTGGGCTATCTTAACTAACTCATTTTGCTCAAAAATAGCTTGAATAGAGGGCCAAATACCCTTTATTAATTCAATGATGTTACCCCAAAGAATGTCATTTATTTCGTTTAGAGGCTTCTCCAATGAAAGATCTTTTTCCAAAGCCTGAACCAATTTTTCCAACCTTTTTATCTCCCTGGTGTTGTCAGCAGCTGTCTTTTTTGATGTATCATATTTTTCCTCCAATTTTGCTAATTGCAATTTTGTTTCTTGGAGTTCTGTGACCCTTAGCTGCAAACTCTCCATCTGTTTTATTAAGTCCTCAGAACTCAAGCCAGAAGTATTCACCTGAGATGGTTGTTCCTGCTGCCCTGTTGTTGTAGTACCTGTTATTGAAGTCTGCTTGATAGTTTCCTGTTCCTGTAATGCTTTTTCCAACTCTTTTTCTGTTTCATTTAGTCGCTCAGTCATATTTAGGAGCAACTCCATCATTTCTTCCTGTGAATTCCCTTTTATAACTTCCTGGGTTTGAGGGTGCCTCGAGGCTGGTAGTTTTAGCTGTTTTCTGAGTGCAGCTATATCATCCTCTTTCTTCTTTACCAATGCCTCAATACCTTTAATGTCCTTGGGATTGTGACCCAAACCAATTATTATCTCTTCTAAATACTTTATTCTATTATCCTTGGCCTGTGAGGAGGCCTTCTCAATTTTCAATTGTGCAGTAGTGTTATTCAAAGAATCCTGCAGCGTTAAAGCTGCCATGGCCTTGTTGGTGAGAGTAGAATAAACCATTTCCCCAGTTTGTCTGTGTAGCTCTATCTGGTCCAGGGGATGGATATCCTTTGCTAAAAATTCAAAATTTGTTTTGATGTAATCTGCTGCTGAAGTTGGCTTTGGCACCTTTGCTTTGAAGTGGCTCATTAGCATTTTACCTTGGGAAAGGTCAAACGCTGACATTAGCCTTTCTTGATTATGAGGAGCCATCTTCATATACTGATCATATACCTTCATTTCAATGGATCATTCTTTGTTTTAATATTAATGAAGGTTCTTTTAATATCTCCAGTATCTGTCTTTGGCGGTCTGAAAGAAGATACTTCAGTGCTTAATTGCTTTTGTAAAGCTTTCCCTTTCTGGCTTATGGTTGTTTCACTTGCTGTGCCAGTTTGCTGACTATCTTCTCTTCCATCATCAAATACTTCATCTATAATTTCTACCTCTGGAGGTGGATCTGATTTGTGTTTTTTAGTCTGATGTACCTGTGAGGCCCCTTTTGGAGGTGTGGTATCTGGAGCTAGCCTCTTTTTCCCTATTTCCACATTTAATGGAGTTTGCATCTCTGGAACTTGGATGTGCTTTGCTGGTGTGGGAGAAACCTGTGATTGTTCTGGTGCTTTGGAACTCTGTGGTTTTTCTGCCATGACCAAAGTTTCAATTACCTGGATTACAGGTTCCTTTCCTTTACCCTTGGGTTCTGTTGCAACTGATGGACTGCTTTCCTGTAATGCTTGCTGTAGAGTGGCTGCTGAAGATGTGCCAATGTAGGGTACCTGCTTTTAGACGGAAACTGGTTCTTTAACAGGTAACAGGAAATGGCGGGACTGTTCTTCAACACGGACGCAGCGGAATCTTAGAGTAAATTGGTCAATTGCAGTGGAAATTTGAAAATCGCAGCGGGAGCTCTGTCGTTTTCAGAATAATGAAAATAACAGGAAAAACATGAAAAAATGGTTTTATTCACAAGTCAAAAGGGTTTTTTATTTTTTCGAGGGATGACGTCATTGACGTACGGGAGTGACGTGTGCAAGGTCGGGTGGTAAGCGGTAAGCGGGAAGTCCCCGCACCGCTTTTGGTCGAGGGTGGTATTGATCGCGGGGGGAGCGATTCCACAGAACATTTGCCACGTGGAGGTCTGACTTTTCAAATACCGCTCGTTCCCCGCTGATTAACTTTCTCACAAAGGATGGGTAGCGGGGTTCACGTGGACCATTGATCTGTGGAGGATTGATCCGACGGCTGAAGTGATGGGGGAACATGCGGAGATTCCAGATGTGGGCCCGTCGGGTTTAAAACACCTTTTACCGTTTTTTAATCACTCCGGGGGAAATTTAATAGGTGGATAAAGTTATTAATTAGTCCAGATGACTTAATTAATCCCGTATGCAAAAGAAAGGGTTTGCGGCGGAGTTGGCTAGGTGGAATGCCAGGTGGACAATCCACGGTGGCGCGAGACTTTTCCGAAAGAATAAAACTTCGGGCTTTGTATTTTTGGTTTTAAACATACATATTGTATGTCTAAAGTTTGATTTTTTCATATATATTTTTATTATATGGTAAATTAATTAATACAACTAATTCACCATAGGGGCGGGATTAATGTATAATGCTATATTTTTAACCAAAGGGCTTGTAGAAGCGGGTTTTAATGAATTTTAGGGAGATAAATACTTTGGTTAAAACATTATAATAAAGGGGTTTTTGGGGTATATATAAACAAGGGAATTATATACTTAGGATAGGGTATTTCACTAGGGATTTAGTAAATAGAGTTAAATGTTAATATGGCAAAGGACAAGGAAACTCAAAATATTTTTGCACATCTAAGGAAGTGATAACTTGTGAAGTAAATTGCAACATTTTATCTCCAACACTTAAACTTAGAATAACAAGTTATCTTGAGGGATTTTTATGAAATTTTGCATGAGTTTCCTAAGTAAAATGGGATTTTACTTAGGAAAAAATTGAAGGTGAATGATCATAATGATGAATTATCTCAAGTACTTAGGTCTTTTTGATCATTAGGCCGAGGGTCCGGTCCCTCCAGAAGTCAAGGAAATGCCTTGAGCCCCTTTGATCTCCAATTACCTTAGTACTTTTGGGGAAAATTAGTAAAACTTTTGAGGGGAAAATGATAAGGGAAGTTAATGAATTTGACTTTTGCTTGCTGAGATTTTCCATTGTATTTTTTGCTTTAGTACTTGTGATGAAAGTAAATAATTAACCAACATGTAGCAGCACCATTCATCAGATAACACTTTGCAGCACCATCTACCTACCCTATCTACTTAACACTACCATTTTCTCTTCTTTATTAGGGTGCATTTAGACTTGCAAACCCTGATCAATCTTTTCTTTTTACAAGGCAAATCTATCTAATTCTACCCTTATTACATCCAAGGGCTCAGATTAGACTGTTGAGCACCTCTTATTAACTCTACCTATCTACTTATCTGCCAAGATTAAACTGTTTGGTCAGATATTTATTCTCTAATCTACAACATGAAATTGAAATATGAGTAAGCCAAGTTTAAACAGTTTGACTTATTCATGAATTGTGGCAAATGTTTGACAAGCTGCACACAATTGCTTTATTACAAAAATGAAATAGTAGTGGCATTTGGATTTGCACACTTTCCTTGGTCTATTTTTTGCTTGGGGTTCATTTCTTTCACTTTTTTGACCACTTTATTTTTCTTACCCTTTGATCTTTCTTTTAGGGTATACCCTCTTTACATTTTTTAAATTTTTTGATTTTTTTTTGTTTTCACGAATATGGAACACCTTTGCTCAAGGAAGAAGGTTTGAACATATTCCATAGTTCAATCAAGACAATCATGAAAGATGAAACCTATTGGTATAGGAGGCTAACACCTTGCTCACACAATTCATAGAGAAATAAATCCCTATTAAATAAAAATTTTTACCTTCCTTGATTGCACAACCATCACGGGCTTCCTATGGCTTTATAACTACACCTAGGAAATTTGCAAATAATACAACTGATAGTTATCTTCCCTTTAACCTCTATCTCAACTGACATGAATGCAGCTAATAATAGTTAATCATCAGTTATCTGACTGATCACTACTTGTGAATAAATCTAATTTAATTCACTGGACCTCTCACTAGCTCATCACTCAGTTAGAACTTGTTAAAATGGTTTTAACTCAATTAATTTGAGTTAACTAATTATTCTCACACCACACTAGTGCATTAACTGCAACTGGACCCCCAAAATAATAGAATCACTCTATATGCATCACGTTTGACCCTGAACTCGAAATTCTTGAGCTAACACAATATTTTTGACTTATTTAACTAATACAAGTTATTATGAGATAATATTACAATTTATTGTCCAATTTATTTAAGGGAAAAATAAATTAGACACACATTTTCTTGTTGATTTTCAACATTTAATCATCTAGGAAATAAATCTATTCAAATGATACAAAAAAAGCATCTACTCTAATATAATGAAATTATGGAAATGGTGATAAAAGTTAATGAAATGACAATGATAAAATGAACATCTACACTATATGATCAGAACTTGATCAAGGACCTAAGGATTAGCTCAAAAAATCAAAGTTATAGGATTGGGTTGAAACTAAGATGGTTGCATAGGTATTGTCTTCTTGATTCCAGCTCTACAAATGGTTCAAAAAATGAACACCGTATGAAGAAGTTATTGCACTTTGAATGCCGAGAGGGTCTGGCGGAGCATAGAGGGGCCAACCCTCCTCTCATGGAACCTCATCATATGACCAATGTGGGAGATTAATGTTAAGAGTGCTTAAGGAGCCTAATATCAGGTTTAATATTTAATTAAGCTTCAGTTAAGTGGATTTTAATATGGTGGAGATTCTGGAGGTGCTCCCAAATTTAGGCAGGCTTCCACATTTAGTGGAGTTAATTGGCAGTTGCCCCACATTTAGTGGAGGAAATTGGGGCAAAGTTGTTTTGGTTATAAATATCTCATTATTGAACCAAATTGGACGAAATTGTAGTCAATTTTGGGTCTCTTTGACCTCATGAACACTTTGGGATAGGGTTCAGGTCGAATGGAGGTGATCTTCATCAGATTTTGCTTCAGGGAAGATGAAGGAGCCATCAGGGCCACCATGAGACAAATTCAGTTTAAGGCCTAGCCAGGGGAGTTAGAGTCCTTTTCCAGATTTCCAATAGTCTAAATTGGATAATTCATATGTTCTGAATCTTATGAGATGGTTTTTAGAGCCTGTAGAGAACGTTTGAAGGCTGAAAAGCTTCAGTAAAGTTCTAGGGGTCATTAGTGCCAACTTTTGCCAACAATAGTGCAGGGCTTAGACAGAGCTGTTTGAGACCGTATGTAGTGAACCAGTGGTCATTATTGATTGAAAACATCATTCTGAATCTATTTATGGAGGTTTCAGAAAGTGTTAAAGACTATTAGAGGTCGAAAAATCAGCAGAGACATTTTCATTAACCCTAGTGCTAGGGGGTGCCAATAGGTGATTGAGGCGAAACCGGAGCAGCCGGAGGCTATTTTTGATGAACCAAAACTCTATCTTAACTATTTCAATCATTTTTGAACTAATGGAAGTGGTTTTAGAACATTTTTAGAACTTATAGAGCTTGAAAAGCTGATGTGAAGTTCTAGGTAGCCCTAGGCAAACAGTGGAGAATAGCCTATTTGGGGAATGCAGTTCTCAATTTGAGAAATTTATCAGTTGATAGTTGATGTATGATGTGTATTGGATACAAAAGGAGTGGTTTCAGTGACAAAAACATAATTCTGAGGGATTTTGTGCCATTTATAAGCTCAGAGCAGCTTAGTGCACCAACAGAAGGAATCGTGTTAGCAAGTGCCTAAAGCTGTTTACAAAGTTTGGACAACCAATTGAGGGATATTTATGGTATTTTCAGTCCTTTTGATCATTTTTTTATTCATTGGAATTAAGTATTTACTTGTAAAAACATTTACCATAATCCCAAAGAGCTGAGTCATGATGACAAAGCTCAAAGGAGACGTAGCCCACGAGATTTCAGGTGAACTCCTAGATTAAAATTGTTTTTGTGTTTGAATGATTATTTGCTGCATTATTTCATTGTCATACATGTTAAATTAAAACAAGAAAAAATGAAGTTAAGACACATAAACAGTAAAAATTCATACACCAGTTTCAAGTAAATAATTTCGCAAAATTGTCAAGAACGAGCTAGATCATTTTAATTTAAACTGAATGGTAGGTTCTTGAAATACATACAAGTTATCCAGACCATTTTCAGATCAGGTTGGTATCAGAACACTTGGTTGCTTGATTGACATAGCAGTTGCTTGATTGAATAGCTTGAAAGTTGTTTAAACAGTGTAAAAGATTGATTGTTTTACTGTTTGCAAAATTATTGTTGTTTGAGTTTGCTTGAGATTTGGGGATAGCTACTGATTAGCTATGTCTTGGAAAGAACAAAAAGGAAGAAAGAGTTAAGGCTTCTTCCTTACCCCAAAGTACCTTAAGGTCTCCATTGGAACACAAACCCTCTTAATGATTGTTGTTAAGAAGCTCTTGGAGTTTGTTTGTTGTTTGGCTGCTTGAATAAGAGTTGGTCTTTACAGCCATTTGGTTAAAAAAAAAGCTTTGAGAACTTTGTTGAAGTTAATTTGTTCATTGACATCCTAATGACAACTTCTACAAGTGAAGTTTCCTCCTTCACAAGATTCTTCGATGATGATATGAAGCATGACTTTATTATATTGAAGGACATGGTGTAGAATTTGTTTGAGGACAAAAGAGAAAGTACTGAACTTCGTGAACAGTTTTTTGCCATGAAGGAAGAGAAGGAAGAGATTCTTCAAAAATTTCATGATATGGAGAGGCAACTCCATCAAGCCCAAGAGGCTTTGACCAAGAAAATGCATGAGGAAAAGGTAATCCATTCTAACTTGTCTTGAGTTTCCTCATTAGAAAGATGTGTTGGTTCTTTTGAAAAACATAAAAAGGGAATAGGGTCCAAATTAATGATTAAAATGGGCTATGAAGGCAAGGGGTTAGGTAAGCATGCACAAGGCATGGTTGAACCTGTTCTTGTTGAGGAACGACCCAAGAATATTGGTCTTGGTTATATGAAATTTAATGGCGAAGACTCCAAAAATATGGAAGCATGTGAGGCTATTTTAAAGAGAACCTTTATTCCAAGTTATAATATGAAAATATGTCAAATTTGTTTCTAAGATGATTGCCATTGCTTTAAGCCTTTGTTGCAACAAGAAGATGGTAAACTTTTGGCTTATGGCATGCATGCAAGTTCAGACAATTTTCAAGACAAAAATGGTGATGTTAGACTGCAAATGAAAGCTGTAGCCTCTACTAGCTCATCTTCTCATGAAGACAAAAAGGATGAACATTCAAAGTAGCAAAAGAGGTATAAATTTTCTCATGATCAATTTGATTGTGTTTCTGCAAAGCATGATAATTTTACATGCTTAAATGGAAGAAATATTTGTTGTACATATTGTGGTAGATTTAACCATCATGTTTCGAGATGCTGGATGAAGAAGAAAGCATATAGGAAGCAGATGAGGCAAATGGAAATTTCAAAGAAGGTGCATAAGTTTTGCACATGTTGCCAAAAGAGGGTACATGTTGTCTCCCATTGTTGGACTTTGCATCCAACTAGTCGTCAAAAGCACATGCGGCAAGAGGACAGAAAGATTGGCGCAAGTGGAACTATGGATTCCATTATTGATGTGAAAATGGAAGATTCACAAGAAGAAGTGTTGCAGCAGCAAAATTCGCCATGGAGGTGGCTTGGAAACAATTGGATGGAATTCTTAACACAGTAAGAAATACTCCTTTGTACATATGCACATTTTGGTTGTATACATGTATTTCTGTTGAAAAGTTTGATGCAAGATTGCATATAAATGCGGTTTGGTTGAAGGAATTTCTTTGTTGTTGAAAAATTTCACCATGGAGGTGTAAAATATGAGTATGATACTCACTTATTTTCCAGCAATATCTTTTAGTTCAACTCTTATAGTCACCCACATGTTTTTGGGATTATGTACTTGTTGGTACTTGAAAGGAAGAGTTGAAGGTGTACATGTGCATGGAAGTTGTATGTGTAAATAGCGAACTGTAAATATGTTCATTGTACATTGATACATGCACATGTGTTTGTCAAGATGTATCATGATGTTTATCGACTTGTGTCAATTGTGTCGTACATGTTTATCGACTTGTGTCGATTGTGTTGCACACTTTTTACATTGATTTTGTGTCAATTGTATAGCACATTTCATGACGACTTGTTGTTGATGTCACATGTTGCACGACTTATGTTTGAGCCACCTTGGATCATCGATCAAGGCAGTGATTTTTAGATTCCTTATGCAATTTTCTCATCAGAAATTTTCTGAGTGAGTGCAAGAAAGGCAACTCTTGACAGGAGGACAAGCATCGAGGAAGGGAAGTGTGAATTGCATTCTAGTAGAGGTTCAAAGTCATTAGTCATGTAGGAAAAGTGTTTGGAGGCTGAAGAGAAGAGGGTGCAGTACTCTCATTTTCTGTATAGATCAGTTTTAGTATTCCAAAGAGCTTTTGGGGTCCAAAAGCTTCTAATTTGGGAGGTGTGATCAGAACTGGATCAAGGACGTAAGGATTAGCTAAAAATTAAAAGTTACAGGATTGGGTTTAAACCCAGATGGTTACATAGGTCTCATCTTTCTGATTCCAGTGCCACAAACGGTTTGAAAAATGGACACCGTATGAAGAAGTTATTGCACTTTGAATGCCGAGTGGGTCAGGCAGAGCATGGAGGGGCCAGCCCTCCTCTCATGGAACCTCATCGTATGACCAGCCTGGGAGCTAAATGTTAAGAGATCTTAAGGATCCTAATCTCAGGTTTAATATTTAATTAAGTTTCAGTTAATTGGATTTTAATATGGCTGAGATTCTGGAGGCACTCCCAAATTTAGGCGAACTTCCATTTTTAGTAGAGTTAATTGGCAGTTGCCCCACATTTAGTGGAGGAAATTAGGGAAAATTTGTTTTGGTCATAAATCTCACATTATTGAACCAAATTGGATTAAATTTTATTCAATTTTGGGACAGGTTTCAAGTCGAATGGAGGTGATATTCAACAGCTTTGCTTCAGGGAAGATGAAGGAGCCATTAGGGCCACCATGAGACAAATTGAGTTTGAGGCCTAGCCAGGGGAGTTAGAGTCCTTTTCCATAGTTCCAATAGTCTAAATTAGATAATTCAAATGTTATGAATCTGATGAGATGGTTTACAGAGCATGTAGAGAATGTTTGAAGGCCGAAAAGCTTCAGTAAAGTTCTAGGGGTCATTAGTGCCAGCTTTTGCGAGCAACAGTGTAGGGCTTAGACAGAGCTATTTGAGACCATCTGTAGTGAAAAAGTCGTCATTATTGACTGAAAAAATCATTCTGAATCTATTTTCAGAGGTTTCAACAAGTTTTAAAGACTTTTAGAGGTCTAAAAATCAGTGAGACATTTTCATTAACCTTAGTGCCAGGGGGTGCCGATAGGTGATTGAGGCGAAACCAGAGCAGCCAGAGGCTATTTTTGATGAAAAAAAACTCTATATTGACTATTTAAGTCATTTTGGAACCATTGGAAGTGATTTAAGAAAATTTTGAGAACTTTTAGAGCTTAAAAAGCTGAAGTGAAGTTCTGGGCAGCCCGGGGCAAACCATGGAGGATAGCCTATTTGGGGAATGCAGTGCTCAATTTGAGAAATTTATCAGTTGATAGTTGATGTATGATGTGTATTGGATACATTAGGAGTGGTTTCAGTGACGGAAACAAAATTATGAGGGATTTTGTTCCATTTGAAGCTTAGAGCAACTTAGTGCACCGACAGAAGGAATCGTGTCAGCAAGAGCCTAAAGCTGTTTACAAAGTTTGGACAGCCAATTGAGGGATATTTATGGTATTTTTAGTCCTTTGGATCATTTTTGTACTCATTGGAATTAATTATTTACTTGTAAAAACATTTACCATAATCTCGAAGAGCTGAGTCATGACGAAAAAGCTCAAAGGAGATGTAGCCCAGGAGATTTCAGGTGAACTCCTATATTAAAATTGATGTTGTGTTTGAATGATTATTTGCTACATTATGTTGCTGTCATACATGTTAAATTATAGCAAGAACAAATGAAGTTAAGACACATAAACAATAAAAATTCATACACCACTTTCAAGTAAATAATTCCGCAAAATTGTCAAGAACAAGCTAGATAATTTTAATTTAAACTGAGTGGTAGGTCTACATACAACGTATCCAGACCATTTTCAGATCACTATAGAAATCTGGAAATGATTGCAATGAAAATAGAAATAAAATCAAAGCATGTATCTACGCTGCAAAACACAGTAAAACCATAAAAATCAAGCTATGAAATAAAATCTAAATGTAAGAATGTAAACGAAATAGAACATCTTCTGTTGCAAGGGCCCTCCATAATAGATGGCTTTGAATATAATCTTTACTAAATTCACATTGAAACTCCAGAACGCTTCTTCATTTGATTAGGAAATAAACGCATAGTTTTAATGATATGGAACAGTTGAAAATGTGAAAAATAGATCATTAGGATACCTTACCAAGTCAAATTGTTCAATTCAACACTTGTTTGAGCTTATGGTGTTTTAAAAAATGAGGAAAGATAGTGAAAAGGAGTGTCAAAAATGAGGTAGCCTTGAGGATCCACATTCTCCCACGAGGACCAATGCATGTCCTCATGCAAAAACACAAAATTTTGGGTCCTTGTCATGCTACTCCATCTGCCCTCATACCTATGCTAAAACATCTAATTTCAGCTTCTTTGGCTTCCTTGTGGTTATAGCCACCCTTGGCTTTCTCATTAGGAGTTTATATTTCATGTTTCTGACCTTCCTGTTTAGATGTTTATTCTTCTTCTTTAAATTTTTGTTCTTCTTGAACCATAAACCCAGATGTAAAAGGGTATTGCCATTTATGGTTTTCTCATTATTGCTATGCAACTTCAAGGCTTCATGTTCATGTTTAATATGCCTATTTAGTGTCTCTAGTTCAAATATCTCTTGTCTTAGAGTATTCACAACTAGAGGTTCTTGTGGACTATGAGGCCGACCCTTAAAAACTGATGTCTTTCCTGCATCTCTTTTCTCCAAGGACTCAATATAATCATAAATTTGCTTCTGCACTAGGTCAATCTCTAGAGTTCTTCGACCTGGACTCTGAGTGGGTGAAATAGAAGTGGGTGATGGAACCTTAATATCCTCTTCTAAATCAAGAAATTATGTTTCCTTTGAAGGTGGTTCTCTTGTTGTCTTACTGAGTCTAGAGCTTCTTCTTACTGATTGAGGAGGATTTTGAATTTTGGCCCTATTTTTCCTTATCTTTGGCTCTTCTGAGTTTGTGGATTTATCCTTCCCTTTTATGCTACCCTACTTATTTTTATCATTTCTCTTCTTAATTTTTCCCAAAAGTTATGCAATGGGGATTTCATCCTTTGACTATTCCTGAGATGGTTGTTCATTTTCAACAAGAATTTCAACTTTTATTTTCCTGCCCCTTTTTTCCTTGCTATAGCTAGGTTTTTCTTAGTCTCTTTCTTGGAAATGTTTCCGAATTAGGAAATTTTCCCAAGTGTCCCTTAGGCTTTTAAGGTGGAATTCAATGAGAATTTTTATTAACCCATGATGATACAATGTATTTTCTATAAAATTGAATTCTCTTCTAAACATTCCCTGCCATTTTCTTCAAGCTATGCAATAAAAAGTATGGAATATTATTTCACTATCTTAAAAAAAAATTCATTAACAACCTAGCATGGTAAAAGAACATGCATCTGAACCTTCCCTCAGAGGTGAAAAATTTCTAGATTATCAATAAAAAATTCCTCCATTTTCCTTTAAGAGCTGTGCTAGGGATTCCCTTTTTAAAGATGCTAGTATCCATACCTGGGTTTTTTAGAAAGCTTTTCCATCCTTCACCTTCAATCCCTCTATTTTTAGACCATATTTCTCCTATCCTGGGTAGTCCAGTGGCTTCAACTAGAAAGACTCTGTTATTGCAAAATTGATATCTCTAATTTAGACCTCCATTCCATCAAAAGCTCTGGCAAAGGATTTAGTAACCTCCTTATGAAACCCTTCAATTTTTTCCACAAAATTGAGCCACTGTGATCCCCGTAATATCTCCTTTATATTTTTCCTCACAAGTACTCCCATGGTTGTCGAGAAGATTTACCTTAAGACTGCCTCTTTGACAGGGTAGACTGAGGGTTTCAGTATGAGTTAGGAGTGTGAGTGAATTATGCTACGAAATGAATGATATGTAAGAGTGAATGAATGAATGAGGCTTTGTAATTATGGAGAGCATGGGTGAGGTTAATTAAAACTGACCGTTAAATTATGAGTTGGATTATTTCACCAACGCAACTAAGATTAGATGTTGGAGTGGTCGTGTAAATGATGAGGGTTAAGTGGTGGAGTGTGAGATTTGATTTCGATTTGACCTGATTAGCTCTTTAATAATGTTTTTGAATGTGTGGTACAAAATGATCATCTAATTCATATGTCAATGTTTTCATCCTTTTTATTAAATAAATATTTTCATGTGCATACCTTAAATTTTTATGTTGCTAACTTCGATTGTTTCTCTTTGTCTTGTCTTCAGGTAATTTTCAGTATATTCTTCAACTGCTTCAGTCAAAAGAAACTATCATATTTGAGCTGCAGAAATCGATTAGAGCTGCAGAATTCCATTAATTCTGTAGCTATATTTTTATTTTATGAAAAATAAAAAGGGATGCAAAGATTTGGGATTTTAGAACATGAATAAAGAAAATGTATGGTGCCAAAAACATATTTTTGGTTCACCCTATATTTTCTGTATAAGTATGCTAATGAATGATTAGTTTTCATACTTATACAAATTTATTTATTTTTATTTTTTAATATATATATATATATATATATATATATATATATATGTATATGTATATATATATATAAGTAATAAAAATTAAAGAAGACTTATAAGTTGGAGAAGAAGAAGAATTCTTCTTAACCAACTTTATATCAACATTATCTTGAAAAATCTTAACAAATTCCTCCTTTTTCAATGGCTTGTGATAGATCCTTAGTCGATGTCCATTTACAAGGAGAGGAACTTTTTCTTCATCAATGGTTATGATCCTGACTGCTCCATTATCAAAGACTCTCTCAATATCATAAGGCCCAAGCCAATGAGTTTGAAATTTCCCTTGAAGATCCTTGAACTTTGAATCAAAGAGAGGTGCCCAATTTCCTGCTTGAAATTTTATTTCTTTGATATATTTATCATGCCATCTGGATCTCTGTTGCCGAACTAGGTTGGTATTTTGAATTGCATCTTGTCTTATTTCATCAAGCTCATTGAGTTGTTCCATTCTATGCCTTTGTGCTTGTTAGAATGATTTCTTAACGCAAGTGTATGTAAATATATCACTTTAGCCGCACATGACAAACAACCCTAGCAACAAAGATGGCTGCATAACTTCTTTAGATATGAAATAGACAGTCGAAAAAAATGTAAAACAAATCCAGATCTATGCAGTGAAAGCAAATAAACAGTAAAATGAAATAAGAGTTTCTCCAAAATATCCAATGGACAATACAAGAGTTATAAAGAATTTTTATATTATGTTAACACCTAGAAAGGGAACAAAGGATGATGTTACAAGTCCCTCTCAATGGGATGGTTCTTGGATGTCCTTAACGCTTTAGCTTCAAAGTTTCTCTCTCTCAATGGTGTAGAAAACCCAAGACATGTTAAACTCAAAAGGGATCTCAATAAGAAAAAGGAAAACAAAAGTAATCAAAGTATGACAATGACAAGAGGATAAAAGTCTGACCATGATAAAAGGATCAAAGGTAAATAATGAACAGAAAACTATCCTATTTATAACAAAATATTGAGTTAACCTTGATAATGGTGCATAGTAAAATATTATTAACCAAAATCTAGATCTAAGTGTTTGGAATATTTTATTATATTTTATTGGAGGGAAAATGAATATAAATTAGTTAAATTCCTTTATTTAGAAATAATAAACAAATACATGATTTATTTATTATTGCAAGGATGGGGTTAAGGAATAATTTAATAAATAATGATTTATTTTATTATTCCTAAATGATTTAGTCAAATTTAACAAGGAATAATAATTAAATAATGATTTAATTAATTATTCCTATAGAATAATAAGATAAATAATTATTTATCTAATTATTTCTCATTAATTGGGTTAAATATGAGCATGAATATTATTTAAACATTGATTTAATTAATTATTCCTAGAGGACAATCAAATAAATAGGGATTTATTTAATTATTCCTCATGGGGTTTTCTATTTGGACCAGAAATAATTTAATAAATATAGTTTATTAAATTATTTCCTGTAGTGAAAGCAATTTTACTATGGTAAAATTGGTCTTACATGGTGTATTTCGATCCATCTAATTATAAATGGTTATATGACCAAAAATTGGTGTAATAGATTGCTTGCCAACGTGCGAGCGTTAGGAGATAATCGTATGACTGAAGTACGTTGTAAGAACATAATCACTAGACAATGAAGGGGAGTCATAGAGAGAGAGATACATAGATGAAGTGAAGCGAGAGACGAAAATAACCTAAGGGGGCGAGACCTACTAATTATATAAGTCTTCTTTAATGTTTGGGTACATGTTCATAGTGAGACGGGGGAGGCATACCTATACCCGCTGAGATGACAAAGTACAAAGAATAATCGTGTGCCCAGTAAAATGCGACTGAGCTATAAAGTAAATGATACGATGGCATAAACATGGGCCATACAAAAATATAATGGATCCCACATACATAATGTGCCTGGGACAATAGTAAGGACTGAATACAATAATATATGAGTACATGACATATAATAACAACCAAGGAAGCCCTGATAAATAGGAAAGGGCTCTGAAAATATGAATAGATCATCTAAGTGATACCTGCATGTTATAGGCGCTGCAAGCGGCTAGGGCCGAACCCATCAAATATGCATATCTACATCTAAGGCTGTAGCATAAAATGAGGCCATCTGAGCATGTGGGGGGCTGCCTGAAGGGCCACCCCCTCATGAGGTCTGAAAAATTTCACACACACCTGGGAATCATTGGATCAATATGCTGGATCACCGAACTATTGAGTATACAAATATCGATCATGCTGAAGTGGAGTGGATGAGAAACAATCAAGTCAAAGGGAAATGAGGAGTCCCTTTTCCTGATCTGAGGCACCGACAAGAATGGAAGTTGGAACCAAGATACACCGCTCTCTAGACCTGTCTTCTAGAATGAATATGTGAATGTCGACAGAAGGAGGTCCACCATAAATGAGGCAATGAGGGTCCTCAACTAAGGCACAAGAGATAATAGTAGAGCAACTGATGGAATGACACCAGGGATGATGATGGAATTTGGGATACTGAGTAGCAAACAAATGACTTCCCTTGTCAGAGCATAAAAAGCATGGATGACCTGGCATTGACTGACTCGACTCCTGAGGGGACATGGGACAGTGGGGCTGGAGGCCAAAATGGGATATACGAGAGAGGGACAAGGCACAAATGGATGGAATACTGTAACAGGAGACAAAAGGGACTTGAAACAAACTCCATGAATGTGATGATGACTCAACTCGGATGCTCTGATTAAGGGTGACTCGATGATGCTGCCACACAGAATAGGCCTGATGGGGGCCATAAAAAAATGAGAAAAGGGTGGTTACTCATGATGAAAATCGACACATGTGTCAAAAAGTATGAAGGTGAAGTTGTGCCCCAAGTACAAGTTGCACAAGTGAAGAAATCCGATTTTGATAGGCGGCAAAGTGACCCTTCTTGGAAAAAAGGCTTCCGAATGAAGTATCAAATCACCAAAAATAAAAAATACCTATTTTAGAGCTCGGTGAGAGTTTTCCAATGGTACTGATGTTTTGTCAAACAGAGCTACGGTTTGGTCGCAATTGGCGAAATAAAAATTAAGGTTTTTCTTTTAATAGGGGAAGGCCCTAAATCTTGTGACGATCATAACGGACAAACCTACCATTGGAAACATGACCTACGACTTTTCAGAAGGTGGACTTACTTGTCTAAAATGTGGCCTTAATTCTTCTTGGAAGAAGGGTTCCTGGTGAAGAATCGAGGTAAGAAAGGAATAAAAGAATGAACTACTAGAGAAGGTCTAGAATCATCCCCGCCCACCAAGTCAAACATGGGGACTAAGTGGTAAGTAAGGTATCACATAAAGTATAACATTTGAAGATATGGTATCAAGCATCTACGATATATGGCTCGCCAGAGAGGCTAGTAGGACAAACTATCCAAGGAATGGGAGGATAATTGACCATAGCTAGATCGACGTGGTCTAGATCGAGACTTATGAAGATCAATTGAGAAGGTGGCCAGGGGTGCCATCATGCCCCCAAGAATGGGATACTGCCCCCGATCATATGTGATGGAGGTGAGTGATTTGGTATGTGAAGGTGGGAATGATGCCCCTAGCTAGAGGATTTTGTGGAGTGCCATGGTGTTCCAAGTGCTGAAGTAATGGATTCAAGCATTCAGTCACATAGGCACTAAACCCTCAAGAGGATGGTGAGAAGATAGAGGGGCATAGGTGCCCCCAAGCATGATATGAACATGCCAAATGTATTTAGAATAGTGGGCTCTAAACACATTTTTATGATGTGTTTCACCATTTTTTTATGTTATGGTTATCTTCTGTGGGAGGAATGGATAAATGCAATTAGAGAAAGGGGATCGAGGATTACCAATATCTTTCGGTACTGCATATATAAAGAAAATGGACTAAATTTCTGGGTTTGCATACATGGTGTCACTATCCCAAAGAGTGGATTTGGATATAATTAACTGGTGCTCACCTATAAAACACACTGGTTGGTCAACAACAATGTCTAAAGGACTGGGTTTTTGATGTAAGATGCAGGAATGATTAAGTGGATCATCCCTAGAGTGATTTGAAGTGATAGGGGACTCTAGAGTTTCTTCTAAATGGGGAAGAATATTGGTACTAGAGATGACACTACCAGATGCACTAGGAGGGTTGTGGAGAATTGCTTCTCCTGGACTCTCAAATATGGATGCCCCCTTACCCAAACATTGGGTGTCAATGTAATGGCCACAAGGTGTATGTGGTTCAAATGCATGGGTTCAAAGTAAGGGGTCATATAAACAATCAACCTCACTATCGATGAAGTCTTTGGAATCCACAACATGTTGGTCATGGGTATGTTTTGGAAGGGAATACGCACAATGGTGCATATCATCCCAAGGATAACGAGGGGTGGTCATGGCTTCCATGATTTCCTAATCTGAATGGAAGATGGGAGGATTGGAGGAAGGGAGACCACATGATGGAGTGGAGATACCTTATGCATAATAATGAGAGATATGGTTCACATATGCATCGCTACAGAGGGTAGACGAAGAGCTAGTAGATGAAACATCTACCGATGTTGAGCCCAAGGTGATCACCGAAGGAGGTTCAATCAAAACATAAGGGAATGCCCCGGAGGGGTTTTCTGCCATGGATATCATGGATGATGAAAAATAGAGGATATTGGTTGAAGGTTCCGTCATCTCGACATCAGGGGGAGGTACCACAATGGGTGCATAAATGTTCTTCGGTTCGGCAACAGCTAAACGCCAGAGTAGAGGAGTAGAGGATCCACTACGTTCAGCCTCGATTATGAGGACAACCTCAAGGGTGTCGCAGAAATCATTGAGACGGGGAAAAAGGTGAGAATATTGGCCATAAATATCACACAAAGCACAAGGGTGATTTGTGCGCAAAGTTTTTACTTTCTTAGCTAGATCAGGTAAGGTAACATGGACCTCTAGGATATCAGATTCAGGAAACGCCTCATTGACCACAGGTTTGAGATGAGGAAGCTCAGGACAATTTTGGGTGGCATGCCCAACAATATGACACAAATCGCACGGAGGTGATCACTTCCGAGGCTTAGGAGGAGCAGGATTTTTTTGGGCAGCCTTATCCTTAGGTTCCATCTTTCTGGCTTTGCCACCCTCGCTAGAGGCTTTCACAATAGGAGTATATTACTGTTGAGGTGGATGAGGCACTGAAGCAAAGGGAGGGGTCATAGTGACCATTTTGACCAGGGTCAAAGCGGTATAAGGTTTGAGCTGATCAGGCGGAGTGTCGGCTAGGGGATAAACATACGAGACTAGGATCCACAGGGTCAAATTGGGAAGGCTCAACATAGCCATAACATGCACCAAAAATACTCTGAATGGAGAAGCTAGAAATGGTATATGACTGGAAGGGTAATGGCCTGGCGGAATGGCTACCAACTAGTTAAGGCTAGGGGGAATTGTTCCTGGTTGAAATGGAGTAGAAGAGACACCAAAAGAGGAAGAAGTTCCTGAAGGTTGCGTTGAGTGACTACCAGTAGGTTGCGAAGGTGCAGGCTGTTGGCTAGTCGAACCATACCACTTATGGCTAGTCCAAGACACTTACGTCACACAAACATTTGACGAGCTGTGATCTGTGATAAGAGGGGGGAGACGAGGGAATGCACCAAGTAAGGTGGAATATTTATAGACTCCAGGTGAAAAAATGGTAAGAGGTGTGATTGATTGTTTATTGGCCACCAAATATATGATAGACTCGAGTGAAGTCTGAGACTTCAGTTCCTAATATGTCAACTAATCAATGGTAATGATATTTCCATTATGGGGAAATCACATCTTGTGGTGAACCGCAGATGCAACAATAAACATCGCATAGGTATAGCTGCAACCCAAAAGGATGTTGTAATCCATGGGGGCATCCATGACTTCAATGTCAATACAAACAGTCTTTCCTGCAAGAGTGACAGGACAATTGCGGTACATGCCAAGGGGCTGAGAAGAGTGACCATCCCAAGCACACAAAATGATGGTGGATGGGGCTAAGTTGGGTGATCCGAGTTGACTCCAAACAGAGTTGTACATTACCAAGGTGAATGCACACTCATCAATGATAGAGCACGAGATGAGATCATTACGAGCCTTGACTGGTATTTGGAAGGCGACAGATGAAGGTAAAGAGGGATGATCTGACTTGTCAACATCAAGGATGATCAAACGATCATCTGAAGGATCCACAATGCCTAGAGCATATAATAGAGCTTTATGTTGTGAAGGGCATGACTGGAGGACTTCCAACATTGACATGGCAGCAGGATATTGTGCCAAGTTGTCTATTATGTTGAATTGTGGGTGGCTTTGGCGAAAGCAGCAGTTCGGCTTAATGGACCTTTGTGGATCTTGGGAATGACCTCTACCCATGGCTTAGGGATATATAAAGTAGTATTCGGTGTCGAAATAAACTCTGTGGAAACTTTGGTTTGAAACTCAGTTGAAGACAAAGCAAGTGGCTTTCCATATTGGCATGACCAAGTTTTAAGGTTGACATCAATGATATTAACCACTTTAGAATTCATCATGAGAATTTGGTATTCAGGGGTACTAGACTGTGAGGGTTGAGGGTCAGCCTGACCTTGAGGGGGTTGGGTAGCCAACATATCCTTACTGAGGGAAAGGATCAGTAAAAATAGCCTGTTGAACTAGCGTAGTATTTGGAGGAGCCGAAGCCATGGCTAGTTGTCATCTACCTAGATGTTGCTTGTGCTTCCCACAACTGGTGAATTTAGGGTGAAAGGGGGAAATCGTGAGTATAATGGCCATGGACACCACAACAAGAGCAAGGCTTGTTTGTACGAGGAGGCCTGTCTTGCTTGGGCTTACTTCCATATTGTTGGTTGTTAGTGTTTGGCTGGTTCCCTTGGCGCCCTTGATTACCTTTCCTGGGTTGGTTTTCGTTTCCTTTCCTCTTTTTCTTGGAATTTGGAGGATCAGTTGCACTCTATTGTGCATACACCTGAATCGGAGGGGGAGGTGGTTGTTGTGGTGGAGGTTGAGAAGGCATGGGAGGTTGCGGTGCTAATGTCAGAGCAGCTAGAACACCGGGCTATTGATAATGATAGAAAGGAAGTTGAGCAACATTGGGGTAAACAGGTTGAGCAACTACGGGCCTTGGCATCGGTTGATGCAATGGGTAAAATGTGCTTTGTCATAGATAAATGTTGCCGGGAGGGAGATAAGTGCTAGAGGATTTGGCTGCTCCCTGAGGGAAACCATAACCCATGGGAGGATGAGTATACATATGTGAAATAGATCCATTAATACCGTCGGCGGCGTGAGATTCCCATGGTGCGTTGGCACCACCAGTTCTAGGAAGATCTGGTAAAATGGTATAAACATAACCAGATTGAGCATAGATCAAGTCATACTTCAATGAAATTTGGAGAGATTCTTCCTCTTCCGAGTAAAGTGAGATGTGACATCTTTCCCAATGGAAGGAAAAAGCGTTCTAAGAAACGAATCCATATAGACACGATCGTCAAATGTAGGAGCTCAACATAAGCTCCTCCTTGTATACCATGCTTGGACATGGTCAGAAAGGTGGGTGGAAGAAGTTTGATGGAATACGATTAAAAACTCGGTACCGGTATAATATCAGAGAGGTAGCTGGAAGTAGGACATAAGCACTCTAGAAAGAGTCACAAAAGTGGAATGAGAGGCAGAGGCTTGGTCGACATACCACTTTGCAATGTCTCCAGTGAGCATACATTAGAATAACCAAAGACGGATAAAGTCATCGGTGATAGAATTGGATGAAAACCTCATGTTAAAGGAGCGGAAGTGATTAGTAGGGTCCTCTCCAGCAATTTCCTTCAAACTTAGGGATGTCAGAAGGAAGCTTAGTTGGCATAATAGGCCAACCTGGATCATGGTGTATTGGGTGGTTAATTAACTGGCTGAAATTAGGGAGGCTTAAGCCTGCCATAAAAGGTAGCAAAGGAGTAGCCGGAATTGTTCCAGTAGTGATTCCACTACTAGAAGCTCCAGAGTTAGGTCTGGGGCTACCACTAGCTTGAGGACTAGTACCTACATTGGTGTCAAACACGGTGACAGAATGAGGTGGAGGAGAACTGGGTTCAGAATCCGAGTGAGGGCTCGATGGACCAGAATTAGAGTCGGTATGGGGACTCGGTGGAGGACTAACTCAGCGTCTATGAGGTGCAGGAAGTCTTCCTAACGGAAACTAAGGATGAAGGCCTAGAATTCTCTGGGATAAATGCCTTAGGGGTGCAATGATCACAAGACACATGTAAACCAATAATGAATAGAGATAAACAAAGGCGCAAAGGGGCAGATAAATTAATTATGATGTTTATGTCTTGGCTTGGCGGTGTAAAGCAAGTGCTCGTCGCTTTAGGTGTGTGTGTGTGAAATCTGTGTGTTAATTTTAATTAAGCCCAGATGGTTGTGTATAAAGAAAAATAAAAAATGTTTTATATCTGAAAATAAAACTGAAACGACAATAAAATAAACAACTAAAGATACATAAATTCAACTCAACAATAAGGGATCCCAAACAACTATTCTAAGAGGCAGGCGAAATTGACTCAAAACACAAAAAATGGCCAAAAGATATAAGGTCTAAGGGACAGGGATATAATGAATCAGATATGTTGAAAAGAGGTGCAGAAAACATCAAGAAACCAAAGGGAAAGCTGCAGAAAAATGGGAAGCGACAAGTTAAAACCCTAAGGGAAACAAGAGGGACCCTAAGGGAAAGGTCAAATAAGACTCAAGAGGGAGTTTTAGATGGGATAATAACCGATCTAAAGGAATATAAAAGAAGGATATATCAGACCATAAATAATGGCTGAAAGCGCTGCAAAATCTCAGACTACCTACATAGCTAAACCCCTCCTAAAAAGGTGCAAGCGTACTGAAACCATAAGGGGCTTGTTCCTAATTCGAGGAGAAAAACTGAGAATATCTAGGCCTAAGACAGATGAAGATAGAGGTCTGACAACATTGAACAACGTTTGTAGAAAAGCCTGAAAGTTACAAAAAAAATCCCGAAAAAAGTTGCATCTTGCAGGTACTGACCAGTAGGCTACTCAAATCATAGTTTTGGGCCCAGAAAGTGCGATCTTAGCGAGATCTCACAGGTTATGGGCTAAAAAGTGTGAGCTGCAGTTCTGGGAATCTCGTGTGGCAGGCTGCGGAAAAATTTTCCGTCTTTGGCGCCATTGATACGTGTTACCTGCGGAAACCCCCAGAAACACTTAGAAGTTAGAATTTTTATTGTTTTAGGGCATAAAGTTCAAAAAACAACATTAAGAGACTAAAAAAAGATAGCTGAAGAAAAACCCTAGTTACTAAAGCAGACGGTGATGCAAGAATCTGAATAAAACCCTTTGGAGTCACCAATTGTTAGAATGAATCCTTAACACAAGTGTACAAAAAGAGATCACTTTAGCTGCACATGACAAACAACCCTAACAACAAATATGGTTGTCTAACTTATTTATATCTGCAACAAATGGTCGAAACAAATGCAAAACAAATCCAGATTTATGCAGTAAAAGCAGCTAAACACTAAAATGAAATAATATTTTCTCCAAAATATCCAATGGACAAGACAAGAGTTATAAAGAATTTTTATATTATGTTAACACCTAGGAAGGGAACAAATAATGATGTTACCAGTCCCCCTCAATGGGATGGGTTCTTAGCTGTCCTCAATGCTTCATCTTCAAAGTTTCTCTCTCTCTCAATGGTGTAGAAAACCCATGATGTGTTGAACTCAAAAGGGATCTCAATAAGCAAAAAGAAAATAAAAGTAATCAAAGTATGACAATGAAAAGAGGATCAAATTCCGACCATGATAAAAGGATCAAAGGTAAATAATGAATGGAAAACCCTTCTATTTATAACAAAATATTGAGTTAACCTTGATAATGGTGCATAATAAAATATTATTAACCAGAAACTTGGTCTGACTGTTTGGAATATTTTATTATATTTTATTGGAGGGGAAAGGAATTTAAATTGGTTAAATTCCTTTATTTAGAAATAATAAAAAATAAATGATCTATTTATTATTTCAAGGATGGGGTTAAGGAATAATTTAACAAATAATGATTTATTTTATTATTCCTAAATGATTTAGTCAAATTTAACAGGGAATACTAATTAAATAATGATTTAATTAATTATTCCTAGAGAATAATAAGATAAATAATGATTTATCTAAATATTTCTCATTAATTGGGTTAAATATGACTAGGAATATTATTTAAACATTGGTTTAATTAATTATTCCTAGAGTAAATCAAATAAATAAGGAATTATTTAATTATTCCTCATGGGGTTTTCTATTTGGACCAGAAATAACTTAATAAATATAGTTTATTAAATTATTTCTTATAGTGAAAGCAATTTTACTATGGTATAATTTTCATTACATGGTGTATTTCGATCCATCTAATTATAAATGATTAGATGACCAAAAATTGGTGTAATAGTGCTTCTGACAAGTCACGTCCTAGTTTAACTGTTGTCTTGAAATTTTTTATTTGGAACTATATTGGAAATAAGACTTGCTTTCCATAAACAAGTTCCTAGGGAGTATGTCTTGTTGTGCTTCTCCATGTGCTGCGATAGGCCCATAAAGATTTTGGAAGCTTTTCTGCCCAATCCATTCTATGAAAATGTACAGTCTTTGTGAGGATTGCCTCAGTCACGTTATTAGTGGACTCTACTTGTCCATTCGCCTACGAATGATATGGAGTGGACTTTCTATGCTTGATTTTGTATTCTTCCATGATCTTATACACCATTCTAGACATAAATTGATTTCCTTCATTTGTATCAATTTCCCTTGGGACACCAAAAACGAGTAAAAATATCCTCAAAAATAAATGAAGCTACAACATTTCCATTAGCAAAGGAAAGAGTTTTAGCTTCTACCCATTTAGTGACATAATTAGTGCACATGAGAATATACCTCTTTTGTCTTGATGGTAGATTAATTGGTCCAACAAAATCCACAGCCCATTTTTCAAAGGGTTCAATAAGTACCCGTGGTTATAAATGCATTTCATCTTAAGGAACAAATTTCCCCCTTCTTTGACAACTATCACATCTCTTAACATATTCCTTGGAATCCTTGATAAGGGGAGGAAAATAATATTCTAAGAGAAGGATGTCAGCGAAGTGTCCTTCACATGGCTCATCATGACATGATTTTAGTATATCAGGTATTTCATCTTTTTGTACGCACCTTCGAATGATGAGATCTGGACATGTCTTGTACAATTCTTCAATTCTTCATTTAGCCATGAATAAGATGCACTTATTTGAATTATCTTCCTCTTTTCTCTAGGAAACAAATATGATGGTAGATTTCATGTGGCTAAATAATTAGTAATGTTTGCAAACAATGGAGATTTAGTAGATATTTCAAAAATATATTCATCAGGAAAAATATCTTCTACTGGTGTATCATTGTTATCATTTTGAATTCTAGACAAAAAGTCAGCAACTGTGTTTTGTTTTCGAGGTCGATCTAAAATGGTGATATTGAATTCTTGCAGTAATAATAACCATATTGTGATTCTTCCATTAGTAATTGATTTATTCATTAGATATCTAATTGCAAAATGATTTGTGTGAATGAAAGTTTCATAGCCAGTGATGTAATGTCTAAATTTGTTAATGGCATAGACAACATTTAAGAACTCCTTTTCGGTAACAGTATACTTTAACTGTGCTGGAGTCAATTTTTTACTTGTATATTAAATGGCGTAAGGAGTCAAGTATTTTTGTCCCAATACATCTTTCAGAGATGTTTTTGAAGCATCAGTTGAGATATGAAAAGGAAATTTCCAGTATGGTCCTCTTAGGATGGGTGCTTTAGAAATATTTTCTTTCAAAGTTTCAAATTCCTTTTGGCACACATGATTCTAGCTGAATTCACAATCCTTTGTAAGAAACTTGAAGAGTGGAGATGCAATATTTGCGAAGTTTTCTATGAATCTTCTAAAGTATCCTGTAAAACCAAGAAAACTCCTAACATCTTTTTGAAAATTTGGGATTGCTAATTTGAAAATAACTTCAACTTTAGATGAGTCCACCTTAATTCCATTTCCTGAAATATGGTGTCCTAAAACAATTCCTTCAGTAAACATCATAAAACATTTTTCATGACTTAATGAGAGATTTTATTCCTTACATATTATGAGATTTTTTTCAAAATTTTCAAGGGGTTCTTCAAAATAATTTCCATAGACTGTAAAATCATCCAATATACACTTCCACACAATCATGAATTAAATCAAATAAAATACCTAATACTACTATTTGGAATGTTGTGGGTGCATTGAATAATCCAAAAGGAAGTATTCGATAAGCATAAGTTCCCCATGGACAAGTAAAGTGGTGTTGTCCTGATCTTCTGGTGCTACCTGAATTTGATTATACCCACTAAAACCATCCAAAAATGAACAATATTTCTTCCTTGCTAATGTATCCAAAAATTTATCTATGAAAGGTAATGGAAAATGATCTTTAAAGTGGACTTATTCAATTCCCTATAATCAATACATACTCTCCACTTTCCATTCTTTTTAGGAAAAATTACTAAAGGTGAAACCCATTGACTGTCTGATATTAGATAAATAAATCTCCTTTACAATTTCCCTTAAGTTTTGATTCATTATTCTCTGATATTTTCGGATTGGTCTAGAATTCTCCTCAATATATATGTTATGTATGCAAGTTTCAGGGTTGATTCCTTTCATGTTAATGTATTCCCATGCATATGTAAAAGAGCGTTTTTGTAATGTTTCCATTAATTTCTCCTTTTGAAATTCATCCAAATTTTTGTTTACATTTAAAATTTTACCTAGAAATATTTCTATTGAAGAATTTCCAAATTCTTCCATAGAATATAAAGACATTTTTCTGGATGATAAATATTCAATATTCCATTGTTCCTGAAAATTTTGACTACTCTCACATTGTGAAGATAATTCAATATTTTCTATTGAATTTAGAATATAATTTTCTTCACTGATTTTGGACATAGTAAAAATAGGTTGTATGTCATTGCCATCATCCATCCATTCCTCATTTTCTACCTCTATCATTTTTTTTTGGAGGGTATAATGTGAATTTTTTCGTTGAACTTCCATCAGAGATAAACATATCACCATACCTACAACCGATGAAGACATCAACTGTAACTAACCAAGGTCTTCCTAAGATTAACAAATTCCTCCTAAGTTATTATTGGGAGTTAAGATCATAAAGTAAACTAGATATTCCAAAGAATCTAAGGATACATAAATGTCTTCTAATACATAATCATGCTTAATTACAAATCTATCTGCTATTTGTAACAATGTTGGTGTATATTGAAGATTTGGAAGTTTTAGTTGTTCCATAGTTTTCTTACTCATGATGTTTATGGCTACTCCTAATTCATTCAATCTGTCTGGGATTTCGATACCATTGATGTGTTTCTTCACAATGGGACTTCCTGTATCCAAATATTTTTGTATTGATTTTTTTCCCATCATGATATCTACAATTTTCCCTACTAATTGTATTCCTTTTACTTCTTTTCTCTTTATCCCTGGTTTCTTTATACTCACCTCCCTTATTGTCTTTGCAAGGATTGGAATTTATTTGATAGCTTGTAGCAAAGGAATTTTTATACAAACATTATTCAGTTCATCTAACTTGTCATAATCAAGAAACATGATCTATGTTTCTACCCCTTTATCAATTTGTAATCTTTCAGGGAAAGGAGGTTTTGATATAGCTACTAAATGTTGTTCTATGATGGGGGTTGAGTTTATTAGAGTATCATGTGTTTGGTTTCATATATTTTCATTCTGATGAAGAGATGTTTCTTCATCAGAATGTTCATCTTTTGCTTTTTCCAGGATAACAACAAATGGTAATTTCTTTTCTAATATTCTACCAGATCTAAGTTGAACATTATTAATATTTAGTGGATTTATCATATAAGTCCGAAATTTTTTTCCCTCCATGTTGTAAACAAGTTGTGTATTTTTATTGTTTGGGTTTGGAAGTGGTTGAGCAGGAAGTTGGTTTGGCTTTTGTGGAAATGGTAATGAAAGTTGTGGATTTTGATTTTGAAATTGAGGTTGAGGTTGTTGAATGGTTTGAGTAAAATGTTGTGGTGGAAAGTTTGGATATGGTTGTGGATATTGGTGATATTGAGAGTATCTACCATAATAATTTTTCCATCCTTGTGTCCAAGGTTGGGATTGAGACCAGGGATGAAACCATGGCATTGGTGCATTCCATTTATTTTGTGGGGGCTGGGTATTCATCTGAGTGTTGAAACTTTGAGTTTGTGATCCTTGCCATGGTCTTCTTGATCATTTGATTCATGTGCATAGGTTTCATTATGGTGTTTGTGAGTGTTAAATAAGTAATTTTCAAGTTTTTATGTTAAATTCATGAACATTTTAACATTAAAACAAAGTACTGAAAAATAGCAATAAAATGTACAAAAAACCATCAAATGATCCATTAACACAATATTTTGATGAAGGATTTCACCCCTCTTGGGCTACATCTCCTTGGTCCAGCTTCCATGGCTTGTGCCTATGTATTAGTTCAAAATGGAAAAAAATAATGATCAAGGTGGTATTAGACAAAGGTTATTTTCTTGATATTTTCTTGTGTTTTGTGCAAGTAAGGTTTTAATGGTTGCAAATTTGTGATTCTTACAAGGTTAAAGTTGCAGAGAGGAGAAGGGAAATTTTTGGTTTCTAGTCGTGGGTTAGGACTAGAAGAAGGAGAGCCACAAGGCCACCATATCCACCCAAAATGTGACTCCCAGTTTCACTTTAAGCACCTCAAGTTTTATCTCTAGATGAGATTGAGGAGGTGCAAGTTGCACCAGAGGTTGAGCTTGAATCCATAGCCATCATGTTAAGTGAAGGAGAGACTGAAGGTCTTTCAGAAGAGGAAGCATACAAGAAGTATTTCTATTACCTAACCGAAAGGGTTAGGATCATCTTTGAAGAGAGGAGCACCAGGATGGTTGGAGAGAATTCTAAGTCTCCACATGAAGAGGGAGCCTCAGAAGACAAAAAGGATGAAGAGAAGGATTCAAAGGGTAGTGGAATAAAGCCTCCTCCATCTCCACCATATTCATCATCATCCTCATCATCACCATCAGCATCATCTTCCACTTCCACAACACAAACAACCCATACTCACTCAAAAACCCCAAAAGGAAAAACACCCTTACTCAAAATTGATGTCAAATTTGAGCCTCCAATGTATAATGGCAAAGTGAATGTAGAGAAGTTGGATAATTGGATTCATCAATTGGAGGTTTATTGTAGAATTTAGAACCTTCCATAAAATGCCATAAAGATTTAATTGGCTTCCTTAAGGAGGGAGGGATCATCACTTGTATTGTGGGAATCAAGGACTCAAGAAGAGATTAAAAACCACAGTAAGATCTCAATGTCTTGGTCAAATTTTATTGCTACCATTAAAAGAAAATTCTATCCTCTAGCATACATGCAAAAATCCATTACGGACTAGCAACATTTTAGACAATTGAAAGAGCAAAGTGTGCAAGATTATACTCATGAATTTAGGAGAAGAGCTCTTATTTTGGGTGTCAAATTGTATTCTCAAGAAACTTTGTTAAAGTATATTGGGGGTTTGCATAGTTATCTTAGACATACTATTCTCATGTTCAATCCCACAAAATTAGATGTGGTTTGCGTTCAAGACACACATCTAGAGGAAAGAGGGAAACAAAGTGCAGATGATAAAAGTGATAGTTTCCTTGAGTACGAGGGTAAAGGAAAGTGAAAATTTAATGGAAGGGGAAAGAGAAATAACTCTATCAAAAAAGAGAAAGAGAAACTCACATGTAAACATTGTTTGAAGAATGGCCATGATGAAGACCATTGTTGGCAACTCCATCTAGAGTTGAAGCCAAACAAACTTAAAGCCAAAGAGAAGGGAAAACCTGTTGCAATCATTAAACATGACTTAGGTTCAGATTTAGGAGATGAAACCAAGATTGCAGCAATGGTTTTGAAAGGTAAGAACATTGGAAGCACTATTTCTTCAAGCTGTTCCAATGTAACTCAAGATGAAGATACAAGAATTGAACTCTTTCATATTAGAGTTGTTTCTAAAAATTCCAATATAGACACACTATTTGATAGTGGTTCTCAAGCTATTTTGATTTCTAAAGACTTAGTTAAGAATTTAAATCTTGAAACTGTTATACATCCAAGATCTTATCTTTTAGGGTTGATACACGAGAATGAAAACTTGCAGGTAACAAGGAAGTGCATCATAAGGTTTGCAATCAATTCAAAATTTCTTGAAGGAGTTGAACTTGATGTAGTAGTGTCGCTTGAGATTTCAGGTATTGTTATGGGAAGTCATTATCTTTATGATAGGAAAGAAGTATTTCATCGTCGTGAGAATAAGTATCACTTGTTTAAGGATGTAATTGAGTACATAGTTAGATCCCATAAGAAGAAGAGAAGTTTGTCTCTTATACATGCAGGAGAAATGAAGAGAATAGTGAATGCAAGTCAAAATTTGACTTTGCTAATGATCAAGCATAAAGATGTTTTGAATGAGACCTTTTAAAAATATGCATTGAATGACAAAGTTGATTTAATTGAATTTGTTGATGCTTGTAATAAGATGTTTCAGAACTATAATAGGTTTCCTTTGAAAGGAGGTAAACAAGATGTGAAATATTTGTAGTAGTCAACATTAGTGTTGAGCAGTGTTGGAAATAGGATGCCGACGCAAGAGAGAGAAAAGGTCAAAGAGAAAGCGCCAAAGAGATTTGACAGAGAACGAAAAGGTTCCACAAGTACTTATTTTTGGTTTCAAAAAGGTACATGGAAATGGCGAAAACACTTGGTTAAAATTCGATGCAAAAGAATCTCCATGACGACAGTGTTTGAGGTGAGACAGATTTCAAGTTTCCTTTGATTAGCGACCAAGGTAGGAACAAATTTGTTTCTACAAGAATAGCTTGCTGCTATGCAAATTCATGGAAATTGCAACATGATGGTGTCAACAATAGCAAGAGAGGGTCTAAAGAGTTAAAGAAAAAGATTAGTTTTTGTGAAAAACTCAAATTGATGAAAATGGGAAAATTTCAGTGGATTGAGACTAGCCCGGGTGAGGGAACTGCATCCTCATCTGTTTAGTAATCAAAGAGCTTTTGGGGTCCAAAAGGCTTCTAGTGGGGAGGAATGATCAGGTGCTCAGTGTTAAGCTCAAAAATGGAATTTCTCATAATCATTTAGAACCTGAACGACTATGAAGTGCTCATCGTTAGGAATCTGATGCACTTCGTTTCATTGAAAATCGACTCCATATGTGAACGTTAGAGCCTACTATTAATTTTTACAAAAAACTAAAAATTGTGGAGAAATGATAGAATGGTGACTGGGAAGCCTAGTCAGAAAAAATAAAAAGAAAAAGAAGAAGAAGAATATTCCCAAAATATTCTTTCAATTTCCCCAATGACACTATGACAAGTTTCACTTTGTGGTTGGTTGCTGATTTGGTTGACTTGTTGCATTTTCATTGGTTGTGGGATGAGATAATGGGAAGAGGACACGTGGTGCAGCTAAGGGATGCCACATTCCCCCCTCCCAAAGGCCGAAATTAAACTATGTCAAAGGTCAGATTATGGTGTATTGTGGAAAAATTAATTATGGAGGGTGGGCGGAGGTCGGGGTTGACCCCACGAACTCCCCCACACCAACACAATTATTTACCACTACACCCACGCCAAAGTTCTTAACAGTCTATGCATGTGGTGTATATTTATATTAGTACATATGGAATGAGAGAGGTAGGGCGGGGCCCAACCCGAGCCCATATGACTTGAGGCGAAGACCGTGGTGGAGGCTCCAACTAATTGTGCCATTAGCGCGCTAAAAATTTCTTATTGTTAATTAACTGCACTTATCTGAAATTTAAACCAGGATTATCTTAAAGGCGGAGTTGGCGAAATTCACCATTTTTCGCGGAACTCCAAACTTGGTGCAATTAACTAGAGTTCTCTCTAGTTTTGGAGGAGTTTTCCTAGGCAAAATTAAATGAACCATAACTTCTGCAAAATTCGACCATTTTTGGCTCAAAAAGAGTCTATCCTAGCATATTTAGACATTCTCAGCATGTTGGAGCAGGTTTCGAGAGCAGTAAAATATTGTAAACAACATGTTTTCCCATTTTCAGCTAATACAGAGGCCCAAGCCATGGAAGCTAGACCAAGGAGATGTAGCTCAGGAGGGGTAAACTCCTTCATATTGTGTTAATGGATCATTTGATGGTTTGTTGTACATTTTATTATTTTTGTTCAATACTCTGTTTTAATGTTAAAATGCTCATGAATTTAACATAAAAACTTGACAATTACCTGTTTAACACTCACAAACACCATGAGGAAACCTATGCACATGAAGCAAATGATCAGCAATTGTTTATAATTCTAAAAATGAAATTAACACAACAAAACTAACATTCAGATTCAGATCACTTCTAGCAGCGAAGCAAAGAGGATCTACCTAGTTTGGATTCCTCCTGGTAGACAACTTTAAGACCTGGAATGGAAGGATACTTCTTTTTTTCATGATTTTCTGTACATATGACACAGGTTTCTATGAATTTGAAATCAAGAGGGAATTATCTTAAATCATGTTTCTTTCTACACTTAGGACAAAAGATAGATAAGGCGTCACTTTCAGCTCTTTGATTGTTCTGTAATTTCAAGGTGTCTATTTGTTCACTAAGCCTCCCTAAAATATTTGTTTTAAATTCATCAATCAAATTTCCTATTTCAACCCTACTTACTGTTCCAGCAACAGATTTATTGATTCTAGAGAGAACCAAATCTCTTGAACTCTTCCCAATTCTTGACTTACCTCTTGAAAGATGTATGCATAATTCAGAAATTTCAAGTAATGATAGCTGAGAAATATCTCCTTTTCCCATCATGATAAGGATATCTATCCTTTCATCTCTAATAGCTTTAAAAAAAAGAGCCTTTATAATATCTTCATCCAAATTTTCCATCATAGCCCTTTTGATATTATAACTGAATCATTCAATTAAATCCTCCAAGTTTTCATCTTCACTTTGCATCATCTTAGAAACTTCATCTTTCCGATTATGAGGTGTGTAGTAATCCTTTTATTTTTGTAAGAATGTATTCTTCATTTCTTCCCATGTCCTAATAGAATATGTTATTAAGCCCATAAAATGTTTCAATGTTTCATCCTTAAGAGTTGCTGGAAAAAATTTCAATTTTTGAGAATTGAGTAAGTAGTCATATGATCTACATAAAACTTTGAATTAAAACAGAAATGTTTCAGGATCTTCACTTCTTAATCCAAGGACATTATGAAAGATAAAGGGTGAGATAATTTTCATTTTTGCGGTAGTATCTTCATCAAGTATAGGTAATCCAACAGGATTTGGATCTATTCTATCTTCTCCCATACATCCTCTACCTTCACCTCTTCCTCTTCCTCCATCTCTTCCTCTACCTCTACCTCCAACTCAAATCCTAGGTCCACCGCCTCCTAGTATTAAATGCTCATCATTCACATTGTGTACTTCTCCTTGCCCTTCTCCATCCATTCTAGATTCTTCAGAACTGATATAGGATTCTAAGTTTGGAATTGTTTGTTCCTATTCTAATTCTTTTGGTTCCTCTATCAATGGTATATTAAAGAAGATTTCTTCTTCTTTTTCTTCACTAGGAATTTCTCCAGTAGAGGTTATAAATATTACTCCTTATGTTGGGGATGTGGGATCTTGTTCTTCCACAACCACTTCAGTTGATGAATTTGGTGAATCTCTAGGTTGAATTTCTGATCTTACTACTTCAGGAAGTCTATGCCTACCTTCTAAGAATGGTATGCGGGTTTGGGTGGCACTACGAGTTCTTGATGGGGTGAGTGGTGTTGTTGCAATCAAACTTCTACCTCTAGCTACAAATCTACCTCTAGAATCTCTTTCTATATGCATGCCGTTTTTCTATGTTTTTGTTGTTTGTTTTTCTTTTATGGATTAGGAGATAAGGATCTTATTTACATTTCCCTAGCAATGACGCAAAAATATTTAGTCAATTTAATTGTCTTAAATTGCTATCATAAATTATCGACCAAAGTTGGTAATCTTGTGAAGTGCAAGTGCACTATATATGCTAGAAGCCTTTCTCACTTATTTTATTTTGGTGATTTTATGTGTGAAGGTTGTTTTTTATTTATTTTTATTTATTTTGGATGTCCTTGAATGAATTTAAGAAACTGAATTATGAAAATTAAACTAAATCCAAATTTAACTAAGTCCTAAAAATTGAGATGACAAACCTTGTTAGTAGCTAAGGATTATTTTTGAGAAGAACTAAAATTCTAAAACCAAAAATCAAATCTAATTTTTATATCTTTTGAGAATTTAATGTGAATGAAACTCAAACCAAAGAATCACTAAATCTATTTATTTTTTATGCTCAAAAAATAAATCACTATTACGAAGAAAAACTATTTGAATTCACAAGACCAAATGGATTCAAAACTAGAAAGGAAATCTTCTATTACTACTTCAAATATGTCTTGTAGAAACTAATCTATGATAAGCCACTATTGCATGAAAATAAACTAATCGAATCCTTGATAAACTAGTTGATGATAAACTAATCTATGCTAAAATAATCTGTGCCAAACTACTATGATAAATTATCTTTGATTTTTTAATCATCTAGGAAATAAATCTAATAAAATGATAGAAACAAATCATCTACTCTAACATAATGACATTCTGCAAATGATGATAACAAGTAATGAAATGACAATGATAAAATAAACATCTACACTACAGAAATCTAGAAATGATTGCGATGAAAATAGAAACAAAAGAAAATCATGTATCTACGTTACAAAACACAGTGAAATTATAAAAATCAAGCTATGAAATAACATCTAAATGTAAGAACGTAAACGGAATAGAATCACTTCTGTTGCAGGGGCCTCCACAATATATGGATTTGAATCTACTCTTTACTAACTTCACATTGAAACTCCAGAATGCTTCTTCATTCGATTAGGAAATAAAAATAGATTTTTAATGATATCATAGTCTCACAATAATTCGTACTATTTATACAGTTAGTCAGCCCAATATTAATAAAAACCTTTCATTAAATGTTTTGAGGCTTTTATGCCTTCTAGGACTAAGAAAATTCTATCTAAAATTATAAATAGAAAGGAGAATTTTGTTGCTTCGTGATTTGCTATGTGGCAGATCAAATCGTGAAGCTTCAGACTTCCTCGCTTGCTTGTTCTAGCTCCGCGTTGACTGTCCCTTTGACCGCATATATGGGCGATTTCTTGCTTGATTCTAGAGAGATGGATAAGATAGATCCATGACTGGATCATTTGTAAATTTCCCATATGTTATGTTGCTCCATTAATACCTTAGAACCTGTCGAACTGTGGCAGTAGCTACAAAAATGGAGTTTGGCTGCATAATTGCATTAATTCGATATCCAAATAAAAATTTCATTCTAATAATAAGGAACAATTGAAAATATGAAAATCAGATCATTAGTATACCTTACCAAGTCAAAATGTGCAATTCAACACTTGTTTGAGCTTATGGTGTTGTCAAAAGGGAGGAAAGATAGTGAAAAGGAGTATAAAAATTGAGGCGGTCTTGAGGCTCCACAGATCACTTTCACAAAATAATATGGCATCATATCAACTTGGTTCAAAAGGCGAGTTATGGATATGCTTATACTGTAGAGATTTCCAATCAAAATAGTTCAAGGAAGAACATGATCTCATTATTTCGAAAGACCTTATAGTGCAGTTATAACTCATCAAATGTGATGATGGGGGGGGGGGGGGTAAAGTGAGAGAAGTTTTTGGTATCTTCCGTATTAAGAAAGTTTATTTGGGAATTTCTTCTTTTGCAAGTTATCTCATAGAAGTTACTCTTTTGGAAGATTTCTTCTTGTTTTGTAGTTTTTGTTTGGAAGCTTTCTACATTCAATGATTGCTCCAGGAACTTATCCTCTCACAGTTACATTCAAAATTTAGGAAATTATTCTTTGGTTTTTATTTTGTCAACGATTGCACAGATTAAGAATCTGTTGAAGTACTTTCGTATCAAGAGACTTATTTTTTTATTATTCTTCAAATATTGCACAAGTATATATCAATTTAATGAATCTCAAAAGCTGATTTTCTTTAAGAATTATGCACCAAAAACAATTCAAATCATATATTATAAATTTCTTCCTATTGATAATTTTCTATTCAAATTATCATATGTAAGTCTATGTGATCCCTACTAAAATGATGAGCTTATTGAATTTCATAATTTTATTTAAATTCGATGGTGAAAGAAACTATTTAGGTGGTGATGTCAATAATCTCAAAAGGTGATAGAGCCTATCAATAAATAGAGGAAAATATCGTGAAATAAATATTTGTGGGACAACTGGGAAACAATTCCCACCTCAATATAACTAGCCCCCAATGATGAAATGCATGCTTTGATTGAGACTACAAACTGTGAAAATTCACATAGTTTCTTAATATTTGTTGTTGAGGAAAACGAGATTTAGAATACATTATTTAGGGTATAGGGTGAAAATTTAATGGATTTTTACATTGGTTTTGAATACATGCCTACATCATTCTTTAAAATCTAGATGGTAATAGATTTTGTGGGTTCTCTAAGGTCGAGTCTTTACAAAGTCAAATTTTAGATATATAGCCCATATCAAATCAATATTCAAAATGCATTCATATGGTATGGATAAAAATGTCTATATAGGAAGTCGAAGAAACTTTCCTTATGTGAACATTTATATTGTGTAGCACACTAGGAATTCAAGATGCGGGCATTAAATTGTTTATCCAAAGTAAGGGTTACAAAGGAGCTTTCATTTGACACAATGAGTAAAATAGGTTATTTAAAAATTGCAGCATCCAAGGACCAATATGAGAAAATGAACTCTAACAATAACTTATACCGTAGTATAGGTGACAAAATTCCTTGTAAAAGTAACTATGAAATGATTTGGTTCAGATTTTCTGATTTTGATGTGAAGAGACCAACATGAAATTAATAAGAAGACCATAAAAGTTTCAAAAAATGTGGCACTAGAAATGGAGTCAAATTTCTTTCCATAGAAACTAACAAAGGTGAGTATCACCTTCAAGATCATGATGGCATCTTGCACAAGCTTCCGGGCATATCTTTAATTCTCTAAATCTCTTAATGAAAATTCAGAACAGAAGAAAAATACCAGAAGCAAGGGAAGTTTGGTTCTCTAAATTTCATTGTGTGTGACAAGTATTTGAAGGATTTTATGGATACTCACAACATTTATATGCACACATATTATTCTCAAGAAGCTCGCTGATTGGTGTAAAATAAGGAACTATATAAATATATGTGCGTCCTTATGGGGTGGAATCAAGATGTGCCACATCATAATGCAAGGTCTTCCTAGTCGTTGGGTTTGATTGAAGCAAGAGATAAACAAGAGGACATTATTTTATGGCCTTAGTTAATTATTGTTCATAATATTTGCATCGAAAAGCAAAAAGATGGACAAGGGAGAGAAATTGGTTTCAGTGATGTCTGTTAGCAATAAAAATGGTGTCATCTCAAATAAATTGAAAACAAAGAAAAACTACCATAGGAAACCACAATGATGGAGGTAGTTTTCTCTTAACTATCTCCTATCGGAACATGTTATACAAATTCAATCAGAAGCTCATGTAATCACAAAACCTGAGTTGTAGTGGAATTCAATTTTCTGAAAAGTTTTGTTTGAAACACCACTTTAATAAGTGACATAGCAACATATTTGTGTTATCATCTGTAAGAAAGGCAGAGGAAATCCTCTCTGAGATAGAAATAAGATACTCATGGAATTCAAAAATATACTTTGCCTCTGGCCATTTAAATTTTGTTCATAGCCATCACCACTGAAAGCACTTGTAATTCTATTATAATATTATTCTTCCTGATTTGTTACTATCCATCCATTGCTATGCAAACAATTTCAAAGGAAAAATCAGTGCAAACATTTCAAGGAGAGTTGAGGATTTGTAGACATCTCAAAATAATAGTGACTGTTTTGTTTCATAAATAGTTACTGAGTGGGACATTCTAAAAAATATTGCATATGGTGGTTCACCTAAATCACTTACTAGTTTTAGATTTTTTCATCTACATCGGATGGAAATAGACCAAGGGTTATTCTTCTTGCAGGTATTGGAATGATCAATGACTTATACAACACATGCTTGGGTGACAATTGATGTCGACAGAAAATGGAGTGATGCAGGAGCATTAAGCTCAGAAATTTCTTTGTATTTCAATAGACTTAGGGGTCTTGTGTTTTCAAAGGAGTTGGTTTCCTATGTATTAATTTTAATATCTTGAGTGAATTAAGTAAGATATTTAGAATATGAATTAATTAATTATTAAGAGGAATTTTGTAAATGTTCTCAAATGTTGGAGAACATGAGAGAATTAGGATAGTTGAGATTCCATAGGGAATGAGAGATTTGAGAATTAATCATAAATCCTAAGTTAGGAATTGATTTCATGATTTGGTGGATTAGAGAGGATCCTTAGGGATTAGTTGAGTCAAATGAGGACTTAGAGGATATTCAGGATTTTATTGAGAAGATAAAGGATCTGAAACCAAAATTGGTTTCAAAACCATTTGTATAAATTGTAAAGTCTCAAAAGAGAGAGAGAGAGAGTAGGATTTAGATAGAAAGGTTTGGATTGGGAAATCTACGGGAAAAGAGTAGGTGGAAAAGGCCATTAGATTAGAAAATCAGGCCTAAAGGAGAGTAGACAGAATATGAGATGTTTTGAGCTTATGAAAATATTGTTTATGAATGGAAGGAGGGTTTCATTGTGTTCAAAATTGTTTTCTGTGTATGAGCATAATTGAATGAAAACGAATATTTATTTAAATAAATTTTTGTGCATGATTTTTATTTGAATATGGAAGATTTTATGAGGGACAGAAGTTTTAATTTTAGCTTAATCTATGTGATAAATGTTCTAGCTAAGAAGGAACATGTGCGTGATAAAAACTCTACAATAAAGGTTTGATATGGTGATTCTGCATACAATTGTGAAGTTTGATGCAAATGCCGAGACAAGAGTTAATGATATCAATGCTATGACTTGAGCCAAAGTTCGTAGAGGTGAGAAGACAAAGTGAATTAGATGGCATATAACATTAATGCTGAGAAGTTATTAAAATGAAATTCTGTCATTGTGGATATGGACTTATTTTATGTTTGTTTATAATCTTGAAAAATGTATAGAATATGTGTACATGCCCAAGAAGAAGTCGCAACTGAAATTTCTTAACCCACAGAATCATCAACGCAATCCACTTACTAATCAAGAGTACAAATTCGACTCAAAGAATTTGTCCACATGCCAAATTTTCCAAGAGAACTCTAAAAGTAGTGACGACATTACAAATTCTTCACCATTGCCTCTGGATTTAGTTTCTGAAAATGAAAACCCATTTCATTTAATGAACAATGTGGACTGCGTTATTCATATGGAATGATTTGTTTTATGAAAAAGGTTTCTATGGAATCCCTTAAGCGAATTTGATCTACGAAATCCCGATGCTCATCAAAAGGGAGAAGGTTGTGCGTAGAATGAAGGTAGAAACCATGAATTTATGGCGCAGACGAACGGAGAACGGTTTTATAAACAACAAGTGGTTTTTCGCATAGATTTAAAGAGGTAAGTGGTAATTAATTGAGGAATGTGATAGCGTTAGGATAGTGACATGTAGCACATCAAAATTTCCCATTTCGCAGGATAAAAAAAGTTCAAGTATCGTACATTTTGATGTGTGATTTTCGTTGGATCGATGGATGCATACAGATCGCCGGGAGAGGTGAATATGTAATAGTTGTGGGGCCTATATATATATATATGTTGGTATTTGGTTTTAACCAAAATAGAAATGATAAATACGAAAATTATAAAGTGTGTGTTTTAATATGGTTTATAACCATAGTTGTATCAAGAGATAATTAATTTCGCATGAAGTGTTTCCACTGTTTTGGGGATGCATGCATATGAGAAAGAATTCATATCCTTATTGTGGGTATATGCAGCTTAGGCTATGTCATGGAGGCCCTAGTATTGACAGAGTTTAATAAAAGGGTGGGGGGGGTGTCCGCATTAAATGGTTTGTCGAAAACCACTTGTGCACCAGATCTATGGCCTAGATTAAATGTTGTACCCCCTACCATTTTGAAAAGTGGAAGGGGGGGTCTGAAAAACCATTTGTGGTTTTGGCCTCCAGTCCCACTTGTCATTATTTGACTGTTTCAAAGGTTTTCTTATATGTATGATAAAATGTATAAAGGGTCAAGACTTAAGAGGGTTTTTAATATTATATATATATATATATATATATATATATATATATATATATATATATATCAAAATTATTCAATATTGTAATTTTTATTATAGACCTTTTTGTAAAAAATAAAAAGAAATTTTTTTAACTGTTATGGAATCAATTTTCTAACTGATTTAGACAGTTAGCTTAGGGGCGGTAATAAAAAGCCAAAATAAGATAGAAAAGGGGTTCAAAGTACATGGAATTTGATAGCCATTTAAGGATGAAGTCTCTTAGAAACCGATAAATAAAATATTAGTTTGATTCCAGGTTTTGAAAAAATTGCAATATGTATTATATCTTTTTTTTTCTTATATAATTATTACTTCATGTTGTGTTTTTTATTTTGCTGAAGGAGGTGTATGTAGAAGTAGGATTTCTAAAATCAAGATTATATGTTTGTATATGCAAAGTATGTTTCAGGAGACACCTATAAATCGAGTAAGAGCACCTTAATGGGTGTTCCATCTCTTTCAAAAATGCATTCATATTTTCCACCCAGCCAAGGTTTTAATCCTATCACTTTTGAATTTCATCTTTCCATCTCATGAATTTAAAAAATTCAACCCTCAATGACATGGCCATTTTGATCGTAAATGATGGTTTTTTGAACTAGAATTAATCATTGTATTTTATATAAATCGATCCCCAACAAATATTTAAAATTCTAATGGAGCTTGATAGATGTCTTGGGAACTTACCCCTTACCGCCAAGGATTGCCTCTAAGGAACAATAGTTTGAACCAAGGAAAATTTTAGGGGCTAATATTCACAAGTGGGATGGTTTTCTATGCTTTTTTTTAAAGGAGGGATTCATTAGTTTCCACTTTTTTCTAAAAATAATTCGCCCAAATTTTATAGTATAATACTATTTTACCTTAAAAATCACCATTTTTTAATAGTAATGAGAATTTCTAGAAAACCTGGTAACTTCAAAAGATCGATTTCCATTATTACACCAGAGACAAATTTTAATAAATGCCACTATTGCATTAGATACAACATTTCTCTAGAGAATTTAACCCATGCAACTAGGGAAACAAATTGTTCACCAAACCACTTGAGCTAAGATCCTTTGACAATAATCACCAAAAATTTGTAGACTATATAAAATCATTAGAAATTTAAATAATTTAACAAAAATATCCCCAAAATTTTATAGTTTGCATGTTATGGACTGATAAGATATGCCAAGGTTTCTAAACTTTAAAATAAATTTCTATCCTTAAAATTTTCCTTGGTTTGAACCATCGCTGACCATGCCAAGGTTTTTTTTGGGTCCTTCATTGTGGGGGACAAATGTTTGACACATTTTGACCAAGTATGACCGAAGGGAATTTGCAAAGGAAACAACTGAGGGAAAGAGAGAAAATAAGCTAAGATCCGTCAGCCACTGAAGTTGGAAAGTGGAAAATATGTGGGTATGTAAGTGCACCCGAGTCGCAAAGGCAGACAAGGAGAGATGAAGTAGTCACAACCAAGTCACAAAAGCAGCCAAGGAGGAAAGTGCGTGGCATGAGAGGAAGAGGTTGGAAAATCAGGCGAGTGAAGTTTATAAAAGCTAAAGAAGAAGACAACAAAACATGAGATGAATCTCATACGCCGAGATGTTGTTGGTGGGTTTATTGGACTTGGCCTTGTTATGTATTTATCTATTTCTGAGCTACATTGTATGAATATTCTTTTGTTCCTGTTTGAAGGGCCATAGTGCTAGAATGTAATTATGCTTTAAGTTTAATAGAAACTGTTACAAGATTTCCTTATGGTTTTGAATGTGTTGGGTCGCATGGGCCTCTTTAAAATTTTCTTATGCATGAATTGGATGTCATATGTTTCTTTGGATGTGTTGCAAGTTACTCTTTGAGTTGGTTATATGTCAGGTGCTATGATCTTATAGAGTATATGCGAATGAAAATATTTGTGCAAATCTCCTTGATGCCTATTTCTAATCCCTATCCTATTAAGGTCACAACACGCCTTGGGTGAGATGCCTTACTTCTAAGTAAAGGGAAATGCTCACGGCACATAAAGAGACTACATCGTATCCTTTCATGGCCCATGTATCTGACCCAAATGCTCACATTTGGGGAGTTATCATTGGGAGCTGTCCTCGGGGTACACTGTTGGGTTTTGTCTATATTTCGTTATGCGCAATGCGTGAAAGAGTTAAAGGGGATTTGGGGTAGGTCAAAGTCCCTCAATCAATGTAATGGGTTTTAAGGGAAAACCATGAAAGCCCCACCAGGTAAAAAGACACTAAGTTAGTATGTAACTTGTAACATGTAAAGGTCAAGTCACGCAGTGATCCATGACCATTGTCTTGTTACATGGTTATTTCTTAAGGATTTTGGCCTAAGTCTAGTTTTTTGAGAAACACTCTACCTATCAGGTGCGAAGACCCCAGTTCAAGCGTACTGCCTGTCAGGTGTAGAAGGATGTTGTATCAAGGATCAAGGTATAAATCCATTATATATCTTAATAAAGAAGACTGTTTTGGTGAAATCTAGACTGTTATGCGATTTTTGTGTTATTTATCTATACATTGCATTGAGATATGAATATGTTTACTTACTTATGTTAATGGTTAATTGAATCTATGCAAATTAGTAAAATATATTATGCGTGAATATTAGTGAATGAATAAGGTTTATGTTTATAGTGCACGAATACATATTGAAGAATTTTGTGATAATCTGCGAAGAATTGATCTATTGTTCTATTGTTCTATTGATGTGCACATCTACATATCATATATTATAGTTCTATCATAAGTTTGTTTAGGGTCACTACAATAAATTCTTCCTCAAGGTGCGGAAACCTGGTTCCAGTACCCCCCCATACTGGTTTAGGTGAGACTTTGATCTGCGCAAGAAGGTCATTGCCAAAAGGGCTAGTAGTTGGAGGGATTTTTTGTTGCGAGATAAATCCGAACCTGGGTGAGGACCCACTAAGACAACAAATGGTTAGGACACCTCAAGCCAACAAGAGTCACATAAAACAAGATCTTTTGGGTACTTTTAGACTCGGTGTTGTGTTAATCCATTCAGTCAAAGTCAAGGTTGTCCCCCACCTTGTATGAACAATATAAATTAATCGCAGAATTCAAGGCAACATACCATAATGTCTATATCCATGCAAAGGGTGTTGTCGAAGGTGTATGGTATGATTTTCCATACTTGGTTAGAGAAGATGACTTAGTGTGCATCATGATATAGTGGTTTCCTGCTTGGTTGGAGCCACGCACCACTGGGGGTGCATCGTATTCAATCCGAAGACTATGAAGAAGCCTAGAACCCCAAAAGAGATGCATCCAAAGGGAAAATATACTGAAGTAGAGCCTACACCGACCACAACTGGGGAAACCATTGACTTGGAGAAAGAGACAGAACCTGAAAAGAACGGTGCAGGTGCTGAGGAGACTAAGACTCAGACCACCAAGGGAGCTAAGCATGATTATCAGGCCGTGGGAGGTCCCTGCAAGAAGAGAAAAGGGTCCAAATTATCCAGACTAGAGGACCTCACCCTGACCGAGGATGATTTCACGGAAATTGAAAATATTGTCAAGGCCACGAGAGAAGATATGCTGATAAATATGGAGGCACAGAACGAAGTTGCGCTTGAAGGAGTGCAATCGAGTATTTACGAACTAAGAGTCCAAGTGAGCCAGATTCAAGTGAGCGTAGCATAAGCGAACCAACTTCAAGCAAGCGTGACTACTTCTAGTGGGAAACCAATCATCATAGCGTTGTCGTCCACCAGGGATAGCCACCTCATATAGATCCCCACACCTACCATCACAATAGAGTCGCTGACACTACGTGCAACATTCAGCGCTTGTGGAGAAATAAACATTGATGTGGCCGTGCTGCTAGCCAGAAAGCTCCACATGATCCATAGTATGACTGTGGATGAGTTACAGTACAAAGAAGACCATTCCTCCCACACTATGAATGAATCACAAAAACAAGGAACAGTTCTTCATAAAAAACAACAGACAATAGAGAAGGAATGCGACGCAGTTGAGGCTCGGCGCACCGCATTGGAAGCTAAGATCGAACAAGTCTGCGATGACCTGCCAGAGGTCCCTGCCTCAGCCGCACCTACAGAAAAATTAGAAAGCTTGGCCGTTGTGTTGAAGGCATCGTGCAATGAAGTACAAAATATCTGGGTTGAGTTTGAGCAGTAAATTGTTGACCTGTAGATGAAGCTCCAGCCGTAAATGGCACCAGAGGTCAGAGTGCAGTGCACCGCTGAGGTCAAAACTGCTACAGCCAGCATATCAGCAAAAGTGACAAAATGTCTAAAATTTTTGGATGAAGCCATAGGTGTTTGGATTTTTTTTCAAAGCGACCCAATGGTGCAACACATGCGAAATGAATTACGTATTAAAGAATAACAATTTACAGAGATTTAGATGGTGATGCTTACATTGGTCACAATAGAGAGACTTGCCTGCCTTCATGAGGCTAGAGCTATCCAGTATGAGATTGAAGATTTGCACCGCCAAGAGAATATTTTGGAGATAAGGATTCATCCATGGGCTGAGGAATCCTTGCAGTTGTCCCAGACTTTGGATGGTGCCCTAAAAAGCCTTTAGTAAACACAAAAAATCATCTATTTGGCAGTTGAAGGGCCGAAAACTACAAAGCTAGTAAATTAAGCGCAGGGTTCTGGCGCGTAGAGAACCAAAGTAATTCTTCCACTTAAGAGCTCTGTCGACGTGCTCTAAGCCAAGATGAAGGAGACCACCCCGCAGTGACTCAGGACAAGTCACGAATTTGTGTTGGGGGCCTGTTGTAGTGGGGCCCCCTGGGGTACAATCTTGGTTAATTTTTGTCTATATTTCGTTATGCGCAATGCGTGAAAGAGTTAAAGGGGATTTGGGGTAGGTCAAAGTCCCTCAATCAATGTAATGGGTTTTAAGGGAAAACCATGGTTTGAGACCATGGTAGCTGCATGCTAATTTACTATGAATATGTAAAGGTCGAGTCATAAAAGGAGATCTATTATCTATTGTCTTGTTATGGCTATTTCTTAAGGATTTCGGTCTAAGTATGGGTTTTTGAGTAGAAAGGCTCCTTTTGGTTGTGTGCATGGAGACCTAAGTCCTGGCTGTGTGAAGACTCTACTGGCTGTGTGCATGGAATGATAGGTTGTATTGGAACTGTAATATCTCTTAATAAATAGGATTGTTTTGGTGAAATGTGGACTAGTATGTGATTGTTGTGTTATCTATTTGTCAATTGTGTTGAGATATGAATCTATTTACTTACTTATGTTTATAGTTAATTGAATCTGCGCGAATGAGTAAAATATATTATGTGTGAATATTAGTGGATGAATAGGGTTTTTGTTTACAGTGTGGGAATACATATTGAAGCATTTTGTGATAATCTACGAAGAATTGATATGTTGATGTGCGCATATGTATATCATCTGTTATAGTTCTATCATAAGTCTGTTTAGGGCCACTACACTAAATTCTTCATCAGGGTGTGGAAGCCTGGTTCCAACATCCCCACATACTGGTTTTTGTGAGACTTTGATCTGTGCAAGTAGGTCATTGCTGAAAGGGCCAGTAGTTGGAGGGTTTTTTGTTTGCGTGATAAATTTGAACCTAGGTCACGACCCCTCAAAACCATAATTATTCCTCAAACAAATGACTCCTTTGCCTAGACCTCAAATTTATTAAAGGGACTTGGAACACGGTGTCAAGGATTTTTTATAAATATATTTAGGATTGGTGGCATGAGCAAGTAGAGTAATTTATTTCTCAGCAAGCGTAACTCCATCAAAAAAGTGTGAAGTGAGTGACAAAATAAGTTTTTTATGTAGAGCACTTTTGTGATCAATACGATATATTATGGTTCAAGTTCATAGAAGATATTTACAATTGGTTGCGAGTCTTGTAAATAACATAAAGGACTAGTAATCATAGTAGATCTCCCCATATATGGACTCTGGCTAACCTAGTCAAGTTACACTGGCTCGATATGGACCTAACTCGCGTTGTTGATTTTTTGGTACAAGCTACTTTAGAAGGATACATTTTCGAGTTTATTATACAAGGCCATCTATAATTTTCCAAGGCTGAGGTCATGTTCATGTCGGGGTTCAGGGAAGGGTATTGAAGGATATTCTATTGTGGGTTAAAGTATTAATGGTGGAAGAGAATCTTCTTCTAGTTCAAGGCCAATCCATGGCTGCTGAAATCCACAGTATTTGGGGAGGGTTATAGGGGGAGAAACGTTACTTGTTGCGAGCAATGAAAATTTTGAAGGAATGGATGCAGATGACTCTCGGAAGGCTAGAGATCTGAGGGCATAAAGGAGGGAGAGGATAGCTGAGGAATGGCGGGAGAAGGCTTTGCAGGAGATTCATAGACAACAAAGGGAGTTGCACCAAGTAGAGGTGGTGTTAAGTAGCCTAGAAGTGCGAGAAGGAAGAGTAAGTTGGATGGAGTTTCTGAACAAAGGAGATAGAGATAAAATTAGGTATGGCCCAATATGAGAGGCCGAGACCGCTACAGTGACACAGGTCGAAAGAAGCAATAGAGATTTCCTCCTGCTAGAAGAGATGGAGACATTAGATGGATCGAGCCCTATAGGCCATTGGGAGGGCCCAATTATGACATGAATTTCTCTATGAGGAGGTTTTTCTGTAAAGATGATGCATCTCTTGAGAATAATAATTTGTTTCCCAACAATTTAGGTAGCACTTCCCCCGACCTTCCCCTAGTACTTTATCAAAACCCTGTTCGATCTCTCTCTAAGCTAGTTAAAATTATAAAGGCTCAAAACGTACATAATACCTACATGACTGGTATCTCTAGTGGTAGAAAGAGTAGTTTTCATTCGAGTTTCCAAAGGTATTGCAACCTGGTTCACAAGGGTTCATACTTGTCTTTTCAATTCAACCATGTATGGCTGGAAACATGGTTGGTTATTTTACTCGGTATCTAGGGATGTCAAACAACATTGGTACTTTTGTGAGGCTATCTGGAGTGATCTTCAAACTCTGGATGCCACTAAAATAATTAAATTTTAGAACACTCTTCGAGACAGATCACTGAGGTGGTGCATCAAGTGGTATGCATTGCAGTAGAATCCTACAATAGATGAAGTTCGATGGGAATTTGTTCAAGAGTTCAAACTTCCACAGAATAACCAACAGGGGTTATCTGAAATTTGGGAAATCAATAAGCGAGAGGGAGAAACCACGTGGGAAATGATGAAAAGGTTTAAGGATGCCATTAGAAAGTTGAACTACCCCATTGATCCCAATCACCAGTAGGATTGGTTCATCAAAGCATTGTTGCCACTCACTCGCATGTTGTTCGCTCAACAAAACATCGACACCCTACAAGATGTGTTTGAACAAGAAACCAGGATAGAAGTTGTGGCAGGATATCTACACCAGCACAAAGGGGGATCAGTTTCCAACGATAATACTCTCATAGGATTGCAACATCAATTCACGGATATGATTGAGAAGCTAAGGGACATGCCCCTTCGTAACCTGCATAACCTCACATATGGTGTACCAATTTCCACATTGAAGGGAATCATGCCATAGAGTGCCCAAGATTGAGGGGACCGAGCACTCCCTCTGTATTGGCAGGGACCTCTACATCCTTAGCCGCCATAAAATTTTAACAAATTAGTACACAAGGTTTATATATAGGCCACACATAGTTTCATGCTTTTACCAACCCATAGGGTGCATCTCTGAATGAATACTATGAAATATTCTGAATATATGGACATGTTTCACACATTTGTCCAATATTATAGAAATATTTGAATGTCCTACACAATTTTTTGTGTGAATTTTGTGGTTCGCTCACTCACCACACTGATTATTGTAGGGCATTAGATGCTCTAACTGATCAGTTGGATCATTCTTCCTTTAGGATTAATGAAGCTCCTCGAGGGAAAGGAGGTGGATGAACAAGGGGGGAATAACATGAGGTAGAGGTTCGATCCATTGCTATAATTGAAATTAAGAGGGGAATGTTTCTATATACTTCCTGCTACCTAGAAGAAGATGTTTCTCTTAGTGCAGAGTCAACAAGCATGCATCAGAGAATTTCCCAGAACTGATCGCTAGATGGGAGGAGCAAAATTAGCAAAGGGTAGAAGATTTGATTAATGCAGAACCATAGGAACCCGAAACAACTTTGATGTCAAACATTAACATAGTCACCCTGGGGGGTAAGAAGACCGAAGCTGACTTTGGGGCCATCGAGCAACCAAGGATCATAAAGCATGCCTCACCAAAGCCTTCTTATGACTCCAACCAGTAGAAGCAATACTATAAATATGCCACAAATATCTTCAATGAGCTGGTTCTAACTTATGGAACCCAGGGAGAGAAACCATATATTTTGAAGCCCAGAAGCCCAAAATTTCCATAAATCAATTTCTAACCTGTAGTAGAGTGGTTCAAGTTGTTAGTACAAATCATGAATGGTGAGTAGACGTCGAGGAAGTCTTGGAAGAAGCTTAAATATGTTGTTAAATATGGAAAGCTCTTAGAAGGTCTCATCTCTTCCAATTTAATTGAAAGGAATTCTAAACGAGTGCAGAGAAATATTAAAAGGATATGAATAGAATTTCATGTTGATTCCCAAATCGCAGGGTTCCAAATCAAGGACACTATGCTAGATTTAGGTTCATACATTAACATTCTACCAAGGAAGACCTGGGAAACCTTGGGAATACCTAAGCTGGAATTATCCTTGATTCCACTACGCATGTAGAATTAGTACTCTATACTCCCAGTTGGATGCTTGGAAGATGTGGAAGTAGATATAGCAATGGTAAATATGTATGCAAACTTTGAAGTCAAAGACATCATGGGAGATAAATAACCCTATCCCACATTGTTGGGGATAGATTGAGCCTTCGAAAACTATGTAGTGATTGACCTAAAGAGGGAAATAATCACTTTCAAGGTGGATGATGGCAAGGTGATTCAAACCTTGGATCCTTATCAAGGCCCTAGGTTCACTGAGCTAGTGGATGACATGGAGGAACTTGAATTGTTGGATCAATTATACCAACTCATAATAGGAAAAATGGAAGACTACATCAATCCTACAGTGGATGGGTCGATTAGATGGAGAAGTGTTTAAATATCTAAAGTCGAATAAGAATTTGTTTGGGATTATTGGTAGCAAGGAGGCCATGAGATCCACTCAAGGCAATCCACAACTATTCTTTGTATCCATTGGGTTTGTATAGATGTATTAAATTTCCTTTTTTTTAATTGTATACGCTCCGTTATTGATTTAATCGATGAATTTTATTTGAACATCTTGGAGGCACACAAGGTACCCTTACTAAATGTCACCCTTCAATCGATGCTGAAAAGGTGGTGGGGTTCCCATCACAACCATCTATGGGGGTGTGAGACAGTTAAGTCCGCATTGATATGCAGATTCAAGTATTTAGAATAAATTCACCCAATATCTTTAAGTATGAAGGGTACACTAATCCTCGCTAGCATATATGTAATTGTAACGATACTTGGACCAAGGAAGTACTTCCCGAGAGTCTGTGGGTACATAACTTTGTTCACACTCTGGGAACATTCCCCTAGGCTTGGTACCTTAAGGAGGAAATGAGGAATACTAGTGAGTGGGATCACATGATAGCCCAATTCATCCGTGATTTCTCCTTTGTTGATACGATGAAAGGATAACAATTTCCTTTAAATTAGTTAGAGGCCTTGTTCCCATCAAAAGATCTTAATGAGGATTATTACATCTAGGATATGAATGAGAGTTTCATGAGGTTGTGGCTTGTGGGAAGGAAAATCTTGAACTTGATGGAGACGATTTAGAAGGGTTGAGGCATTTGAACGTCAAGGAATTTGATGGGGGATAAGATGCATATGATGGCCCTAAAATGATGAGTCCACAACTACAACCTCTGAAGTTGTAGAATAAAAACATTATGACTCAAGAGAAACCAAAATTGGCTTCCATCAGGGACTATTGGGATGAACAAACCACCAAGGAAATCTTCGATCTCGTGAAGGAGTATGAGGGAATTTTCCCTTCATAGCTTGTAGAGATCAAAAGAATTAAAGGGGAGTTAGAAGAAATGAAGATTGTACAGAAGCCAGATGTGATACCAATGAAACATCACCCGTATCGAGTACTAAACCCAAGTGTCAAGGAGAAGGTGAAGAGAGAGATTGATAAGATGTTAACAGTGGGCCTCATCTTCCCAGATGATGAAGATGAGTGGGTTCGTCTAATTTTCATCTAGAACAAGAAGGATTATAAAGAAATACGATTCTTTCTAGATTACAAGAGCTTGAATAATTCATGCATCCATGATCCCTTTATTAATCCATTTAGCCACGAATTCCTTGATTATGGTTTAGGTAATAAGGCATATTGCTTCACAAATGGGTTCTCTGGTTTTCACCAAGTTCGCATTGCAGAGGAAGATAAGATGAAAACCACCTTCAAAACTGAATGGGGATCTTATGCCTACCATGTCATGTTGTTTGGGTTGAAGAATGCACCGAAAAAATTTACATTGTAGAAAGGAACTACGCCACTAATAAACGTGAAGATCTTGTGATGGTGTATTCACTTTAGAGATATAGGCACTATCTTCTAGGTGGTCCCTTCAAATATTTCTTCACTAACACTTTGCACTGAAGTATCTAGTCAATAATATTGTGCTATAAAGGAGGACTTTCATATGGCTCTTAATGTTCGAGGAGTTTACATTCGAATTCATTGTGAAACTAGGAAGGATGAATTTAGGGCCTAACCATCTCTCCCGTCTAGATTCAGGCGAAGTAGGAGAGTCAATAGATGACCAATTAATAGACGTTGATCTGTTATGGGTTGAGGCCATCCCCGACAATTTGGAGGACCTCACACTGTTTTTAACCACTGGAAAATGTCTAGTAGAATACACAGCAACCCAGAGAAGGCATATGGTGGTTCAAGATGTGAAACACCAGCTGATTGCAGGCCAATTGTATAAAATGGGTCTAAACCAAATATTGCAATGATGTGTCCTCAAACATGAAAATAAATAAGTGATATGGTAATTCCACTCTAGAGTTACAGGAGGAAACATAGGGAGGGAAGCCACCGCGAGAAAGGTACTACGCACAGGACTCTGGTGGCCTACATGTTTCTGAGATGAAAAGGAGTACGTCAGGAAATGTGACGTTTTCCAATAGGTGGGACGACCATTGCACTGGGATGAACTTCCTCTCTAGCCTGCATGTGCACTCCAGGCATTCGAAAAGTGGGTTGTGGATTTTGTGTGGCCTATCAATCCATTAGCATGTCACTCATATCACTAGTAGAAAATGGATAATTAATTACTAAAAAATGACTAAATTTGCATATAAATGACAATTTTCCAATTGGTGGGCAGTAATAGCTAATTTACAGTATCTTATAATGCAACCAACTTTTAGTCGCTTTTAGCTTAGTCATTAATTGGTTGTCTCAATTTTATCATCTAGTAGTATATTTAGTCATTAATTTTGTCATTGATTTAGTCATCACTATGCCACAATTAATGACAAAATATACAACAAATATCTTACTATATGATCACCCAAGAAAACCAATTAATGACCAAAATGTTGGTCGTGTTATAAGATACTGTAAATTAGCTACTACTAGTCATATATATGCAAATTTTAGTCATCGGTTGAAGTTAATTAATGACCAAAGAAATGTGACTAAATTTTGGTCATGTTATAAGATATTGTAAATTAGCTACTAATAGTCTTATATATGCAAAATTAGTCGCCATTTGTAATCACAAATTTATCATTTATCTTTTTTTTGTAGTTTCATATTCATTTTATAAATGACTAATTTAGTAGTTTATATTCATTTCATTTATTTTTATTAATAATCATTATAAATGACTAATTTAGTCGTATATTCATTTTATTTGTGTTCATCATTTTTCAATATAAACTACTAATTTAGTAGTTTTAAATTGATTTTATGTGTTCATTATTAATCAATATAAATTAATTAGTTTGATTTTGTGACTAAATTTAAAAAATTCCATAAAATGTGCATGTTCATCTAATATGAAAAAGCAAAGTTGCATATTCTAATTACAATACCAAACAATTTCAAGTGCAACTATAAATAATTTCTACCACATAAATTATATTATATGAAATGTTAAAGTCTTACAATATGAGTTTCCAACTTAATATTGGTTGGATAGTAATTTACACATAAAATGATGTTTCATCACTTCAAAACATTATCATTGTGTTTCAAAGGCATTGCAAATGAATTCACCAACTTTGAAGGCTTGACCATCAGTGTCTATGTGTGTGTCTTATATGAGATATTGAATCTAAGGGTATCACTAGGCCATTTCTCATCTCTCTCTCTTTTTGCATTTTTCATTCCAGTGTTATTTCTCTCCCCTTTCTTTAATTCACGCTTCTTACCATTAATACTGCGTTATTTTTCTGAAAACAAAAGAAGATACAATGCAGAGTTTAAGAAAAAAAACACAATCAACACTAGAATATAAACTAAAGTAGAATATAAATACTTTATACAACATATAACTTAATATCAACAATGTCAAAGCCATTTTCCCCCATACATGCAAGAAACTTGAACATGTTTTCTTCAATTGGGCGATAGCGGCCACTATAATGGGGCCAAATGACCTGTATAAAAAAAGAAAATAAAATGTCACTATAGAAAATAAAATCTTAATAACTTAGTATCCAACCTTCAGGGAAAGCTTAGGCACAATCATGTCAACTAAGTTACATGCTAAAAAGCTCAAGTTGTAGATAACTTGTGAAAACAAATAATCTGAGGTGTATTGTTTAATCCTAGTCGTTTAATTCACAACAACATTTCATTTTATAATGCATGAACTTGGTCAAGTATATAAACAACATGTGCTCAAATAAGAACACGAAAATAAAATTTTTTGATAGTCATGAAAATTATTTTACAGAAAATAGCTATAAGGATTCCAATCAATATCGTGTAATATTAATTTCATTTTCAATATTTGGTTGTTGTTTACATGGACATGATACCAAGTATTTTCAATTTCATAGTTAAAATACAAAACAAAATAAAAATAAATGTTCAAAATACAATCAAACAATAAATAGAGGATATCATGGAATGGTAATTGCAATTATAAAGAATTTTTTTACCTATCCATCGATGTCTTGTCTGGCATTCCTAAAACATTTTCTTGCCCAAAATAACCATGAGGTGAACGAATCATAACATTAAAAACCATAGGAATTCCTACTAGAAACATTTGCAAAGTTGATGGCTTGGGTTCCTGAAGGATCCCTAGCATCAAATGAATCATATCCAATAAGTGCTTTGCGTTGTCTCCCCATCCTTTTTCCAATCACATTTCTTGTAACCTTCCCACAACAAAGTCAAGTAACAATGAAATGAAGGAATTGGCATCTATTTGTACCTTTTATATCTATAATATTTGAATCTGGTTTGTTCGAGGAACATAATAATTCATATTTAAAGCCTTCATAACATATGAGAAAGCATCAATCAAGTAGGACATAATAAAAATCAACCTCAATGAGGTCCTCAAAAAATTTCTACAATATCAATAATTTTCTTATTGTGATACCTTGGGTAGAAAAAATAGCATATCTGCACAATAAAAATTCATATATTACTTATGTTCAAACTCTGTATATGTTGTATTCTTAGGAAACTTTTTAAGATGTCCCTCCACCTTTACCAAAGCGAACTGTAGCTTGGTTAAACTTTGTATCCTTTTATTGAGCATCAATTTTTGCAAGATAAATGTCACACAATATTCTTTCCCATTTCTCAACATGCTACATATGATAAATTGAAAGACACATAAAACCAAGAGAAAACCCTTTTCTAACCAAAACAAACAAACAAACATTGCCTCTAATAAAACTTCATTCCAAAATCAATAGATGAAAAGAGTGTGGACCACTTTTTCTGCTTGACTTTGCCTATTTTTGTTATGAAAGTGCTTGAGCTTCAGGAACCAACAAATGTGAGAGAAAGTGTAAATGTGAAAAAAATTATGTTGACCTTTGTAGACTTCTTCAAAATGATGTAAATTATCCGGTGTTGGTCGATTTCACTTGTTCCATCTCAAACATTCTAGACCCAAAGGTGTATCGCACTAAAGTTCAACCAAACCAAAATTTGACTCCCATAATTTCTTCAAAGTACACAAGCAACACTGCAAAGTGTTAGTCATGATTATTATGTTAAAATGTATATAAAGGATCTATTTCATGAACTTAATATATGACATTTCAAATATATAATTAAAAATCATAATAATAATATTTATTTTAAACAAAATATTTTAATATTTATTATATATACATATAGGAAAATGTTACATAACCATATGGACTATCGCCTTTCACTTGCTTCATATTAAACTTTCCATACCCAAAGGTGTATCGCATTGGTACATATAGAATACCATGGTGAACCAGTTGTGTTATAGCTATCAATTTTCATTTTACTAGAAACATATCATGAGAAGAAAAAAAATAAAGTGAAAATATGGAACAAATTCTCAAGAAAACAAAGCTTTGTGCCTTTATGAAAAAGAAGCAAATCCATTCTCCAAAATCCCAATGGTTGGCATTTTATTAACATGGAAATATAAATTATATTAATATGAAAATATAAAGCATATTAACATGGAAATATAAATTATTGTATTAATATGAAAATATAAAGCAAATATGCATTGTCACGTAAATTATGAGAAAAATTATTCTCTATCTTGAATGTAATTAGAAAATAGACATCTACAAAGGATAGAGTACATGAAAACAACTCAAACAAACATCAAAATGTTACTCTCTCTTGACTGTAGATTATAAAATAGCCACCTACAAAGGATATATATTATATAAAAACACTGCAAATAATTACTAAGAAATGGATTAAATAAAAACACAGATAAAATAGTGGAAAAACCATTTAAATGGTAAACTAGGAAATTAATATTGGAGAAAATTTTCCAACATGTGGTGAAATCATATCAAGTGGAACCTCTCTTCCATCCAACAGAGGAATTAATGCACCATAGGACAATAATCATCCAAAACAAATGTATTGCAGTATGGTTATTTAACAAGGACACATGAATGTATTTTTCATATAGGTGTTGAACAATTTAGTAGGTCCTAATGTCTATGAAACACCAATTAATCTCAAAATATACCACATATTACAAAACTAAAAGGAGATCCTAGCAAAATTTATTGATTGTACCTTAGATTTTTTTGAGTATAATGCTTCTTTAGTACACTATAGTGGTGAACATCAACAATCCGAAGGTAAGATATTATTTTTCCTTGACAGGGGAGTGCCCAAATCATAGTCGTTTGTTGGCATAGCCCGAAAAAACATTATGGCCATTATGGTTTGCTCACAAGCAAATCCATATAATTTTTCAAGCTCAAATGATCTCATATGCTGCTGACATTTATAATTTTATTTAAAAACACTTATTCTTGAATTCCTAACCTCCTAGAGACTCAAAGGCTAAGAGGAGGCCCAACTAACCAAATTTCCACAAGCATAAAGCCCAAGAGATTGGACACTTCCTGTAATAACACCCCACTTTAACCAACTATTATTGTCTCCCATGTTGTATCCGTAGAATTGTTTATAGAGATTGAAATTTAATTTTGATGTGGTATTAATGACCAAATCAAAACCGTGCCTTTCTAATATCAAATGGTGGAATCAATAAGTGGAAATAATGGATAACCAACATTATGAAAAATGCAAAGCTAGGTGTTAGGTCTCTATATTACTAGTGTAGTCCCTTATTGTTGTTAGTGTAGCCCCCTTGTTGTTATTTTTGTACCCCTATAACCCCCATATTGTTATTATTGTGCCCTTACATTATTATTGTTAGGTCGGCTAGGATTATATTGTGACCCTATGGACTCATATATATATATATATATATATATATATATATATATATATATATATATATATATATATATATATATATATAAAGGAGGTTTTGTCATTTGTATCATCCAAGAATTGTTCATTTATGTAATTAAAAGGAGGTTTCCCCCTCGAAGTGGCTCAATTATAAGGCATTGATCTCTCTTTTCTTCTATTTTTGTAGCTAGTTTCATAACATTTGGTATCAGAGCTTTGGATTCTACGGTTTCACTACTCCAAACAGGTTATCATGGAATTTTTGATATAAATTTGATTCTAGGAAGGTTATGAAGCTAAAAATTTTGCCACGAGAATCAGAAATCTTGAGGAATTTCGTGTAAAAATTTCAGATCATGTTTCACAATATTTTCAGAGATATGATCTGTGGAAGTTAGGGTTTTTGTAGGCTCCCTAATTTCATCTAAAATAGGTGACCTTGGGAAAATCATCATAACTCTCTCTCTGAGCATCGGACTGGAATTCTGCAAAAAGTATACAAAAGTGCATAGATTGTAGTTTCTTTTGTATCAATTTCAGAGCCGAAAGAGGAAACAGTGACACATGGCACGTTGTACAAGTGTGCTCTACTGAACCAGTCCATAATTAGTTCATTGCGAGAGATTGGGCATAAACTTGCCTTGAAGCATCCAAATCATGTCAGACCTGTGGCATTCGAAAGAAGCTTCATAGGGCTACTACAAGACTTAATTTCAGATATTTAGGATCCAAAATCATAGAGATAATTCAGTTTCAATATCGAGCGCCTCAAAATAAAGAAAAAGGTGTGTATTTTTTTTTTTCAAATTGCATAAGTTTTTCTTGAAAAATCAGTATGAAGTGATTCCAAGGGCATATTGAAGCATAGATATCAGTATTGGGTTCTAAAATCCCCCCCTAAAAAGAATTAAACACCCATTAAGCCCTCATAATACTCTACCATTACTCATGAAGACGAAGAAGTGCAACATGATATATCAAAATTATAAGAGCAAGTGCACCAAATTTTTCTCTCACAAAGAGCAACAAAAAATGAAATGGAAGTTTTGAAGAAAGACGTGGAAGCTAATATGTCTGGTTTGAAGAAGGGCATTGAATCTAATATGGTTGGTTTGAAGAAAGGCGTGGAATCTAATATGGATGGTTTGAAGAAAGGCGTGGAATCTAATATGGATGGTCTTAAGAATGGCATGCAAGACATGGAAGAAAAAATGAAAGATAACATGGAAGACATGAAGAATGATATAAAAGAAGACATGGAAGGTTTGAAAAATTTGATACAAGAAATTATTCCTAATAGTGAAAATATAGTAGAGGAAACTCATGATGAGAACAAAATAAATGTTAATCGTGATTTCATAAACTCTAATGTTGGATTGAAGACCCACCATATTCCAAAGATCGATATGAGAAAGTTTGATGGCAAGGATCTCGTAACATGGATACTACATATGGAGCAATATTTTGATCTCAAAAATGTGCAAAACACACAAAAGGTACGCCTTGCAACTTTATTTTTAGAACAAAATACACTTGTATGGTATCAATGGCTTTACTCTCATAAAAAAATTGTCACTTGGTAAATTTTTACGAAGGAAATGATAGCACGCTATGATGATAAAAAGAGAAAAACCTTCTTCATCCAATTGATAAATCTCAAACAAAAGGGTTCAATGATGGAGCACATTGAAATCTTCCAAAAATTGAACATAAGGGTAGCTGATATTCCAGAGGGACACAGGATTGATGTCTTCATAGGGACTTTAAAGGATAACATCCAACATGAGATTCGCCTTTGGGAACCTGATGCATTGGAGAAGCCATTCAGGTTGGCAAGAAAAATTGAATGTAAAATTATGGCGACAAGGAAGCCTACCACTCACATCTATAAAGGTGGAAGTGTTGCTACTCCTAGACTTCCACAACCTACAAGGTTGACACCACAAAAATTGGAAGAAAAAAGAGCAAAAGGGATTTTCTACATCTATGATAGAAACTACACTAAAGGTCATAAGTGTGCTGAGAAGAAATTATTTTACATATATTGTGAAGAGGAGGAAGAAAATGAACAAGAAACTTTAAAATAAGAGGATATACACAAGGAAACAACCCTAGAGAAAGAATAAATGAGTCTGATCATATCCTGTAATGCATTGGCAGGAATTACCACTCCTAAAACTCTCAATATAGAAGGACATATCAAGAAGAAAAAGGTAATAATTCTGATTGACTTAGGTAGAACCCATAATTTTATTCATTGTAAGGTAGCCAAGGAATTGAATTTCTTCCTATACCCAACACCAAAATGTCAAGTGATGGTTGCAAATGGAGGAACTATAACTTACTTTGGAAAATGCCATAATATCAAGCTAATCATGGGTGAATATGTATTGAATAGTCTAATGCTTTCCATTCCAATGGGAGGTGATGATGTTGTACTAGGAGTACAATGGTTACAATCTTTGGGGATGGTAGCTTTTAATTTTCAAGAACTTTTCTTGAATTTTTTTTCGGAAGGAAAGGAAGTTGAATTACAGGGTGTCACAGGGAATCCGGGAAAGATAATAAGCTCTAATGTCATGACAAAGCTTCTAAAGAAAGAACAATGAGGCGTAATTGCACAATTATGCTCACTAGAAATTCCTACATAAAAATCATCTATTTATACAGATCTCCAAAAGGTCTTGGACAATCATTCCAAGGTGTTTGAAACTACTAAAGGACTCCCACCTATTCATGATCATGATCATGCTATTCATTTGATTCCAAGAAGTGTTCCTCCAAACACTAGGGCTTATAGATATCCTTATTTCCAAAAGAGTGAAACTGAATGTATGATTGCAGAAATGTTAGAGGGTGGTATAATTCAACCGAGTCAAATTTCTTTCTCCGCTCCAATAGTATTAGTGCACAAGAAGGATGGATCATGGTGCATGTGTCTAGATTATAGGGAGCTCAATAAGCTCACTATTAAAGATAAATTTCCCATTCCTATGATTTATGAATTATTGGATGAATTACATGGAGCAATTTATTTTACCAAGTTGGATCTTCATTCAAGATATCATCAAATTATAATGAAGACCGAAGATATTCTGAAAACAACATTTCGAACTCATGAGGGTCATTATGAGTTTTTGGTCTTGTCTTTTGGCCTTATCAATGCACCTTCTACATTTAAAGGGTTGATGAATTCCATTTTAAAACCCTTCCTTAAAAAATTTGTGTTAGTATTTTTTGATGATATACTAATCTACAATAGGTCTTGGAAGGATCATGTTCAACAAGTTGAAAAGGTGCTCAAAATATTGGAGGAGAAACAATTATATGAAAAAACCTCCAAATGTTTCTTTGGAGTACAAGAGGTGGAATATCTGGGTCATATTATATCTCACAAGGATGTTAAGGTAGACCCTAACAAAATTAAAGTCATTAAGGAATGGAAATTCCCCACAACCATAAAGCAATTGCAAGGATTTCTCAGGTTAACAGGGTATTATCGCAATTTTTTTAAGAATTATGGGAGAATAGCAACACCTATAACAACATTATTGAATAAAGATGCATTTTCATGGATTCCTAAAGCAGCTAAGGCCTTGGAACATCTTAAAGAGGCAATGTGCCTAGCACCGGTCTTAGCTACGCTAGAGTTCATAAAAACCTTATTGTAGAATGTGATGCCTTAGTAAATGGAATTGGTGTTGTTTTAATGCAAGAAGGAAGACCCATTGCTTTTGAAAGTCTTCCAATCAAAGGAAAGTATTTACATAAAGCTATTTATGAGAAGGAAATGTTGGCAATACTACATGCACTAAAGAAATGGTGACCTTTCCTAATGGAAGACACTTCAAGGTAAAAACCGATCATGATAGTCTTAAATACTTTTTGGAACAAAGACTTTCTTAAAAAGAGCAGCAAAAATGGGTCGAAAAGATGTTGGGTCATGAATTTGAAATCATCTACAAAAAAGGGAATCTAAATGTTGTTGTAGATGCACTCTCAAGAAAGGATGAAGAGGTGGAAGCATTGCTTTGTGCCATTTCTATTATCCAACCATATTGGATAACCAAAGCAAGGGATGAATGGAAGAAGGACAAAGAAGTGTGAACACTCATTCAAAAGTTGCAGCAAGATCCTATCACATTTGATACATTTAGTTGGAAAAATGATTCCTTATGGTACAAAGATCACTTATATATTTGTAATAATTCCCAACTAAAACAAAATATTCTTTTGGAATTTCACACTTCTCCCTTAGGAGGACACTCAGGATTTTTAAAAACTTACAACAGGGTGAAGACAATTTTTTTTTGGGATGGCCTTAAATATGATATTCAAAATTTTGTGGCGGAATGTTTGGTTTTCTAGCAAACTAAATTTGAGAAAATTAAGACCCCAAGTCTTCTAAAACCTTTATCCATTCCAAGTCAACATTGGGAGGATATTTCAATGGATTTTATCACATGTTTACCTAAGTCCGAAGGAAAGAGTGTCATCATGGTTGTAGTTAATAGAATTACTAAGTATGCACAATTTTGTGCATTATTTTTCCATGTAAAGAAAGTACAGTTGCTACTGCATTTATGGAAATAATTCAAAAGCTACAGGGAAACCTAAAGATTATTGTAAGTGATAGAGATCCCATTTTGCCTGTAAATTTTTGGACAGAATTATTTTCTTGTTTGGGTGCTCAAATAGCTCATAACTCATCTTATCATCATCAATCCGATGCGCAAACTAAGATAGTGAACACATTTTTGGAAGGATATCTTCGTTGTTTTGTATATAATAAACAAACACAATGGGTTAAGTGGTTAGCTATGGCTTAATGGTGGTATAACACTTCCTTCCATACTGCAGCAAAAATAACCCCATTTATGGCACTTTATGGATATCATCCACCATCCATCACATCATCTTTTAGAGAAAATTATAAGGTTCAAGCAGTGGAAGATCACATCGAGCATCAACAACAAGTTCTCCAACTCTTAAAGGATAACCTAAATTTGGCACAAAATTGAATGAAACAACGGGCGGATCAAAATTGAAGCGAGAGAAGTTTTGATGTAGGAGACTAGGTATTTTTATGGCTATAACCATACAAACAAATGTCCCTCAAGCAAGCTAAGAAGTATAATAAATTATCACCAAAGTACTATGGTCCTTACAAGGTGTTGCAAAAGATTGGTACTATGGCATACAAATTGGAGCTTCCTGCTTCTTCCTAAGTGAATCTAGTTTTCCATGTTTCATGCTTAAAGAAGGTTATATGTGACAAACTTCCAGTTCAAACCATATTGCCAAAACTTGACGAGGAAGGAAAAATCATATTGGAATCTGAAGCAGTCGCAGAAACAAGAACTTGACAGCTATGAAATCGATCAATTTCATAGTATCTCATCAAGTGGAAGAACTTACCCACTGAAGATTCTACATGGGAGGATGAGAATTTTATACAAAAGCATCCAGAGCTACTCAAGCATTGAGGACAACATTTTTTTGGAGAGGGGCATGTTAGATCCCTATATTACTAGTGTAGTCCCTTATTGTTGTTAGTGTAGCCCCTTTATTGTTATTGTTGTACCCCTGTAACCCCAATATAGTTATTATTATGCCCTTAAATTATTATTGTTGGGTCGGATAGGATTATATTGTGACCCCATGGAATTATATATATAAAAATGAGGTTTTGTCATTTATATCATCCAAGAATTGTTTATTTATGTAATTTAAAGGAGGTTTCCCTCGAAGTGGCTGAATTCTAAGGCATTGATCTCTCTTTTCTTCTATTTTTGGAGTTGGTTTCATAACACTAGGATTTAGAGTTTCAATCCACACAACATAATCTATTGCATTTAATGACTTTAAGGTAAGATATAGACTAAAGGATAGTTCCAGCTTCTAATTATAAATAAAAGTAACCCCAACATTATTTGATGGAATATTTACGTGAATGAGTATACAACTATTGGTTTTTAGGCCTCACAGGTTAGCTCAATTGGTCGAGTTCTGGTCGTTAAAGAACCTTGCCAATGGGAGGTCACGAGGTGAATTCTCCTTGACAATCTTGGGTTTAGTCTCTCCTAATGAGCCGACAAGAAGTGATCCCTTCAGTTGGATCTTCCAGGATAAATTTTGTGGACGTAGCAGCCACTTGACGTGGAGGCAATGTCACATAATTTTTTTTGATAATATTCCAGTTGAATTAATTGATCATTCCTTGTAGTCCAGGGAGACCCTTATGATACAATACATTAAATTTCTTATGGAACCCCTGTACAATATTCTGCAAACTGTTACAGTTATTTTCTAATTGTAACATTAGATTTTTCTTTGTGAGAACTTTCTTCACTCCTATAATACTGTTTGTTTTGTCTTTAATGTCCAATTCTTATAATTCCTCTTTTTTTTTTGAGTTTAGGAATTTGATTATGCATATTACATCACTTGGTTCAGTATCAATTTCCTTCTTTACATCTTCAATCATATTTTTTTATTTCATTACTAGTTTATATTGTTCAAAGATAATCTCAATGGATGGCCATATATTAGTTATTTCTTTATTTATTTCAATCCAAATATTCTCCTTAGATTGTGCAATAGTGTCTGCCATAATATTTTGATTTTCTAAATATTGTATCATTTGGGAATTATTGTGATTTTTCTGTAATTCTGTGAGATAAGCACCATCTATCTTAAGCTTTTGTTCTTGTAACTTATCTAATTTATTTGTAAGTTTTTCAATCTCTTTACCTTTAATAGTTAAATCATTGATGGCTTTAGTCAGATTTTTTGTTGTAGTGCTGAACTATGTTTCTATTGATGAAACTGTTGTTGTGACTGATGTTGAAGTTGATGTTGTGGCTATTGCTGAAGTAGATGTTTCCCATGTTTTTGTACCTGCTATTGGAACTACAACTAATGGAATGGCCTGTACTGGGACAGTCTGCTGCTCCTTCTCTTTGAGGAGCTTTTCAATCTCCTTTTCCATTTTTGAGATTTGATTGTTTTGTTCAATGACTATTTTGAAAAAATCTTATTTTTCTTTTTCTAACTTCGCCAACTATTTAGTTTGTGGATCTTCCGTTCAAGGGAGCTTCAGTTGTTTCCTTAAAACTGTTATGTTTGCATTCTTTGTTTTGATAATTTCTTCAGCTACTTTAATATTACCAGGATCATATCCCAATTTAATTACTAGGTCTTCTAAAGAATTTATATTTGTATATTTAGCTAGAGAAGAAATATTCTCCAACTTTAATTGTGTTTGGATGTTCTGCACAAAATTATGAAGTTTAGCAGCTGTCATAGAAGAATTGGTTAAAGTGTTGAAGATATTTCAACCAATTGTGTATGTAGATCCATCTGATTTATGGGGTGAATAGTTTTTGTATCAAAGGATAAAATTGGTTGCTTACAATCATCTGTTATCTAAGGCTAAGGAATATTGTGTTCTAAGAAGGAAATTTTCATCCTTCCTTATTCTAAATCAAAAGATGATAAAAGTCTATCTTGGGAAGATGTTCTTTGCTTCCAAAACTGTGAAAATGTAGTATCTTTAAGTGTCATATTCCTCCTTTTTTATTTCTTGGTAGGCAACAAATATATTTGGTTCCTTCTGACTGCTTTGTCCCAACTCCCTTGTTGGTGATGAAATCGGTTTGAATGTTGTCATTGGAGTTACTGGAGTTGTTGGGGATGGTGGAATATTTTTTTCTCTCCCTAATATTGAGGGAGTACATGTTCATGTAAGAACAATTTCATGCAATTGTTCTATAATCTCTTGTTGTTCATCCTCCACATTTACTTTCTTTTATTTTTTATTATACAGAATAAAATCCTTAGTTGGCATTTATGATACTAAAGGGGAGATGGTTTCCCTTGGTGTTTTCTCTCCATTTTCCTGAGATAATGGAGCCCGTGAAGTAAATAAAATCTTCTCTTCAGCCTCTTGCAAAGTTTTTTCCGACCACTCTTCTCCATTCATAAATTGTTCATTTTTTGGTATAGGAGTATGAATATAGGGAGCATACTTCTAATCTATTCTCATTTTTGAAATTATTCCAAAAGGATCATAGGACTAGGTAAAGTTGTGCTCAAAATTCATGTTCTTTAAGATAATGTCTGCTTCTTGCCATGTTGTCCTTGCATTACATGTGAAAGGACCAAATTGTGTTTTTATCTTAAACTGAGTCTTTTTCTTGGCTGCATGAAAGTGTACTTAATCCATGGTGATCATTTGTCTGATGAAATTTATAATTGGTACATATTTGGGGAGTTTGTAAGGGGCCAATTCACAGCCATACATCATGATTTATGTATATTTTTTTTATAAATACCAATCTCCCTTATTTGTTTGATCACTTAAATGTAAAATTATTTTGATTTCTGGGTCTATCTTGGGTTCTGCGTTGTTTTTCAACAAACTGGATGCTACATGTAAGAATTTATCCACAAATTGACTGAATGCAAACTTTTTGTTGTTCTTTCTGACCAAGTAGGTCCAGTGAATAACTAATTAAGGGTTCCCTTGGCTGTCATTCTTCTGTAGTTGAAAGGGAAATCTCTTTAACTGATTATAAATGAACATATGGCTAGGATGGATGAATATATGAAAACTCCTTCACTTGAAAATTTCATGAATTTCTCATGAATCATTTCTACTAAAAACTAACTATAACATAAAACATTAGATCATTTTTTACTACTTTAAAAGATAGAGAGGAAATAAAATATGTGTTGATCTATCGATTGGTCTGAATAATACCCTATACTGCTAGTAATTATTGAAATTATTTGCTTAGATTTTTCGGGAAAAATGGAAATTGGATCGGGAGGGCTTGTCTTTGGAAATTGGGAATTATTAGGCAAGAAGGTTTCAAAAACTTTAGCTCTTTGAGGGAAATCCAATTTTTTATAAATTTCCATGAGGGAATCTGGATGAAAAGGTTTCTCATGATTTACATTTTTAGTCTGGAGAATTCCAGAAATAGAGTGGACATTAATGGCAAAGAGAATTTCCCCATTCCGTGCTACTATAATTCTTTGGCTGGGTATATAGCGAAATTGGCACTAGGTGACAAATTCAGGAAAATAGTGGGTTTGGGGAAAAATGTACTGAGGTAAGGTGGAGTCCCATAATCTTAGGTCATTATTATTATCCAAATATTTTTTCTAGAGCCAATTGTGAATTTCGTAGAGGTCAAATTAAAAATTGGTCTTTGAATTTTGTTAAAGCTGTTCAACTAGGGGTTGGTGGTCCAAATCTACAACTGGGGCAAGCATTGGTTATCCTGAGGGACATGTTTATTCTTAGGAGCCATAGTTGAACAGAAAAGGGAGGAATTTATGTAAATACCTGGTTAACTGGTGCTTGGGAATTTGAATGAATATTTTGGCAGCCCTACAACTATATGGAAGATTTTCAAGAATTCTTGTGTCTTTGAATGAGTTGCGGCACTATTCAGATACCAAGTTAATTAGAAAAGAAACTTCACTGTTGAATTCAAATAAAGGATTTATAATTTGACTTTTTATTTGTGGTGAACATTTATTTCATGCGTGGGGGTTGAATTAATGTCGAAGGAACATTTGTAATGGTGAAACGGGTATATTATAACAGGTATGCTATAATGAATAAATTAAGACAAGTGGAAATTGGTGATTTATATATGAAGTGACATGGAGGGTGATGATGGAGCAGAGGGAGTGAGTGGTGTAACAGTTGAAGGAAAGGAAGAACGGTTTTGTGGAGGATCCAGAGGGGGGTGTATGTGTAATATTCCAAAAATTTAGATTTTATCTAAATGGAATATTATAGATCATTTTGTCACTAGGTAGGTGAATAAGTGGGTAGGGAGGCCCATAAATCTCCTTAGCAGCAATAAAAACAGTTCAAGCATGAAATAAGACCTTCTAAGCAGAAAAATAAAGCACCTTTGAGTGTGAACAGGGGTTGGATCATGTTGAACCAGTCAACTTTTACCAAGTCAACATTGTTGTTATGGAGGAGTGGATATTAAATGAGGAATAAGGCAGTTTTGGAGGGAGATCGATCTCATGAAGGAAATGACCTAATTGAGTGGGGCCAAGGGAAAGGAAGCTCATAATATATATAAGGAAGAGGATGGAAGCCATATGGGGTATGTTTTGGATTATTATTTTGTATGTGGTATTTTTAGACTTCTTGCATTCTTCAGTTGTTTAGTTGAGATTGTTGTGCTATTTAGCACCAGGTGTTCCCAAGCGGGAATCCCACCTCTTTCCTTGAGAGGCCTCTTGGAAGAGCATTTCATTTCATTTCCACATTCAGGTTTTCAAGCCAAGCTACACCTTTCTTCATCAGCGTAGTTTTTGCAGGATATTGTGTTGTTTTGTAGGGCGTTGCAGTGGAGGGTTTAGAAACCCACTCTCTGAGCTATTTTATCATAGGAGGAAGGATTCCTTCTCTTAGGAGATCAATTTGGAGGGCTCTTGGACACATTTCGGATCTTTGGCACCAGATAAACTATTTCTCATCATTTACAGCATTGTTCCATCTAGGAATTGTGTTATTTTGGAGGGCAGCTTCAATGAAGGATCTTGTGGCTCCTTTGGAGTGTTTTCCTGTGATTGAAGGGTTCAACCTTTCATTAGAGGAGACCTTTGAGAGGATATACATCAGATCTAAAATATTTCAGCCTTATACACTCATGTGCTTTAGTTTGCAGTGAATCTTCAACCTTAGGGCTTTAGATCCCATCTTGTACAGGGTGTATTTCTAAAAACCCTTTTTCGGGTTCTTTGTAGGAGTTTGTGTAAAGCCTAGATTTGTATTTGGAATATATTTTGAGGCATATAACAACCCTACATATTTTGTAAATTCCTTTTCTATAGCAGTGCATTTATAACTGCACTGTAGCAGTCTTCTGGCATTTTGTATTGTAGCATCAGTTCATATTCAGGAGTGATTGCTTATGGGAGGCTTGTTTCCTCATTGTATATGATTCACGACTCACTATTTTGTATTGATTTGCTGATCTAATACATGATGCTATGTCTCCATATTGGTCTCCAATTTAAATGAGTTGATTTACATTTCTATTTCAAGTTTTGTGTTCATATATTGCTGCTTTCCCATTTGGGAATACTACAATGGTATCAGAGCATAATCTTGGCTCAACCTATGCATTCAGCCAATATGTCACCATAAGGAGAAGCTTCTCACAAGAAGAGGAGATGTATAGAAAAAACAAAAACATTACTCCATTATTTGGAGGAAGAGAAGAAGAGGAGCTCTCAAAGCTTCTTTTTCAAACTATGAAGAGCATCAAGGGAGATATCAAGAAGATGAGAAGGGAGATGTGTAGAGAATCCCCAAGGCAGTTTGAATCTAAAGCAAACTCTAGATTTTTACATAATGAGTGTGACCATGCAGCCACACATTATGATCCACAGTGCATTCTTATGCCCAGATTTACTATGAGGGAGATGGAAGAAGAAGAAATGCCAAAGAAGGATACTCTTAGTGATTATCTGCAAGAATATGAATCTCAAGCCAAGAGGTTAAAAGATCACATCAACTTCAAAGAGTTTTGCAAGATAAAGGAAGAAAGGAGCACAAGGTGTAAGCAGCATGATGTGGGTGGATTCCTTCTATCTACTTTTGATGGTTCACCTAAATGTTCCGCCAGGGTTTGGGTGGAGGAGCTAGACACCTATTTCTAGCAACACCAAGTTTTAGAGAATGAATCCATCAAAGTAGCAGCACTGCATTTTGAAGGGAAGGCCTATGCTTGGTGGATGTTTGAATCTTTTTCATTAAAAAATTTAAATACATCTACTTATGCAAATTTCACTAGGAGAATAGTGGAAAGGTTTGATGGAAAACATTCTAAGACACCTTTGGTGGAGCTAAACAAACCAAAACAAACAAAACCTTTGCATGGGTTGGAAGGACCTATAAACCCAACTCCAGTTCAGAAAACTATGGAAGAAGCTAACATCTTGCATAATACCTTGCTAGAGGCAAGGTATCTATCTCATATTCCTAGGAAAGAGGGCATGGAGATCCCTTTTTCAAAAGAGGATCCTCATATTGAGAAAGTGACTCCCATTCATATTGAAGAGCAAGAAAGGGTTGGAGGCAACAACGCTATCATATCTAAAGCATATCTAGCACCTCATGGAGAAGAAGGTGGAGCACTTGCTCCCACAAGAGGAATTATTATATGTTCACAAGGAATCCCAAAGGATCTCATATGTGGAAATCAAGGCACAATCCATGAACAACATACGCCATTATTGATAGATTGTGAGACCTTGCAGATGAAAGGAGAAGGTAGGGAGGAAGGCCAACATCATATGATTAGGAGCAGAGACCCCTATCTATTTCAAAATATTGATCAATAGAAGAGGCAGACTGATATGCGCAATGAGGGCAGGGACAAATTTGTCCATTCATATATGCAGTATACTTTTGATATTGATGTCTCACTACATGGAGGAATTCCACCTGGGAGACCACCAGATCAGGAGAGGATGAGAGATGCTTCACATTTGGTTGCACCACTCATTTATTCCAGAGTGGTGAAGACCTTGGGAGGACTTGATAAAACGCTGAGAACCTTGGGTAGACTCAAGGAGGAAGGATACACTCTTCCATTTTCTGCATCACCCACTCTCACTACATATTCTGCGCTGACAAAAATTACTGCAGTGGTGGAGGATGACACCACCATGGTGCAAAGAAGCTGCTCCATGGATTGGGAGAAATAGAGGGTACTTCCCTTGAGGAAGGAATCCTCCATATATTGGAGTAGATGGGAGGCCACTCATGCTTACATTGACCAAGATCAGGAGGTTCTTTTTGGATGGTACCTTCTCATGGGAGGCCAACTTCCAAAGGCCACCACTTCTACTTGAGCATGAGCAGCTACATGATGGGCATGGCAGCACTTTGGAGGATGCCTTTGGCATGAGGGATGTCAAAGGAAAAGACAACAGCATGTTGGGAGCTTCACATTTCAGATCTACAACGCTGTCTCTTTGGAGGATTTATCAATATTGGAGGTCCCAACTTTTGGTATAGTAGTCCAAGGATCTTGGTGCTTGCATGATTCTTGATGACCCGGAGGGAGATGATAGATACATGGTGGATGATGAGGTCATCTATTCTTATGGAAAAGTCTTCTTGACTAAAGCTTCTGAGCTTAAGGAGAAGTTATTATATACAACACATGTGGACTTTCTTTCCATGCAATTTGATGCATATCATTCCTTGATGAGGAGTTCACTTGGGAGGGCATCCAGTAGGATGTATATCAACATATGGAGAGATGCATAGCCTGGATGATGATGGAGAGGTTGTCACAACCACTTCCCTACTCATTAAGAGTGAGGGAGAACTTTCAGTTGAGCCATTTCAACTCAATGACCAAGGTACATAATCGGGGATGTATACTTATGCAATATGATTTGTATTCCTTTACTTTTTGTGAGCATCATATTGTACCAAGGAGGATATTTCCTTCTTGTATATTTTATTTTGATGTACTTGAGGCCATTTGCAACATTGATGTTGTTCATTCTATTGGTGGATTCTGGGGAAAGCCACATGATTCTTGGTGTGCACCATTGGCACCACATTTTACTTTTATGATCCTATCTTGTAGGATGATTGTGGCAGCAAAAAAGTGGCTGAAAGGACACTTGTTATACTTTTTTTTGAGGCAGGCAGGGGATGCACTGCGCTGGTTCCAAATGTGGAACTATGATCCACCTCTCAGTTGTCATATGTCAACTTGTTTCTATTTTCTTTTTCTTCCATATATTGATGATGATCTTATTTTTATGAGAAGATTTGTTGGGAGGGTGGCACAAGAGTTGGAGGTCCCCATTGGGAGTATGATTCTCCCTACTTCATATGTTGCATGTTTCAGGAGAAAAAATGGTAAAACCATGATTTCCACACTACATATCTTGTCTTCATGTGGGAGGAGCCATTTGGAGAACTTGAGTTCTTGGGAGGTGCACTTCATGGATGTTTTGATTGATGGGGTAACTTGGGACATTCTTGGAGGCCATGATATTTCAGCCCAAGATCAAAAATAGCCCCATACATATCATAAATGGAGAGAGAAACAACATGGGTGGGAAAATCTAATCTCTCCATACAACCCCAATACATTGCATGAACCTAGGGTTGACGATTTCTTTGATGAGCTACCTAGGATGGCTCATTTCATTTGGATGATAGCATGGAGATGGGAGTTCCTCATTGGGAATGAGATCCCCTATGCTTGTCATCACTCCTACCTTGAGGAGGCCATTGGAAAACAAGAGGGTTTCCACTTACACCTTCCACTTTCTCATGATATGAGCCATTTGGTTTTGCATACTTGGGAGGAACTATTGGGGGAAAGATTTATTACAGATTATTTTGAGCAGTGGTGGGGACCATTGATGAGGAGGCCACAAGAGGAGGAGGGGAGTAATTTTGCTCCACCTTTATAGTTTCTTGAGTACAAGCAACATTTTGGAGGGGAGGACTGTAATATTCCAAAATTTTAGCTTTTAGCTAAACGGAATATTATAGATCATTTTGTCACTAGGTAGGTGAATAAATGGGTAGGGAGGCCCATAAATCTCCTTAACAGCAATAAAAACACTTCAAGTGTGAAAGAATACCTTCTAAGAAGAAAAATAAAGCACCTTTGAGTGTGAAATGGGGTTGGATCATGTTGAACCAGTCAACTTTGACAAAGTCAACAACGCTGTTATGGAGGAGTGGATATTAAATGAGGAATACCGCAGTTTTGGAGAGAGATCGATCTCATGAAGGAAATGACATAATTGAGTGGGGCCAAGGGCAAGGAAGCTCATAATCTATATAAGGAAGAGGATGGCAGCTGTGTAGTCAATTTAGCGTCCTAAATTGCTAACATAAATTATCAACCAGGGCTAGTAAACTGATGAAGTGTGGTGCACTATATGTGCTTAAGTGACCTCTTCCTTACTTCGTTGTATGTGTTTTTCGTATTTTTTTTATGTAATCTACCTCCGGAGTGCTCTAACTAAATTAACATGCAACTAGTCTATGGAATTCTACAGTCTGTTTGTCCATCATGATTGGTATTTTGGAAGAGTTCCTTCTTTTGGAAGAGTTTTTAGAACAATCCTGACTGTGTAATTGAGTGCAAATGCAAGCATAAAGACTGAAAGCAATGAAAAACTAAGATATCATATCCTTATCCTACTCGCCATTATGATGTTTTGGGCAAGCGTTTAAGAGCAAGAACAGAGATGATACTTAGTGCAAACACACAACTAAATCATTCATTATCACGGTCATGTCTTGAACTTCTTAAGAATTTCTTGGAAGAGTTTCTTCTTGTGGAAGAGTGATTAGAACAAGTGTAACTGTGATAGTGAACAAAAAAAATTACAACTAAATTCTACAGTACTATAGCCATTTTCATTCATCATTATAATCTTTTGGAAGAATTTCTTCTTGTGGAAGAATTAGAATGAATATAACTACAGTAGCTAATTAAAAACAACTATGAATTCAACTCCTAATCCTACAATACTATAGTCATTTCCCATTCATCATTATAGTCTTTTGGAAGAGCTTCTTCTTGTGGAAGAGTTAGAATGAGTACAACTACAGTAGCTAATAAAAGCAACTACGAATTCAACTTCTAATCCTACAATACTATAGCCATTTCCCATTCATCATTATAATATTTTGGAAGAGCTTCTTCTTGTGGAAGAGTTAGAATGAGTATAACTATAGTAGTTAATAAAAACAACTACAAATTCAACTTCAGAAACGTAAAGGCAACTAAGATACTCAACATGATACAACCAAATATTTTTCATCTAATTATAATATTTTGGAAGAGCATTTTAAGAAAAAGAATGATTGTAAGATGATGAGGATCTTTTAGTTAAACAAATAATGCAAGACATGAATTAAAAGCTACTTATCTAGAAAGCATGTAGAAGCCTCCTTGGATAGCAGGGGCCCTCTGCTACCAATTTGGTGAAGTCCTTAGCTCCTTGAAGATATGATCAAAATAGCATCAAAGAACTAAACTTCTTTATTCAAAAACTCATAAATCTACATCCCATTCCATCTTGAACTTTGTTACAAAAGACTCTCTCTAATCCTTTCTCCTATTCTCCTACTTTTTATTACTTCCTCATTACCTATGATAGGAGAAAGCTTCTCCTATTTATACAAAATATGAGGAGTCATCTCATTAATGAGAGTCCATGAATCTCTCCCTCCAACTCTAGAGTTACAATCAAAATAGGAACTGATCAGACACATGTCTTTCTAGAATTTCAACACAACTTAAGAAAGGAGACACATATCCTCTTAGAGTTTCAATACAACAAGGAAGTGAGACACATATCTTCTTAGAGTTTCAATACAACAAGGAAGTGAGACACATGTTCTCATGATCCCATGATCTTCTCCAACCAAATTTGAATTTGGCCTTAGAGTGCCACATAATGGTCTTCTAGAAGTCTCCTTTTGACCTACACATGTCACAAAACTCACAACACATATATAGATATATGAAACTATGTTAATTTTCTAGTTTCTAATCATAAATTCACTTTAAATACATAAAATACATAACTTTGGAAAACAAGGATCCTAACCCATATATTTATGAAAAATGGTTATTTGATGTAGGGCTTTAGGTCAGATGGCTATGAAATAAGGGCTAGATGGTTATGACATAATAGAAATATGTATGAATATGGAAAACACTTTTGAGACTCAACAACAGCCATATGGGGTATGTTTTGGATTATTATTTTGTATGTGGTATGTTTAGACTTCTTGCATTCTTTAGCTGTTTAGTTGAGATTGCTGTGTTGTTTAGCATTGGGTGTTCCTGAGCGGGAATCCCACCTCTTTCCTTCAGAGGCCTCTTGGAAGAGAATTTTATTTCATTTCCACATTTAGGTTTTCAGTCCAAGCTACAGCTTTCTTCATCAGCACAGTTTCTGCATGATATTGTGTTGTGTTGCAGGGTGTTGCAGTGGAGGGTTTAGAAACCCACTTTCTGAGCTAGTTTCTCATAGGAGGAAGGATTCCTTCTCTGGGGAGATCAATTTGGAGGGATATTGGACACATTTCAGATATTTGGCACCAGGCCAACTATTTCTCATCATTTATAGCACCATTCCATCTGGGAATTGCGTTATTTTGGAGGGCATCTTCAGTGAGGGATCTTGTGGCTCCTTTGGAGTGTTTTCTTGTGATTGAAGGGTTCAACCTTTCATTGGAGGAGACCTTTGAGGGGATCTACATCATATGTAAAATATTTCAGCTTTCTACACTCATGTGCATTAGTTTGTAGTGAATCTTCAGCCCTAGGGCTTTAGATCCCATCTTCTACAGGGTGTATTTTTTAAAACCCCTTTTTGGGTTCTTTGTAGGAGTTTGTGTAAAGCCTAGATATATATTTGACATATATTTTGAGGCATATAAAAACCATAAATATTTTGTACATTCCTTTTCTATAGCAGTGCATTTATAACAGCGTTGTAGCAGTCTTCCGACATTTTGTATTGTAGCAACAATTCATATTCAAGATTGATTGCTTATGGGAGGCTTGTTTCCTCATTGTATATGATTCATGCCTCACTATTTTGTATTGATTTTCTGATATAATACATGATGCTATGTTTCCATATTGGTCTCCAATGTTAATGAGTTGATTTACATTGCTATTTCAAGTTTTGTGTTCATATATTGTTGCTTCCCCATTTGGGAATATTACAGTATGTGGTAAGTGGAATTGGAGAGGAGGGGCACGGGTTTAACAAAAATAAGCCATGTTTCCTAAAGTGGGTTTGCAGAGACAACCTAATCAGATCCCCCCCCATTGGATAATGGTCAGATGGGTTGGGAGGGTGGGGGAGGGTGGAGAAGTATGGATGTCATCGATCTGGGCGGGCCACATTTCCTCTGTTGGATCTTGTGGTCATTTTATCACTTGCAGACAAAGAGTCACATCACTTATCAATTTAATACAATTTTTGATTAACCATAACAAAATGTATGGTTAAAACTTTTTTAAAAATATAAATAACAATTATTTAAAACTTTAATCATATTTGTAGCAGCATTTAGACTAGCAACACTATATATATCACTATTTAATTCTTTTTGAAGAGGAATTTTAATGTGCTCTCTTTCTATTTTTCTTTATTTATTTTCTTTTTCTTTTCTATCATTTTTCACTTCCTAAGATTTTTTCATCTTTTCTTTCTTCTTTTTTTCACTTCCTAACATATTTTATATTTTTCTTTTCTTTTATTTTTATTTTACAACATCCAACTTCTCAAAACCAGATATGTTACAAAGAAACTATTATATCATTGCACACTTCATCAAAGCATAAATCAACTCCTATCTATTGTTTCATTCAATTTCTGCTTGCATGTAAAATTCAGTCTAATTATAAAATAAAACACTAAGGCTTACTATGTTTTTGGAGCAAGGAAGGAAGAAGCTCTGGAGTGGCCTAGGGTCTCTTCTGACGATGAATTCAGAGTTGGGGGTAAAATTCATCCAACTCTAGGTTCAATAGGAAAAAAGGAGCTAAGCTGGAGTGAAGAGGTGACCTATAATGCTACTACAAGAAGTTGTTATAGGATGTCTTGTAATTGCTACATGATGTCCTGAAGTGCTACAAGAAACAAGACGAGAGGGTTTTAAGGGTGAAATAGGTGCAAGGAAGGTGTGGAAAGGTGAGATAAGGTGTAATTAGGTGAGGGAGAGGTAGAAAACACCTCCCAAAAAACTCAGAACCCTTGGGAGGCATGTTTTGCACTTGGAAGGTTGCTCACAGTGGTGTTGAAGGTGGGTTCACAAAATAGGGTTCTGGTGGAAGATTTGGAGGTTAGAGAGAAGAAGGATGAATGAGATGAAAATTATCCTTTCCCTACAGCTGTAGAAATCCTTGTAACCACTCCACACATCCATGCATTGATTATTGACAAACTAACATCTTAACAAGTGAAAAAGATGAGTTAAATGGAAAACCCTACTTAACCTATGCTACTATATGATCTAAGTACCAATCCAACTTCTAAATTACAATAATAATATTACGAACATGATAATCACACTATTTAACTTTCCAAGAAATCATAAACAAACTACTTATGATCAGTGGTTGGAGATCCTCCCCCTCAAGATCCCATGAGAGAGGTGAGAAATAGAGGCTACAATCATAGTTTTAATGGATTTTTGTTGCTACTAAAATGAAAAGAGACTAAAAAAATATTGAAACATAAAGATAGAATATAAATATACAAGAGGGACCTAGCCAATGGATTGGGACCTAACGTAAAAGCATCAACCCTCCAATATTAAATCAATGATGGAACAAGAAAATTCTCATTATCATTACATAAAAAGGTCTAGCACATCATATGACGATAAAAAATAACACTAAATTAGAGCTCAAGATCTACCTAGCTGAATACAAAGTTTGAATCCTAATGATATATTTCATATGCTTATTTATACAATTGGGTAGCTACCAACAACTCCTTAAAAAGTAGGAATAATTCCTCCTTGATATCGAGAAGAGTGGAACTTGGCTCCTCATAATTGCCACTTTGCTTGCTTCCTTTGCCTTCGATCTATTGGGAGATATCTAGATATGATCTCGCCTGATTGAGAGAGTTAAGGAGGTGGAAAAACCTCCTAAAATCTCTCCTTGTTGTCTACTTCAAGCCCTTAGGTGGAAAATATCTCAAAAATGGCCTCATTTCCTGCAATTAATTCAGATTAGGAAAAAATACATGAAAAATATCATACACCCTTCTCATTAAGCATAATATGACAACAATGTAAATAAATGTGAGAAAGAGGTAACTTAATAGCTGAAGTATGGCATTTTAACCCCTTAAAATATACCTAATGATGGGCCTCATCATCACCCTCCTACTGAAATGGTAGCTCATCCTCTGAGAATCTCAGTCCTCCTTGTTGATCTCTTTCAAAGCTCAGGCACCTTCTCTGAAATCCTAAGGTAGCAAAGAGGGAGTGCCTTCTAGTGGGTAGAATATTGCATTCCTGTTTTATTCAACTCACTAATTTTGTTCCTCTGTATGGTCTCTCCCTTCATGCAGCCCCAACAACAAAGGTGGGTTGAGCTTCAAGCCTATCGACTGTATGTTCATTCTCTGCATAACTTATTTGTAGAAGGGTTATCTTTCCAATGAATTCTTCAATCTCTCAGGAGAATTATATTCTCTCAACTATAGGCTAAGTGGTAAGGTATGCCATCTTCTTTGGCATGCCTACAAACTCTTTTCTCCTAGAAACCTAGATATATCATCAAAGTGTGCAATGTCCCCACCTCGTGTCTCAATGTATCTAGGTTCCATTACATCATCATTTGAGATAAATAGATGATTACTATGAGCCCCGTGGGGATTATTAGTTCTTATCTGATTTGTAGAGGTTATCTTTCTTCTCTTTCCATGACCCTTTTAATCTCTGCTTCTCTCTCTTCTTCATGTGTAAGCCAAGATACTATAGCCATTAATTGTATATCACCTAACCTGGAATTTGGGTTCCAATTATTCATATCAGCTAAAATGAGGTTGTGCATGTATAATTAAACCATCCTAGCCCTCTCTCCTACATTAGACTGTTTGAAGAAATCAATGAACTGTCTATAGGTATGAAAGGGTATGGAGCCATGTTGAGCTAAGGTTATGATTTGAATTGTAACCATTTATCCTTGAGATAAACTGCATAGGAATTTGAGCTTTTCTATACTACATGGCCTCCATGCAAAGGATGGATATGGTGGCACGTTGGTTTTCCATTTCCTATAGGTGCCCCTGTAGCCTCATGTTCTCTTCTTGCACTGCTTGCATTTTTTATTTCACCATAGATTCTCTGTCCCTTACATCAACCAACTCTTTTCCCATTTCAAGGAGCCTTTCTTCTATCAACCCCATCGCAAACATCCTTTTATTTGGCTATCTACATCCATCTATGGGTGCGCCCTCTTTCCATCTCCAACTCATGGAGGAGGGGGATTGTGAATTTCTCAGGGATTAGCCTTCCTCCCTCAATGAACTTGTAATATTATCCAAAATTAGATTTTGGGGTAGGTTCCTGAAATATTGTGATTTGTCTTTCAAAGGTTTGTGGGGAGGCTACTAAATTTTGGAGTTGTTTTTCAGCTTGTACCCCCTCTTGCACATCATGTTCTTCCATTGGTGCACTCTTCCCTTCAATTTGCACCTTATGTTCTTCCTACTGCCCATCCTTCTCTTCCTGTAGCATCTTTTGAGTTTTTTGTAGCATGCTCTGTTCATTAGAGGAAATTTTAGCCTAAAAGTTCACATGAAAATTTCACATAATTTCCATGTCATAATATATAAACCAATCAAAATACTTTAAATTTCAAAAGAGGTACATGTAAATATTTTGGAGGGAAAAGAAATAAATTTACTTTTTTAATTGTATTTTTTGTTTATCTCCTTATAGGTTTACTCAAATTTAAAGTGTAGACACTCATTGGATGTGGAATTAAATTCCACATCCAACGAGTACCAATTATGCATACTTTTGAGAAGACCCACATTGATAAAAAAATGAAGATACATTATAAACGTGTGTTGAACATGCATTTTTAATGTACCTTAATTTTTAATCAATGTGGGTCTTCTCAAAAGTACGCATAATTGGTACTCGTTGGATGTGAGTGTCTACACTTGAAATTGGAGTAAACCTATAAGGAGAAAATCCAAAAATAAAATTAAAAAAATAGTGTGGTTCTTTTCCCTCCAAAATTTATAACTCGTATTTTATTATTTTAATTACTAGTTTATTAATTTTCCATAGGAGGCCACTTTTAGGCTAAAATTTCCTCTAATATTTTCCTATTGTGTATAGGTGGTACTATGTACATGTTGTGCATATGGTACTAGCATACATGTGGTATTGTGTGCATGGTGTACATGTTGTGTTGCGGGCATGTGGTACTATGTATGTGCATGGTGTAGTCATGGTATCACAACATGTGTATTCATTGTGTTGCAGTTTGTGTACACATATGTATATGTATATGTATGTGTTATGTGTAGTATGTCGATGTATGTACGTATTTTGTTGCAGATGTATGTGTATTTATTTTGTTATTTTGTACACCGGGCGTAGGTGTATGAATTATGTTGTACACTAGATGTAGGTGTATATATGGTGTTGTGTTGTACACCGAGTGTGGGTGTATGTATTGTATGATGTTGTAAGTCATGTGTGGATGTGTGTGTCTTGTTGTACATTATGTGTAGGTGTACACAGTTGAAGTGAAGGAACTGGTGTTTTCTGGGTGTGGCAACTGATATGTTGTGTGTACAGAAAGAACAAAGGCAAAAGTAAGGACCGATGAAGGATAAGTATCGATATTTTATTTCAATTCTATTATGCATGTGATAGGTGATTCTGATTTTTTATGGTTACATGTGATTTATGAATATGGTTTATGGTGATTTCATGCAATTCATGATTTTAATTTATCATGGTTACATTTTGAGCTATCTAGATGTGATATGTTTATACTTGATGGTTTGATGAAACAATTGGTTTGACTTGTTGTGACAGGAAGCGAACATAATTTCAAGTGCACCTTGTTAACGAGCTACCAATGACGTATGATTTGAGTTTATTTCAATTTATTTTGAATCTAATGGTAGTTATGTGCTGGTACAAGAAGCATGAAAATGCTTGGTTGGGTGGTTGAAACTGACTACAAGAACTAGCAGCATTAGCAAAAGGATTGGAACATGCAGCAACATGTTGGTAAAGCACTTCATGAGCAAGGCCATTATGGGACACTAGTACCCAAAAGTGTCCATTTCTTTCCATGAGCATGCTATGACTAGTATGATGGTTATGAGGTAGGTATATGCCTCGGTTGTCTGACCTTCCGATGCAAGGAAGCCTTGCCAAGGGATGGACATCCCGGGATGGGGGTTCCAACGAAACTTGGAAGGTGAGTGAATGCACCAAAGGGGTTGATCATATTGGTCGAGGGACTGTGTGGAAGATAAGGGAAGGTCAAAGATATATTTTTTTTTGCCATTAGCATTGTCATATGGAATGTAATGCAAATTGGGAGTGTGACCTAGAACAATGAGTCGATAACTGTTCACTGAGAGGACAAGTAGCACATGATTGTAGCGATGGACATTGGAAGTAGGTTTGGATCTTACAATGGATTCTAGACTTCCTGGGAAGGAAGTGGGTCATGGTACTACTTTTTTAGGGTGGAGGTGTGAGCCTCTAGATTCCTTTTTTGTTGATATGGGCATCATATCCTTTTATTTGTTGGTTGAGAAAATGTGTATATGTGTATATTATTGTAAATACTACATCGAGATAGATTTATAAAGCTCCATAAACATTATGGTTATTTGTTGGTTGAAGAAAATATGTATGAGTATATATGTGGTTGTTATTGTAAATATTGTAATGAGCTGTGTTCTAAAGCTCTAGTACGCAGTATGAATGCTATGATATTTTTTTTATTTTGAGCAGGTTATTCATTGTAAATACTACAACGAGTTGCATTATAAAGCTACATAGGCAGTATGTTTTGTTTTTAGAATTTTATTGGTTTTTAGGTGTCACTAAACACTGAGGACGGTGTTCCCCCAAGGGGGAGGGTTCTGTAAAAACCTTGGTAGTAACATTCATGTAAAAAAATATAATAACCATGGTCTATGGGACACGTATTCCAAGTTGAATGGTGGGAAAAAAAAACATCCTAGTGGGTGTTCACTTTGGTTTATTATGGCTAACGAAAACGGAAAAGAAAAAGATAAAGGCTTTGGAGAGGTATGCGACATTAATTGGAATTCTGTTTATGAAAATAATGGAAATTAGGAGAAAAGGAAGGTGAAATGTCACAGGTTGCAAGTGACGCGGAAAATGAAGGAAAAGTACAGAAAACGAATAAAATAGAGGCCTCATTGATAAAAAGGATTTTGAGGATCAGTGGGCAAGCTTGGTCAGTTTAGTTTTGGATTTCTCATTATTATCTCTCTCTATCTCTCTCATACTCTTGAGCACTTAAAGTATTCTCAGAGCACTCTTGGAGAGTGTGGCATGCTTGGTGAATTAGATCAAGAAGGCAAAGGAAGAGAAGGAAAGCATAGGAGGACATAAAGATCAACATCTACCGTAGGTTATGAGTGTAGGTACCGAGTTGCAAGTATGATTTCCTCACTAGTTCTGGCATGCATGGTATTGCAAGTGGTTTCTTGATTATGATCTGTCACTGGCATGGAGGATGGCCAAGATTGACGGTGGATTTTCCTAGCCTCTCCATTTCTTCAATAATCATGGTATTGTGGGTTTATGTCCATTAATTTTTTCTGGTTGGTTCTCATGATTACTTTCACTGTTGGGTTGAGTTATTAGTTCTTAGAGCCTTAGTTGAAAAAACACTTTGGAGCCCAATGAACAATTGTTGGGTTGAGTTACTAGTCCTAGAGCCTTGGTTGGAAGAATTCTCTGGAGCCCTAGGTGGGTTGACTTACTAGTCCTAGAGCCTTGGTTGGAAAAACACTCTGGAGCCCAGAAACAACTGGGGTTGAGTTACTAGTCCTAGAGCCTTAGTTGGAACAAAGACTCTGGAGCCTTGGAGAAGCTTCGATAGAGACTAATCCATGATGGTTAGTGATGTCCGACCATGAGTTGGAATCATTGGTTTGGGGTTGAGACGATTTGGTCTCTAGAGCCCTGGTTTGGTGTTAATTGATGTGTTTGATAAAGTCCCACATTCATGCTTGGAATGTGGCATGAGGGTGATTGGTTGAAGTGAGACTTGGCTCAACCAATCTATGGTCGGGTGGAACGTCGAAGTCCCATCCCTGGTTAATTTTTACACTCAGTAATGAAGATCTCATTCCTCTGGTATTCAATCTGCAAATGTACTAGTTTATGTATGGATTTCATTGTTGTTGTATCCATTGTATTTTTGTTGTTAATGTGTTGGTTATAAGCATGTATTCAATCAATGATGATGTATGGCTCTATCCATGTTTTTACCTGTAAATGAATACACAATGTATCTATGGTCAAATAGATTGTATTGTTGCTTATGATGTAGGGGATCAATGCTTCTTACCCATTCTAAGATAAGTAAGAGACCCCTTTATTTAAATTTGTTGTTTACTCTTGTAGATGCAATGTTTGTGACATGTTTGATGAAATTCCTTTCATGGTTGTGCGGGGTTCGGTTGAGTACCTGATGATGTGATTGCTTCCATGCATTTTTTTTGATGTTATTTATCCTCTCCTGAAGTTTTAGGAAATTCTGGATAGTGACCTAGGATGAGGGGCTAAAAATGTGGCACAAATCCTGAAGCCGCAGGCATATAACTAACCTTTTGGGGCCTTATCCACTACCTTGACAAGGAAATCCCATGGATAAGGTCTATATCCATTCCATTTCCCTTACATGGATGCAGCTAAGCCACAAATGGGATAAAAATTAGCCCCCCCCAGGGAACAGGGCCCTAGAAGAGTGGGTTACCTCCTAGGGATGTTAATGATGCAATGTAAGGTTTTTTTTGTCTTATTTTTGTCAGTTAAAATTCCTTAAGGTCATATAGGAGGTTTAATATCATATTAGTAGCCTCTTGTCACATGTTTACCCCATTTGGTCGGTTACTTGGGTATATGTGGGAAGAGTGGGTTACAGTAGATTGGAGAAGGGGAATTTTAATATGCAAATTTTGTAGTTCCCCTATGAGATTGAATTCAGGGTATGTGGATGGTCTTACTATGACCAATATTTCTAAAAATAAAGGAGAAACATCTGAAATTTTACTTTATTCTTGATTCTTATTTGGTTTACTTGGTGATTCTGTCTTAGTGATAATTACAGTAGAAGGGGGTTTTTCTGATTGATGTTGCTCTTTAGTAGAATTCTCATCTTCTGGATTTTCTAAGTTCCTTGGGGTATCCTCTAGAAAAATTTTCCACCCATATCTTAAGCAGAGTTCATTCCATTCTAAGGATGGAGGAAAAAAATCGTAAGTATCAAGAATTTCTAAAGTTGCATAGGCCTATTGTTTGGATTTGGATTTGGTTGTGCAGGTAGCTGATGGCCTAATAAAGGTGGGGTGTTTAGGGGTAACTAAAGTGGTGGTTGGAATGGCTATAATAGTGGTTATGATTGAGTCAACATTCCCGCTGATTTATTGATGGGTCCGGAGGGGTGTTGTCAGTTTTGGGACCACATTGGCGCCTGAGCAAGTTTTTTTTGCCATTGCGAAGGATACCAATTACTCTGCAAATTTTTATATGGGGGTGCAGAATAGTGTTGGTTCGAACAAGAAGGTCCATGAAATGACTAATTTGACCAAGATGATGGGGGGGTATGGCTGGGGATTTCAGAAAGTATTGAAATATTGTTTACCCTGCCAAGTTAGTCCATGAAACTGTTGTTGACTATATTTTCCAGAAAAAAACATGGAAGGTCCTAAACCATACCTATAGTGTGATTTTCCACTGTTTTCCTTGAGCCACAAAAAATGCAAGTTCTAGCTCTTCCTTGACTTATTTAAATACAACCTTCAACCCAGGTAGAGAGGGACAACAATCAATCGAGTGATCTTTGGGTACATATAGCACAAATTTTGACTGTATCCAGTGGGAATTCCTTACGACCATGCTTTCATTGACAATGAGGACAAAATATAAATAATGTTGATTCTTCTTCAACCTACTTATGCTTTACTTTTAGGAAATACAATTGTGTACTCAATGTGATTAATATATCGGTTGTAAAATTTTCCAGTAGATTACAAAATTTTGCACGCACGACTCCTCCACCTGTAGTTCTACTGGTTCTACTAAATGGATCATGCATCCCAATCTTAGTCTGTGTACTCCCACATGAACACTTGATACAAAATTTCACAATATCATCATAGTCTTCTTTAGAAATATCACCCTACCCCATTAGGTTAAGTGTTTCTATCCTTTCATCCTTCATTCCTCTAATTAAGGAAATTTTTAATACTTGTTTAAGTAGAGTGGTATATGGTGATCCTTGCAAGTTATCTTGGAACCTCTCGATATATTTGTTGGAAATATTGTCATTGATGGCAAAGGAGAAGAAAGGAGCAGCACCTGAACTATCACTAAGACAAAAGAGCAAAGAAGAACCAGCAATAAGGCAAAGGAGAGGACATGAGGAGCACATAGGAACAGCAGTAACCAAGGTAGAGAGGCAGCAGAGAAATCAGAGGAAACAAATGAAGCAGAGAATAGAAGCAAAGGCAGCAAGGCAGACAAGGAACAGAGGCAGCAAAGAAGCAGTGAGGCAGCGAAAGAGAGAATAGCGCACATCACAATTGATGGGTAGAGTAATGAAGAAGCATTGTGAAGTTGCGATTGCTGATATTGTGATGTGATCGCATATTGCAATCAGAAAAACATAAAAGGAATAGGCAAGTGTTTTTATTTGCGTTGCGATGCGATGATATGAGTACATGGGTACAAGGCAAGTGTTTATTATAATGTTCCGAAGGTTTTCACATGGGTACAAAAGAGTTTTATTAAAGTGATGTATTGCCAAAACAGTTCCAAAGGTGTTAACGCTATACCTAAGGTCCAGTTAAAAAAACAAAGGTAATTAGAGTGGGGCCCGCAAGGATAGTGGTTTTGAAAACCATACCACTAGTTTCGCACAACTTTTGGCCCATGAGTGGTTTATTCCATTTGGAACGCGATCGTACCATATTACGACACGTCATAATACTAAAATCACCTATATCGCATATTTTTTTACAATTAAAGGTCAGGGGTCGAAATAACGTGACAACCGTCTGATTTGATGTGGCGAAGATCCAACGGTGATCGCATGGGAAAAGTGTATGTACGTTTGAAAAGGTTAAACAACATGTATATTGTGAATGCGATATCCGTCAGATCAAGATCGGTAAATATCTAATGGTGGTCACATCACGTGAAAGGCGGAGTCTTAATGTTAAGGCTTAAAGTGAAAGTGTTGAAGATCGACGGCAGAGATCTTATCGAAGATAGAAGATAGACGGTGGAGATCTCATCGCATCGGCAAGCAGAAGTGTTGAGGAGATGAGACGTTGAGTATTGCGATTGCGATGGTGTGATTTAATTGCAACCATCCAATCAGTGATCATCGCATTGGAATCATCGCATCAAAATCATCGCAAAGTGTGTCATCGCAATCGAAAGACATCGCAGGCGGTTCATCGCATCGGATTATTGCATCGGTCAAGAAATCTTCGCATCAAAGTTATTTCATTGCATCGGCAGATAGAAAGAGTTCGGCAAGTGGGCCTGAAAGGTTAATTACTGTGTTAAAAAGGTCTATTATTATATCACTGAGAGAGTTTTTAAACTTTGCGTAAAGCGTAATAATATAACATATAATGTTGAAATGCCGAGGTACTTCTTAGTGGGACCCCTTGCTCATCGCATCGGTAGACATCACATCGGAGTTATCACATCGGCGATCTCACATGGCATCGGTGGAATGGAAGAGAAAAGGAATGACAGTTTGAACATTGCGATTGTGATTGAGCGATTGAATCACAACCGTCAGATCTGATGAATGATGGATGGTGAGTATGTGAGTTGGCTAATAGTTGGTGGGACCCTTTGCTCATCGTATCGGCAGAGATTAGTGGCCAAAGGCACATCAGGCCACTGAAGGTTGCGATTGCGATTGCAATAGTGCGATGGAATGTCAACCGTCGAATTGGGAAAGTGAAATGAGGCGGAGTGTGATGACCATTAGATCTGGAAGGTGGACGTGCATGTGGATACGCTCGTTTTACGAAGAAAAGACTAAGTGCAGGCAAAAGACTCAGGTGTATAAAAAAAATATGAAGGCAACAGAAGGAGACTCGGGTAAGTGACCCAACATAGAGCAAAGGAGCAGGTGAGGGCTAATCGCAGTGGGCATGAGTAGATGAGTTGAATCGGGAAAAAGGCGATTATGCAGAACAATCACAATATAATAGCAGAAACTGAAAAAGACAGTGACCGTAGCAGAAAAGAAAAACGCATAGCAAGCCAAGGGCTGAAAAAGGGCTAAGTGAAGTTGATTTATGTAACTGTAAATGTGAATTTAAATGATTTAAAAATTATTTTTATTGTATGTGATGCAAATACAAGTCTCATGGGCAAAGAAATACCCCATTGTAATATTGAAATGTATACATATTGTTATATTTTTTCTGAATGTGCTAAGCAAGAAAACGAGAAGGTGGAAGGCAAAGAATCATGGATGTTCACTTCAAATTCCCTATGGAATGCAAACAGTCATGAGGTGAACTCTATAAATGATATCACATAGATATGCATAGAGAGGTTAGAGAATGGAGAAACGAGGCAGAGAGGGTAAGAAGAAGGAGGAGAAAATAGAGAAGCTGTGAAGATTCAGAGATGATATAAGGCAGATATGAAGACTGGTGGACAGCAGTGAAGAAGGAAAAGAACAGAGATGATATCCAGGTAAATCAGCATGTGTTGTTTTATGAAAGAGTAAGGAAGTCAGTGCTTCCATATCAAGTTGTAGCTTGATAGATGTCAGTTGTAGCTGGCTGAGGTAGGAGCCTCCTGTAGGTTGTAGCTTGTCGAAAATAGATGGAAGTTGGTGCTTCCATATCAAGTTGTAGCTTGATAAATGTCAGTTGTAGCTGGTTGAGGTAGGAGCCTCCTATAGGTTGTGGCCTGTAGAAAATAGATGGGAGTTGGAGCTTCCTTTCAATTTGTAGCTTGCAGAATTGAGGTAGGAGCCCCCTGTGGGTTGGAGCCTACAGAAAATCAGTGGTGAGAGGGAGTTGGAGCTTGCCTTTGCATCACAACAATAATAAGATGTGGTTTTCTCCCTTTTGGGTTTCCACTTATATCTGTTGTCTATGTGTATTATGTTTATGTGTTGATATGGTTTATCTAATCTGCTTAATACTTGTTGCTCAAATATTAAGATTGCTGTTACATTATGTAATATGTTGATCATGAAATGAAGGTGTAAATAAGTTTAAAGGAAAGTTTTAAAAGTCCATGAATGTGTTAAAATGATTCACCCCCCCCCCCTCTCATTTTAACTAAGGGTTCAACAATTGGCATCAGAGTGGTTTCCTTTTGTATCAGTTTAACAACTGGAAGGAGATCCTAGGTCCCCAGGATGGCTAGTCTAGAAGGATGCTCAACAAATAAAGCCCCTTTGTTCACCGGTACAAATTATGCCTTCTGGAAAATAAGAATGAGGATGTGCATAATGTCTCTAGGAATAGAAGTTTAGGCTGCTGTAGAGTTGGGATATGCCCCAAAGGATTCTGACACAGAGAAAGAAGCTAAACAAGATTTTATAGCTAATGCCAAAGCCATGAATGCTCTCTTAAGTGGTCTGTGTGAGGCAAAATTTATCAAAGTAATGAACAACAAGACTACCAAAGAAATATGGGATACACTAGAAAACATCCACGAGGGAGACAAAAAGGTGAAGATAGCCAAACTTCAAGTCTATAGAGCTCAGTTTGAAAATATAAAAATGAATGATGATGAAGACATTGCCAGCTTCTTTTTAAGGGTTGCAGAAATTGTGAATAACATGACAACTCTAGGAGAAACCATAAAAGAATGTGTAATTGTCCAAAATATTCTAAGATCTTTACCATCCAGCTTTAACCGCAAGGTTTCTGCCATAGAAGAAACAACTGATTGGGAAAATTTGACCATGAACCAATTACTTGGAAAATTAACAGCCTATGAGATGAGACTGCCGTAGAGGAAGTCAAATGTGAGGGAGGAAGCCTTTAAGACAGAGAAGAACAAAGAAGAAAAAGAAGATACCTGCTCCTACTCTGATGAAGAAGAGGCCAAATTTATCAGAAGATTGGATAGAGGCTCAAGCAAGTATAAAGGTAAACTTCCATTTAAATGCTTTAACTGTGGAAGAGTTGGACACTATGCATCTAAGTGTCCTCATAAGAAGACAAAGAATTAGACTCAAGAGACAGAGAAAACCATATCAAAGAACTGGCAGAAAGGGAATAGATATAGGAGAAAATCATTTTATGCTCAGCAAGATAGCAGTGCATCTGAAAACTCAGATGAAACCTCAAATGAAGAAGGAAACTTTGAATTTGTATTGATGGCCAAGGAAGAGCTTGAAGGATTCCTTATAGAAGATGAAGAAGAAGGTAAAGTTGATATTGAGGGGGAGATAAGAAGTGCCCTGGAGGAAATAGACAGACTTAAACTAAAGTGCAGAAAACAGAAAGATATTCTCCTCAAATATTTAAGAGAATAACAAAATTCAGAAGACCTCATTCAATTGAAAGTAGAGCTTGAAGAAGCCAAGAAGGTAGAAGACACTCTACTTAAGAAAATTGAGGATAAAATTCAAAAGCAAGAGAAATTGGAAGAAGAAGTAGTATGCTTGAGGAAGAAATTAGAAAACACCCAAAGGAAATTGTCAATAAACACTTCTCAAATGACAAGCTCTGATAAGTTGAATAAAATACTAGATGCTCAAAGATCTCCTCTGATAAAAACTGGGATAGGCTATGAAGGAGAAACAAGTAAAGTCAAAGAAATAGATAACAGGAATATCATTTTTGTAAAAGCTGTTAAGGATAATGACGTAGCTCAAAAGGTTCCTACAGAAGTAGAAGCCTGAAATGAAGTAAACAGAAACATGAAGGAACCTCAAATGACAAAGAACGAAATAAATAAATAGTCAACTGAAAAAGGCTCATATACTCCTGAATATATAAAAATTGGAAGCTATCAAAGGAGATTCTTCCCCCCTATGAAAAATGTCACTTGTTTTTCCTGCCACAAACTGGGACATATTGCTGCATACTGTCATAAAAGGAGAATCGATTCTAACCAGCAAAAGATGAAAAAAGTGAAAAGACTACCTCAAGCAAACAAATGGAGAAGGCAACCCTTCATCAGGTACGCTAATTGTTTTTATGGGTATTTTTTTTACTGTAAGGAGTTCGGACATAAAGCCAAGGAGTGTCGAACATATGGCAAAGATTGATGCTCAAAACCTCAAAGAGATTTATGAATTATGGAGAGTTCACTCGTACTCATAATCCTGTTAAAAATATGTTCAAATGCTTTGTATGCCATAAAATTGGACAAATGTCTTCCCAATGTCCTCTCAAAGAATGTGGTCCATCTTCTCAGAAAAGGTGCCAAACAAATAGTTGCTTGCAGTGGAAAAAGAAGTTGAATAAGTGTGACTTGGCTCTAATAGCTCAAGATCAGAAAAACCAATGGTATTTGGATAGTGGATGCTCAAAGCACATGACTGGAGATCGAAGCAAGTTTGTAACCTTTGTTGAAAAGAAATCTGGGAATGTAACATTCGGAAATGATAAAACAGGGAAAATCAAAGGAAAAGGCTCAGTTAGTCTGGACAATGGAAGAGGAAAGGCCCAATATGTACTATTTGTGGATTGGCTGAAAGCAAATCTGCTAAGTGTCAGTCAAATGTGTGATAAAGGCTATGAAGTCATTTTTAGAGCCCAAGATTGTGAAGTAAGATCAAGCACCACTGGAAAGTCCTTGATCAAAGGTGTTCGAACAGAAAGTAATGTCTATATAGTGAAAGAAGAGGATGAAGCATGTCACCTAAGAAAACTTTATGAATCATGGTTATGGCATAGAAGATTGGGACACCTAAACTTTGAGCACATCATAAGTCTAAGCAAGAAGAATGCAGTAAGAGATATGCCAGCAATAAAGAAGCCTTCAAATACCATATGTAAATCTTGCCAATTGGGAAAACAGACCTGCACATCTTTTAAGACCAAAGATGAACTATCAACAAGTAGGCCACTTTAGCCTGTTCACATGGACCTTTGTGGACCGTCAATAACTAAAGCACCAAGTGGAGTATCTTATTTCATGCTGATAATAGATGATTTTTCTAGAATTATGTGGGTAGCATTTCTCAAATACAAATTTGAAGCACTTGAGAAATTCAAGATATTCAAGGCATTGGCAGAAAATCAAACAGGATGCAAGCTAAAGTGCATCAAATTAGATAGAGGAGGTGAATTCACAAACTATGGTTTTGCAGACCTATGCAATGAGCATGGGATAAAACAACTGTTTACAATTGCAGGTACACCTCAACAGAATGGAGTGGCAGGAGACAAAACAGGTCAGTACAACAGATTGCTAGAGCAATGATGCAAGAAAGTAACATTCCCCAAACCTTCTGGGCAGAAGCAGTACACACAGCTGCTCACATTCTTAAAAAATCTCATTTAAGACCAAACTGTGACAAGACTCCTTACGAATTATGGCATGGTAAACCAGCATCAATCAAGCACTTTAGAGTCTTTGGAAGCAAGTTTTTCATAAAAAATAATGATGAAAATGTGGGAAAGTTTGGTGCAATAGTAGATGAAGGAATATTTTTAGGATATGCATCCAAGAGTAAGGGTTACAGGTGCTACAACAAAAGACTGCATAAGATTATGGAAAGCATTGATGTAAGATTCGACGAAGACTACCAAATAAAACAAGAAGCACAAGATATGAAAATTCTCCAGATGATCTTGAAGATGAGAACCAAGATAATGATGAACTAAGAAAGACAACAGAAGATACTGAACTAAACTCAAGATGTCCCTCAAGACACACTCAAAAGAATCATCTAGAAGACCAAATCATTGGGGACAAGAGTTTTGGAGTCCAGACTAGAAGACAGTTAGATGATCAGACAGAAGAAGTATACCTAGCTATGTTATCACAAATATAACCAAAGAAGTTTGAAGAAGCCAGAAAAGACAAATATTGGGTGAATGCTATGAATGAAGAACTAGACCAAATTGAGAAGAAAAATACCTGGGAATTAATTCCAAGACCCACTGGGAAAAATTTCATTAGCACAAAATGGATATTCAAGAATAAGATGAATGAACAAGGGCAGGTAATCAGAAGTAAAGCCAGACTTGTATGCAAGGGATATTCACAAATTGAAGGTCTTGATTATGATGAAACCTTTGCCCCTGTAGCCAGAATGTAAGTAATCAAAATGTTTTTGGCCTTTGCATGTTATCATGATTTCAAGGTATATCAAATGGATGTGAAGCCTGCCTTCCTAAATGGAGATCTAGAGGAAGAACTCTACATGGAAAAGCCTGAAGGATTCTCATTAATAGATAAACATGACTATGTGTGCAGATTAAAGAAAGCCTTATATGGTCTGAAACAAGATCCTTGTGCATGATATTCAAGGCTGGACAAATACTTGCAAAAACAAGGGTTCAAGAAAGGAGGAGTAGACAACAATTTGTACATAAAGGCTAATGAAAATGAACTCTTAATTGTAGTAGTGTATGTAGATGACATCATGTTTGGAAGCAACAAAGATGAGTTAGCAAAAGGATTTGCTGAAGAAATGAAATCAGAGTTGAGATGTCAATGATTGGAGAGCTCACCTTCTATTTAGGACTTCAAATTCAACAAAATAACACAGGAATATTCATTTCACAAGAAAAATACTTAAGAGAAATGTTGAAAAGGTTTCAAATGGAAGACTGCAAACCTGTGTCAACTCCCATGATCACTGGATGCAAACTATGTGCTAATGATGGATCAACAGATGTAGATCAAAAACTTTACAGATCCATGATAGGAAGTCTACTATACCTAACAGCTTCTAGACCAGACATTATGTTGGCAGTAGGACTTGTGGCAAGATATCAAGTAGCACCAAAACAAAATCACTTAATATCAATCAAGAGAATATTCAGATATCTACAAGGAACTGCACATTATGGGCTATGGTATCCAAAAGGCAAGAGCTTCACTTTGACAGCATATACAGATGCAGATTGGGCCAGCTGTGTGGATGACAGGAAAAGCAAAAGTGGAGGTGCATTCTATTTGGGAAAAATTCTGGTGGCATGGCTAAGCAAGAAGCAAACTTATATCTCTCTATCTACAGTAGAAGAAAAATACATAGCAGCAGCAACATGTTGCACACAAGTAATGTGGATGAAATAAAATCTCCAAGACATGAAGGTAAGAATTGATGAACCTATTTCTATCAAATGTGACAATACAAGTACTATAAGTATATCAAAAAATCCTATACTTCATTCAAAAACAAAGCACATCCCAATTAAGTACCATTTCCCCAGAGAACAAGTAGCACAGAAAGTAGTGAAGTTGGAATATGTACCAACAAAGGAACAAACAACAGACATATTCAAAAAACCTCTTGCTAAAGAACCATTCAAATATCTAAGAGACAAACTAGGGGTAGTGTTTGCAGATGTTACTCTCTGACATGAAAAGAAAGCATCATTCCAGGGGGAGATCAGAAAAGAAAACATCATTCCAGGGGGAGATCAGTCAACAAATATTGTCACAAAAGAGCTAGAGCAAGTGAACAGTGCATGGAACAGGTCCTCAAGATCAGAGTATTATGGACAAGATTTGGAAACCACACTAGGAAATGTGCAACCCTTTGCCATTGATGTCAAAGGGGGAGGAAAAGCAAGCAAAAGAAGAGTATTAAAGTATTTCCATCAATTCCAAAGGGGGAGACTGTTGGAAATATTGTCATTGATGGCAAAGGAGAAGAAAGGAGCAGCACCTGAACTATCACTAAGGCAAAAGAGAAAAAAAGAACCAGCAATAAGGAAAAGGAGAAGATAGGAGGAGCACAAAGGAACAACAACAACCAAGGTAGAGAGGCAGCAGAGACATCAGAGGAAACAAATGAAACAGAGAATAGAAGCAAAGGCACCAAGGCAGACAAGGAACAGAGGCAGCAAAGAAGCAGTGAGGCAGTGGAAGCGAGAATAGCACACATCACAGTCGGCGGGGAGAGTAATGAAGAAGTGCTGCGAAGTTGCGATTGCCGATATTGCGATGCGATCACATATCGCAATCTGCAAAACATAAAAGGAATAGGCAAGTGTTTGTATTTGCGTTGCGATGCGATGATATGAGTACATGGGTACAAGGCAAGTGTTTATTAATGTTCCAAAGGTAGTCAAATGGGTACAAAAGAGTTTTATTAAAGTGATGTATTGCCAAAACAGTTCCAAAGGTGTTAACGCTATACCTAAGGTCCAGTTAAACAAACAAAGGTAATTAAGGTGGGGCCCGCAAGGAAAGTGGTTTTGCAAAACCATACCACTAGTTTTGCGCAGCTTTTGGACCATGAGCGGTTTATTCCATTTGGAACACGATCGTATCATATTACGACACGTCATAATACTAAAACCGCCTATATCGCGTAATTTTTGAGAATTAAAGGTCAAGGGTCGAAATAACGCAACAGTTGTCTGATTTGATGCGACAAAGATCCAACGGTGATTGCATGGGAAAAGTGTATGGACGTTTGAAAAGGTTAAATAGCAGGCATATTGTGAATGCGATATCCGTCGGATCAAGATCGGTAAATATCTAATGGTGGTCGTATCACGTGAAAGGTGAAGTCTTAATGTTAAGGCTTAAAGCGGAAGTGTTGAAGATTGACAGCGGAGATCTTATCGAAGATAGAAGATCGACAGTGGAGATCTCATCGCATCGGCGATCTCTTATCGCATCGGCAAGCAGAAGTGTTGAGGAGACGAGATGTTGAGCATTGTGATTGCGATGGTGCGATTTAATCACAACCGTCCAATCAGCGATCATCGCATCAGAATCATCGCAAAGTGTGTCATCGCAATCGGAAGACATCATAGGCGGTTCATCACATCGGATTATTGCATCGGTCAAGAAATCTTCGCATCAGAGTTATTTCATCACATCGGCGGATAGAAAGAGTTCGGCAAGTGGGCCTGAAAGGTTAATTACTATGTTAAAAAGGTCTATTATTATATCGCCGAGAGAGGGTTTAAACTCTACTTAAAGCATAATAATATAACATATAACATTTAAATGCTGAGGTACGGCCTGGTGGGACCCCTCGCTCATTGCATCGGAGTTATCACATCGGTGATCTCACATCGCATCGGCGGAATGGAAGAACAAATGAACGATAGTTTGAACGTTGCGATTGCGATTAAGCGATTGAATCACAACCATCAGATCTGATGAATGATGGATGGCGAATATGTGAGTTGGCTGATAGCTGGTGGGACCCTTCGCTCATCGCATCGGCAGATATCAGTGGCCAAAGGCACATCGGACCACTGAAGGTTGAAATTGTGATTGTGACAGTGCGATGGAATGTCAACTGTCGGATTGGGAAAGTGAAATGAGGTGGAGTGTGATGACCGTTAGATCTGGAAGGTGGATGTGCATGTGGATACGCCTGTTTTACGAAGAAAAGACTAAGTGCAGGAAAAAGACTTAGGTGTATAAACAAAATATGAAGGCAACAAAAGGAGACTCGGGTAAGTGACCCAACACAGAGCAAAGGAGCAGGTGAAGGCTAATCACAGTGGGCACGAGCAGATGAGCTGAATCGGGCAAAAGGTGATTATGCAGAACAATCACAATATAGCAGCAGAAACTGAAAAAGACAGTAATAGTAGCAGAAAAGACAAACACACAGCAAGCCAAGGGCCGAAAAAGGGCCGAGTGAAGTTGATTTATGTAACTGTAAATGTGAATGTAAATGATTTAAAAATTATTTTTATTGTATGTGATGCAAAGGCAAGTCTCCATGGGCAACGAAATACCCCACTGTAATATTGAAATGTATACATATTGTTATATTTTTCTGAATGTGCTAGGCAAGAAAACAAGAAGGTGGAAGGCAAAGAATCATGGTTGTTCACTTTGAATTCCCTGTGGAATGCAAACAGTCATGGGGTGAACTCTATAAATGATATCAAATAGATATGCATAGAGAGGTTAGAGAATGGAGAAATGAGGCAGAGAGGGTAAGAAGAAGGAGAAGTAGATAGAGAATCTGTGAAGATTCAGAGATGATATAAGGCAGATATGAAGACTGGTGGACAACAGTGAAGAAGGAACAGAACAGAGCTGATATCTAGGTAAATCAGCATATGTTGTTTTATGAAAGAGTAAGGAATTTGGTGCTTCCATATCAATTTGTAGCTTGATAGATGTCAATTGTAGCTGGTTGAGGTAGGAGCCTCCTGTAGGTTATAGCCTGCATAAAATAGATGGAAGTTGGTGCTTCCATATCAAGTTGTAGCTTGATAGATGTTAGTTGTAGCTGGCTGAGGTAGGAGCCTCCTGTAGGTTGTAGCCTACAGAAAAAGATGGGAGTTGGAGCTTCCTTGCATGTTGTAGCTTTCAAAATTGAGGTAGGAGCCTCCTGTGGGTTGGAGCCTACAAAAAATCAGTGTTGAGAGGGAGTTGGAGCTTTCATTTGCATCACAACAATAATAAGATGTGGTTTTCTCCCTTTTGGGTTTCCACTTATATCTGTTGTCTATGTGTATGATATTTATGTGTTGATATTGTTTATTTAATCTGCTTAATACTTGCTGCTCACATATTAAGATTGTTGTTACATTATGTAATATGTTGATCATGAAATGAAGGTGTAAATAAGTTTAAAGGAAATTTTTAAAAGTCCATGAATGTGTTAAACTGATTCACCCCCCCCTCTCTCAGTTTAACTAAGGGTTCAACAATATTACTCTAAGATTTCATCTTCCTTAAATGTCATTTTGAATATTTCTTCCTTTAAGCCTCCGGATCGGAAATAATCTTGATATTTAGTAAGGAAGGATTGCTTCATTTGATCCCATGAGTTAATTGTACCACCCCTAATCCCATGAACCAACACAAAGTTTCTCCCTCTAGAGTGGAAAAACAACCTTAATTTATGGGGTACTGTAGTGCAATTATATCCCTGACATAGAATGTCGAATTCAAGTAGGCTTGCTTTTGGGTCTTCAGAGGTCATCCCATGAAAATTTGGAAGATTTTAAAGTGGAATAGCCTTCATAGGTGCATTATATTATGGATCAATGATAGGGTATTCTATGGTTGAATTTTGTGTGTCTAATACATGCCCTACCATGTGTTTAAAAATGTACTAGTATCCTTTGGGAATGCAAAATTTAGGAGCTACTAATTGAAAAATGTCCATATGGTGGTTAGAAAATGAACCTGATATAGGTCTTACAACACTACTTGAATAAGGAAATTCGATTCCTTCTTTTTTAATGGGTGTTATAGGAAATTCATGCGCAAGGGGTTGAGGATATTGGTTACTCATCTCACCTCCCACTTCCTTTAAATTGCAAGAGTTCCCCTCACTCTTGCTAAAAGAATCGATATGTCTTCTTGGTAAATTTTAAATCTCTGCTCCAACCCTACATTTTTGTCATGAATCTCGACAATATTCGCAACAAAAGACTCTACTACTAGAGGAGAAATAAAAATAAAGCCCTTCCCAGATACCGTTCGTGAGCCCACTGAGGCCTGAGATTTTTCCCTTTGAATTATTTCATTGATAAGGGTTGCTCACCCAAGGCCAATTTCTCGCTGGATTTTAGTAATTTTTGAAGTGAATTTTTGGTCGATTTCTACATAGTTCCTACCTCTAATCTTATTCCTAGTCATGCATACTCAATATTTTGAATCTATCAATTGATGGTAGACACCACCACAAGCTTTTGTTTACCAAGGTGCGTGCATGAGTTCTTACCTTTCGTCTTCAATATCCAACCCTTATAGAAAAAGATATGCAAATAAATATAATGGCACTCTCTTTTGACAACCTCCGTCATGATGATGCCAAAATTTTGGAACAATTAATTGTTCTAAACAAGAAACTAACTACCACACGTTAATTTTTCAACATGAGGTTTCATTTGGTTATTTCAAGGTTGTATGCAAATTATATGCAAGAGATAGTGTTGAAACAAACAATAACTAATTCTCTAACAACAAGCAAAGTGCTTATTGTTGAGAAAAAAATACAGGGGGGGGTGAGATACGATGATTTTAAGGCTGAATAATCTTTTTCACTTCTTTCTCTTAAAACCATATGTCACAGTACCGCATCCATCATGTATGTCCAGATATCCTATTATGTGTTTATTTAGATCATTGCATCAAATAAACATTAAGCATGAGCAGAAGTAACAGAACAAACCATCAAACATAACCAACACATATGAACACTAGGATTTAAGGTGGAAACCCAATTCGGGAGAAAACCACCGCTGCTGTAATCTCAGTCTTCAATATTTATTATAGAGAAAACTTCTTACAATTTATGCTGGTGCAGACTTATACCAGCACGCAGGCACCACCTGCAAAAGGCTACAACCTTCTCTCGTTTACCAGCCACTCCTGGAAGGGAGCTACAACCCCCTGCTCTTGTTTACCGGCCTTCCCTGGAAGGGAGCTTCAACCCCCTGAACATAACACCAGATTCTATTGGTAGGAAGCTTCTACTTTCATACTGAAGGCTTCAACCCTCAGCCCCACTGCAGACCACGTTTCATCAATTTTCACACTGGATCGAGCAGCTTCAACGCAACCCTTCAATTGATCATCGACTAACATATTTGTCCAAATCTTCAAACCAAACAGTGAGACCATTGTTTCAAGACTAACCCAGACATCAGAGAGTATATGCATTCAACATTCCGTGTATCCTTCTATGTATATTAATTTTCGGAAACCCTAACTGTCATATGCACTTTCAATGTAGATGACCTGCATATATATATATATATATATATATATATATATATATACATGTTTTCCTGTATAGATTTGTAATAATGTATTTTGTAGAGCAGGCCAGATCTATACAAACTTACCTGGATTCATATGTGTTCTTCACCAGACATGCGCCATCTCTTCATCGTTTCTTCTGTTGAATAAACTCCAGACTCATCACTACGATGGGTGTAGCATAGACTCAGAATCATCAATTAATCACGTCGTCTGTCCATGCAGATATTCCTTAGAGGAATTCCTACTTCACCACCTGTTTTTCTTTTCGCACACCACACTTAAAAAATAATTATTCGCTTCTCCTTATATAGTTTTTCCTTTAACCATACCATGAGTCGAAAACCATTAATCCGCTAATGGGATTTCTTTGTTAGAATTTTCTTTATTTTACCCCATGTGGCTCATAGATTTCTTTTTAATTTTATTTATCAATTTCGAAGAAATTGAAAAATAAAAAAAAATATTTACAAAGTTTTTGGACTTTACAATCAATATTCAATGCTTTCACATAGTTATAATATTTCAATAAAACTTTGACCCTGGCCCACATATGCGCCGACCGTACCAAGATAAACTTCACGCAAGTCCATTGCCCGATCACCATTGGATCATGAGCTTCCAAGATCGACGTCACAAGTGCAAATCACCCGACCTCCGATGCTGATCGTTAACAGGCGATGGCCCGCCATACCTGTGTTAATCTTTGCGCACCTTCAACAAATGATGACCGTCCGATGAGCCCTTCCCATATCAAAGGTATGAATCAATATCGCTCCATGTCTTTGGTCGATGGTTAATGCGCGATGGCGTGCCGCGGGAGGTGGTTTTCCGTGGGTCCATCTCGCCACGTGTTTAATGATCAATGGAATCGCTCCCAAATCCTCAAATACCACCCACCGTGTAAAGGTGGTGCGATGAAAACCATAAACCACTTTGCCTCATATATGGTTCCACCCTTCGCTCAAGGTTCCATCCGCCTTTATGGCTTATACTTTTTCATGAAGGCGTAACTCTGTTCTTCCTCCGCGTGATTATGTAACTCAGGTTATATATAATTCGAGTTGGTCCATACTTTGAACGGATAATGGACTGGATGGGCTTCTTTCGTATTTGTGGGTGCAAATATACATAGATCATGTGTGTGTATATATATATATATATATATAATATATGTTCCAAAAACCATGCTTCTGCAAACAAACGTCCAATCAATTACATTCATCAACAGGTAGATTAACCTCACCATACTGAATTACATCCTTTGCCGATTTTCTAGCTCGTGCTTAGACCTGGGATCAAATTCATCAGCCTTTTACTCAGATTTACTCAACCATACTTAACATATATTGCGAAGAGACCAGAATCTTCCAATGTTAGAGGTTTTTCAAGATGTATGAATACACTGATCTTATCCTTCTCAATGACCTTTTTTCTCTCCAAAGCACTCTTTGTCTCTGCGTCTTGATCAATACTGCTTTCTGTACATGCACTCTTCCTCTGTTCTTCTATTCATATGATCCTTTGTAGCCAATCGCTTTGCTATCAATGACAACATATCCAACAATCTCCCCCTTTGGCATTGATGGCAATACTCTATTCTTCCTCTTATAGAAGACCCTCTTTGCAGTTCCTCCCCCTTTGGCATCAATGGAAAAGGGTTGATCAATATTCTTTGTACTGACAATACCCTGCTCCCCCTGAGATCATGCTGCAGAATATTCAATGCAATAACAGAAATGACTTACATAATCAAGATCAAAAGTTTGCAATCATGAGATCAGACTGCAGCAAATAATGAGGATGCCTCCAATGCACCCTTTCCATATGACCAATGCTCCCCCTTAGCCTGTGCAAACAGAGATTCCCAACAGCACCTCACAACCAATTTAATCTTCTGTAATTAAGTAGACCTGATCCTCTGCATTGCAGAGACCACTCCCAGTTTCTGTCTGAGATATTCGAACACTTCCCTGGGTAGAGGTTTGGTAAATATATCAGCAACTTGTTCTTTGGAGGAAACTTACTCCAATTTCACCTTTTTCTCAAGCACTTGTTCTCGTAAGAAGTGATATTTGATGGGATTGTGCTTGGTCTTGGAATGCATAACAGGATTCTTTGAGATACCGATGGCACTTGTATTATCACACATAATGGAGATAGGAGGTGAACATTTGATTTGAAAGTCTTGTAGGGTTTGCATCATCCAGAGAAGTTGAGTGCAACATGATGCTGCAGCCACATATTCTGCTTCTGCTATAGATAAGGCAATGGAGCTTTGCTTCTTGCTGAACAAAGATACTACCCGGGCCCCATATAGAATGCACCACTACTAGTGCTTTTCCGATTATCAACACTCCCAGCCCAATCTGCATCAGTGTATGCATGAAGAGTAAGATCTGCATTCTTTGGATACCATAGTCCAAAATCTTGAGTTCCTTGTAGATATTTGAATATTCTTTTCACTAAAGATGAGACTCTTTTGGATTGGCTTGAAATCGTCCAACAATCCCAACTGCGTGCATAATGTATGGTCTTGTCCCAGTGAGATAAAGTAGACTTCCTATCATAGTTCTATATTCTGGTTGATTTACCGTGGGGGAATCATCACTAGAACTGAGATTACATCCAGTTATCATTGGTGTACTTACAGGTTTGCAATCTTCCATGCCATACTTCTTTAGGATTTGCTTAAGTTATTTTGCTTGTGATAAGAAAATGCCATCTGTTGCTTGTTGCACTTGCAATCCAAGAAAAAATGTTAGTTCCCCAAGTAAAGACATTTCAAATTCTTGCTGCATATCAGAAGCAAATTTATGACTCATAGAATCTTCATTACTTCCAAAAATGATATCATCAACATATACAACCACAATTAATAGTTTGTCATTTTCAGTTTTGTGTATAAGTTGCTATCAGCAGATCCTTTGGAAAATCCTTGTTGATGAAGATATTTGTCAAGACGATAGTACCATGCCCTTGGAGCTTGTTTGAGACCATATAGAGCCTTTTTGAGTTTACAAATGAGTTTTTCATCATTTGCCAAAATGAATCCTTCTAGTTGTTCTATATAAACTTCTTCTTCTAGATCACCATTGAGAAAAGCAGATTTAACATCCATTTGATAGACTTTGATTTGTTGGAAACTTAAAAAAGCAAGAAAAATTCTTATGGCTTCAAGTCTGGCTACAGGAGCAAAGGTTTCTTCAAAGTCTATACCTTCTTGTTGAGCATACCCTTTGCAAACCAGTCTAGCTTTATTTCTTATAACATCCCCATTCTCATTTAATTTGTTTTTGAATATCCATTTAGTTCCAATGACATTTTTGTCATGAGGTCTTGGTAATAATTCCCAAGTGTGATCCTTCTCAATTTGATCAAGCTCTTCATTCATGGCTTGAATCCAACATTCATCTTTGCTAGCTTGATTAACACTGTGAGGTTCAATAGTGGACAGAAATTCCAGATTGCTAGAAGATACCACAAGAGTCCTTCTTGTTTGTACACCTGATTCCTTTTCTCCCAAAATTTGAGATTCTGGATGATTCTTTTGAACATATCTAGATGGAGCTTTTTCAGACAAATCATCTTCGGGTTCTTCACTGGGTTTACCGTTTGTATCATTACTATTTGGTGTAGAAGGATATGTGTCATCATTATCTTCATCAGTTGTTTGCTCTTCTTCTTTTGGAGCTACAGGAGACTCATCAATAACAACATCTATACATTCAACAATCTTTCGAAGTCTTTTATTGTAACATTTATATGCCCTACTCCTAGAGGAGTAACCAAGAAATATTCCTTCATCTGCTCTAGGTTCAAACTTGCCAAGTTTTTCATCATTATTCTTGATAAATCATTTGCTCCCAAAAATTCTAAAATGCTTTATAGTGGGAGGATTACCATACCAGAGTTCATATGGAGTTTTATCACTATTTACACGAACATGTGCTTTGTTGAGAATGTTTACTGCTGTATGTGATGCTTCTCCCCAAAATATGTCAGGTGTTCCGGAGTCATCAAGCATAGCTCTAGCCATTTGTTGAATTGTTATATTCATTCTTTCCACAACACCATTCTGTTATGGAGTGCCAGCTACAGAAAACTGTCTTTTTATGCCATGTTGTTTACAAAATTCAAGGAATTCATTGGATGTATATTCTCCTCCTCGATCAGATCTGAGACATTTGATTTTTAGATCTAATTCATTCTCAACTAGTGCTTTGAAGATCTGGAATTTCTCAAATGCTTCATCTTTGTGTTTAAGCAGCCCAATCCAACACATTCTAGAGAAATCATCAATGAATAATATATAGTATTCTTCACCACGTTGACTTTTTCCTCATAGGTCCACATATGTCAGTGTGAATGAGTTCAAGATGCTTACTTGATGATCCTTCCTTGGCATTGAATTGCACTCTGGTTTGCTTGCCGAATTGGCAAGATTTGCATATGATATTTTCAGGTAGAGTAATATTGGGAAGATCACGAACAACTTTAAGTTTGCTTGATTTGTTGATTTGAGAGAAGCTCAGATGCCCCAACCTTCTATGCCATAGCCAATTTTCTGAAGATTTACTCAAATAACATTGTTCTTTGCAGTTCTTTAATATATACAGGTTGTTTGGAGTTCTTTTCCCTTTTATAATTGCTTTACCTGTATCAAGATCACGTACCACACATTCCTTTGAACTAAAAACAACTTCAGTTCCTTGATCACACATTTGACTTGCACTTAACAATTTATGCTTTAATCCATCCACATACATGAATTCATTAGCTTTCACCTTTTATTTTAGGAAAAAATACCCTTTTCCCTTAATGACCGCAGGAGTATCATTTCCAAATGTAACATTCTTTTCCTTTTCTAGAGCACTATAAGTAAGAAGTTTGTATTTATCACCTGTCATGTGTCTTGAGCATCCACTATCGATGTACCATTGGTTTTCTTCATCTTCTGCAAATAAAGCTATCCCACAATTTTCAACCTGTAATTCCTTCTTTTTCCATACTTTGGAGCTTAAAGAAACATGTTCTTTTAGCTGAACTTTGCTCCTGCATTCAGATTCTTCATGGCCAAAGTTATTGCAGTAAGCACATTCAACTTCATTTTGAAGAGGAGAAAAGTTTTTGTAAGTATTCTTCTTTGTTTCAACATTAATCCTTTTCTTTCTTGCTTCTCTTGTCATAATGGTTTTATATGCAACACATTGAACAACTTTATGACCAAAATTGTGACATGAGAAACATTGTCCATTGAAGAAGAAATTTCTGCGATCATAAAATCTTCTATATGAATTTAATTGTTGATTGGAGTTTCCTTGAAGGACATTCCTGTTAGTGTTCTTTGAATTGAGATGATCATGCTTTACCTGTAAATATTCTCTATTCCCTTGCTGAGTGGCAGCATATTGTAAACCAGCTGTAACTGCTTTTAGATAATTTGGTGCTGAAGCCTGAGAAGATTCTTTGATATATCCAAGACCTGTCTTTATAAGAGGAGAACGTTGTACTTTGATAATCTCATCTAAGGTCTCGGATCCTTTAGCAAATCTAAGATTCAGAGTCTTTATTTTCTCAAGTTCTTTTCTTAGACTCACTATTTCAAACTTTAATTTCTCATTGTGTTTCTCCTTTTCTCCAAGCTGATTTTTCAGAGTTTCTATGATTATTTTACTCTCTTCTAAGAAAATTTTGAGTTTATTGTTTTCATCAAGAAAATCATTGTCTTCTAGATCATCCACAAAAGTATCCTTTTCTTCTCTAGATTATTTTTCAGATGCCATGAGAAGTCTAATATCTTGTTCACATTCTTCCTCACTATTAGATAGCCCATCACTATTTTCATGAGTATAGTAACTCCTTCTAGTGTTAGAACGGTTCTTATTCCTTCTTGCTACTTCCTTCCCCTTTTTATGTGTTTCTTTATAAGGACACTTAGCAGCATAATGACCAACTCTTCCACAATCAAAACATTTGAAAGGAAGCTTACCTCTGAACCGTCCTATGCCAAGTTGAAGTTTCTTTACAAAGTTTATCTCATCATCTTCTGAGATATATCCTGATCCTTCTGTTATTTGTACTTCCTTCCCTTTTGTAGAAGTTCTAAAGACTGCTTCTTTGGCTTCAGATGGTCCTCCTCTTCTCATTTCATATGCAGTTAGTATGCCATGAAGTTGTACCACAGTAAGATTATGAAGATCATGCTTTTCTTCAAGAGCAGAAACTTTTGATTCAAATTTTGTTGCTAGTGATCTTAAGACTTTCTCAACCAAAGTAGATTCGGTTATTGTTTCTCCCAGATTTCTCATACGATTTACAATATCATCAAGACGTAAAAAGAAATTGGCAATGCTCTCCTCATTATCCATTTTTAGATTCTCATATTGAATTCTGAGAGTTTGGAGTTTAGCACTTCTTACCTTTGCATCACCTTCATAACTCAGAATGATTTTGTCCCATACTGCCTTTGCTTTGTTCAACTGCATGACTTTGACAACTTCTGATTTAGTTAGACTTCCCAAAAGAGCATTGACTGCCTTGGCATTTGTTTCATAATTCTTTCTTTCCATCGGATCTGTTGGTACTGCAGCTGGATATTGATATCATCCTTCAACAATTGCCCATACCTCTGCTCCCAGAGACTGAAGATAGGATCTCATCCTTGTTTTCCAGAAGATTAAATTTTTTCCGTTAAAGAGCGGAAGCCTAATAGATGTTGTTCCATCTTGATTGCTCATCTTGCTTGATCTTCCTTCTAGCGGCTAAGCTATTTCAGAAGGACCTGCTCTGATACCAATTGTTGAGAAAAAATACTGAGAGGGGGGGGGTGAATCAGTATTTTAAGGCTGAATAATATTTTTCACTTCTTTCTCTTAAAACCATATGTTACAGTACCACATCCATCATGTATGTCCAGATATCTTATTATGTGTTTATTTAGATCATTGCATCAGATAAACATTAAGCATGAGCAAAATTAATAGAACAAACCATCAAACATAACCAACACATATGAACACCAGGATTTAAGGTGGAAACCCAATTCGGGAGAAAACCACCACTGCTGTAATCTCAGTCTTCAATATTTATTATAGAGAAAACTTCTTACAATTTATGTTGGTGCAGAATTATACCAGCACGCAGAATTATACCTTCTCTCGTTTACCAGCCACTCCTGGAAGGGAGCTACAACCCCCTGCTCTTGTTTACCGGCCTTCCCTGGAAGGGAGCTTCAATCCCCTGAACATAACACCAGATTCTATTGGCAGGAAGCTTCTACTTTCATAATTAAGGCTTCATCCCTCAGCCCCACTGTAGACCACGTTTCATCAATTTTCACACTGGATCAAGCAGCTTCAACGCAACCCTTCAATTGATCATTGACTAACATATTTGTCCAAATCTTCAAACCAAACAGTGAGACCACTGTTTCAGGACTAACCCAGACATCAGAGAGTATATGCATTCAACATTCCGTGTATCCTTCTATGTATATTAATTTTCGAAAACCCTAACTGTCATATGCACTTTCAATGTAGATGACCCGCATATATATATACATGTTTTCTTGTATAGATTTGTAATAATGTATTTTGGAGAGCAGGCCAGATCTATACAAACTTACCCGGATTCATATGTGTTCTTCACCAGACATGCGCCATCTCTTCATCGTTTCTTCTATTGAATAAACTCCAGACTCATCACTACGATGGGTGCAGCATAGACTCAGAATCATCAATTAAGCACGTCGTCTGTCCATGCAGATATTCCTTAGAGGAATTCCTACTTCACCACCTGTTTTTCTTTTCGCACACCACACTTAAAAAATCATTATTCGCTTCTCCTTCTATAGTTTTGCCTTTAAACATACCATGAGTCGAAAACCATTAATCCGCTAATGGGATTTCTTTGTTAGAATTTTCTTTATTTTACCCCATGTGGCTCATAGATTTCTTTTTAATTTTATTTATCAATTTCGAAGAAATTGAAAAATAAAAAAAATATTTACAAAGTTTTCGGACTTTACAATCAATATTCAATGCTTTCACATAGTTATAATATTTCAATAAAACTTTGACCTTGGCGCACATATCCGCCGACCGTACCAAGATAAACTTCACGCAAGTCCATTTCCCGATCACCATTGGATCACGAGCCTCCAAGATCGACGACACAAGTGCAAATCACCCAACCTTCAATGTCGATCGTTAACGGGCGATGGCCCGCCGTACCTGTGTTAATCTTCGCGCACCTTCAACAAATGATGACCGTCTGATGAGCCCTTCCCATATCAACGGTATGAATCAATATCACTCCGTGTCTTTGGTCGATGGTTAATGCGCGATGGCGCGCCGCGGGGGGCGGTTTTCCGTGGGTCCATCTCGCCACGTGTTTAATGATCAATGGAATCACTCCCAAATCCTCAAATACTGCCCACCGTGTAAAGGTGGTGCGATGAAAACCATAAACCACTTTGCCTCATATATGGTTCCGCCCTTCGCTCAAGGTTCCATCCGCCTTTATGGCTTATACTTTTTCATGAAGGCGTAACTCTGTTCTTCCTCTGCGTGATTATGTAACTCAGGTTATATATAATTCGAGTTGGTCCATACTTTGAACGAAGAATGGACTGGATGGGCTTCTTCCGTATTTGTGGGTGCAAATATACATAGATCATGTATATATATATATATATAATATATGTTCCAACAACCATGCTTCTGCAAACAAACATCTAATCAATTGCATTCATCAGCAGGCAGATTAACCTCACCATACTGAATTACATCCTTTGCCGATTTGCTAGCTCGTGCTTAGACCTGGGATCAAATTCATCAGCCTTTTACTCAGATTTACTCAACCATACTTAACATATATTGCGAAGAGACTAGAATCTTCCAATGTTAGAGGTTTGTCAGGATGTATGAATACACTGATCTTATCCTTCTCAATGACCTTTTTGCTCTCCAAAGCACTCTTTCTCTTTGCGTCTTGACCAATACTGCTTTATGTACATGCACTCTTCCTCTGTTCTTCTGTTCAGATGCTCCTTTGTAGCCAATCCCTTTGCCATCAATGACAATATATCCAACACTTATAATGAAAGAATCAAATCCTAACTTGAAATACACATTCAAAAGATATATATTTAAGGAAAGATATATAATCTATGAATCATTCAGAAATATCAAATTCTAATTACTATTTACAATCAACAACAAGAAAATCTATCAAATTCTAAGATGCTACTTAAGAAAAAAAAATCATGGAGTTGAAGGAACGACGCTAGGAAGCTATAGTTTGTGGAATAGAAAAGAACAAACAATAAGAAAGAGACTAAAATAGTGCAAAAACAACCTTGAACGAGAGATAACCTTCAGAGAATAAAGGTAAAGCAACAACAGTTATAAATCAAATTATCTTAAGAGAAATAAGTGCAAACTAGTGTTATGACTACCGATATTATCCTTAATCAAAATGAGCACACGATTTGCAATTAATCTAGGAGATAGATGATTGAAATAATAAGGTAAAATGTGAAGATAGTGATACAAATGAAGACATTTCCCCATCTAGGAGTGGGACCGAACTACTAGAGTCAAACCACCTCATAAGAGAAATTAGAATAGTAAATTAACTCTCAATAGTGGAAACTTGCATTATAATCTAAAAGAACGATTACAACGAGTTTATCAAATGTATACAAATATTACATCCAAAAAGATCTCTTTTGAGGCATAAGTCCCCATCTTTATACCACAGTTAGGGATGATAAAAATAGTAAATAATTTAACAAAGAGCGATAATGAGAATATAAATATTCTCAAGATGTTCATTTTTAGTTACAAAAGATTCTTTATATCTCACGGATGAGAGAACCAAGGTCTTTGTCCAAAACAATTTTTCTCGGATAAGAATAAGGCTCGCTTTATGCTAGATGTAGCTGATACAACATTGTGTTATCTGATTTTACCAAGAACATATCAAGAAACAACATCGTGTTCTAGATGTCACAAAACCCTTGTTCATAATAATGAATCAATCGTAAGACAATATTTTTTTTTCAATCAAAATAATTCATTAGAAAATAAAAATAGTAAAAGTAAATTAATTCCTCCTAAAACTTAGGTTATACAAATTAATATATCATAAATATAGGAAAAAGACAAGAAAGCAATATTAAAACTAAGAAATAGGATAAGGGAATCATGACAATTGTGAGGCCCAACACTAATGTTGCCTTTCTCATTCATGTCATCAATGAATTACTCAACATCTATCAACCCCATTTCTTTGAATAGTTATGTGCCTCCACATTTCTTTTATTAACTTCATTTTCTCTTTGTCTTTTCATGTACTCATTTTTTTCAAATTCCCTTCATCTAAATCATCTCTTTTAATCATAGTTTCATTTTCAATACTTTTGGTATTCCATGTTCAAATAATTAGAAAATTGGTTTAGCTAATTCCAAATTGTACAAGTGAGAAACCTAATTCCATATGTCAAAGACAACTTCCAATATATATCACACCAAAAATTTCACAAGTGATGAGACAAATTCCAATATCCCAAAGCTAAAATTCCACAAGTGGTGATGTGAAATTCAATATCCCAAAGGCAAAATGTTGAAATCTATACTTAAATTCGATAAGTAATATGTAAAATTCATATCTCTCAAAATATATAAGTAATTAACCCTTTGTATTCAATATTAATGATATAAATACTACTTTGGCCAATAATATATATATATAAATATTACACAACATATTATATGTATTAGATTATGTTTCCTTGAAAATATTATTGGGGTTAGGTTGAATAAAACTTTCAATGAAGATTTTGTTTAACCTCTTAGTCAAGAATTTGTTTAAACTCTCTACTGGGATTTTCTCAAAACCTTGAATTGAAAGTTTAATTTAACTTGAGGTTACTATATTTTCAAAAATAATTTCAAACAAAACATGAAAAACAACTCTTAGTAACGAGAACAATAGAAATTTATATAACTTTTATAAACTTGAAATTTCAACACATTTCAACAAGGGTGGACCTTTGCAATATTTAAAGGTAATTTTTTAGATTTTCTACCAATAGTTTCATCTTTGAATATAGATTTTAATGATATAGGAATTGCCAATATTCTTCAATGATTGATATTTTAAAATAATTGTATTCTAAACACTTGAAACTAACACTTAGTATAGTAGGTATATTTGGTTGGGTTGTTGAGATAATTTTTCAATAACCAGTCCTCTTGTTTTGGAATCAGTTGGATATCACAAGCACCATAAATATGTGATGTATCCATGTGATTTTTTCTATGTAATAGAAATTTTCCTTTGTGTGTGCATCTCTCTATTTTTTTACTTGGTATTAGAGGTGGTAGATATGGGTTTACTCCTTTCAGGAGGGCACAGGAAAATGTGAGAGGAGTGAGTTTGATCCGAGGCTGGACAATGTAATTAAGATGTTTTGAGTCGATCCAGATTCAAATACTTGATCTGTGTTGCAGCATCTCAAAGCTTCCATGTTTGCACAAGAGATTCAAATCCAAATTCCACACAACCCGATCATTGCCAGTTAAAAAAAATAGTATTTTGATCTGAAAAAAACTACGGCTCAGGGATTGTGAAACAATTTTGAAGGGGTTGTTGAAGACGTTAAATATATGGTGCGAATAGAGACTCAATAAAATGGCCAACCGAGAAGTGGAGCTAGTCACCATATCTTTCATATGTGTATTACAGAGTTCCTCATAGAAAATGAAATTGGGATGATTCTTTGGAGTTATGCTTTGATCTGTCAGATGTTTATTGCAAAGTACCTGGTAGGAAATGTAATTGGGATGATTCAAGGAGAAGTTTCAGAAGGCTTATTTTTTTAATTGATGGATATTCAACGTGTTTCTTGGGATTTTGTTTGCGGATAGTCTTCTGATACTTGAATTTTATATTGTGTCTGCATTTCATCAGGAATCTTAAAAGAACTAGCTGAAACAACCAAATAATCTGCATGAATGTTTTCATTTCTTGGAATAGCTGAAATATTAAAGTCTTGAAAGAAATTATCCATTGTATCCCACACCTCATTTCTATAAGCCCTAAGTCTAAGATGTTTTGTCTTGCATAGATTTTTTAATTTTTTAACAACGAGTTTTGAATCACTGAAAAAAAACTAATTTCTGAACCTTTAAACCTTTAGCTAATTCCAATCCTAAAAGGAAAGATTCATATTCAACTACATTGTTGGTAACATCAAAATCTAACTTATAAGATTGAGTAATGTTTTCTTTATCTAGTGAGATGAGAACAACAATAGCACCAGCTCCATCTTTTGAAAATGCTTGATCAAAATATAATTTCCAAATATCAATTTTCACAGTTTTTGGTTTATCCTTTATTTTTTCAATGTGAAGCTGAGGATTTTGAAAATATTTTGATGATAATGTAAAAAATCCAAAATCTTGATCAAAAACATGAATAGGATGATTTATAGCATGATCAACCCCACAATTGGTATTTATGAATCTTACATTTATATATAACCTAAGGTGTTCTCCTCCATACACAAGAATAGTAGCACAGGACATATCCATCTGCAAACTTCCTCCTAATTTTGCACAACATGATCTTGATATCAACATTCCAAATTTAGGAGGGATATATGTAACTACTATGTATAAAACTACACTCTTTACTGGAATTTTTGCTAAGGTGACAACTAGATCCTTTATAAGACCAAGGCAAGGAACTTTCTTTGAATCAAAAGTGTATAAATCATGCTAAGGTCTAGTAATCTACAGTTGCAGATGATCCATCATCACTTTGGGCATTATATTATAAGAAGATCCTAAATCTAGCATACAGTTTTATAATAGAAAATCACGTACTTTCAAAGTGACATAAAAGGGAGGAATAATTTCATCAACCATATTAGAACTAGGACCAAAAATTACCGAGGGGTTTTCATCTTGCAGACTAATCACATATCGTTCAACATCAACACTTGAAGACTATATCCACTTAGAAACTTGATTCTTGTAACCTCAATACTTGTAAAGTTCAGATAAGGAATGGGTATTTTGACTCTTTCTAATTCTTTTTCAACATTGGAAGTTGTCAAAATAGCTTTGTCCATAGTAGTTGGATCGTTTGATTGATTCAATGGCTGAATGATAGTTGATTGAGTTTCAACTATTTTTCCTGGTGGTTCATTAACAGTTGTGCTCTTTGGAGGTCTTCCAGGTCCTGATCTGGGTCTAAATCATATCTTTTATTTAACTCTACAATTAAAAAAGTAGAGAAGGTATGGTATTTTGAAACTTGAGAATTTTCTTGCTCCTGCTGAGAGTATTGATTTTTAGGAAGGGGAATAAGGGAATTCTGATTTTATGAGTGATCAAGATTATTTATATCATCTGTGATTAGGAGGCCACAATCTTCAGGTTCTTGATCATCAATCATTATTGGGGGTTGAATTTTTTGATCAATATTAGGCATCTTCAAAATTTGAGTTTGAGGAGTTCTTCTATACTGAGTTTGAGCTCTATTAGCAGTTGGTTGAGCTACACTAGGCTAGGTGCTGGGTGTTGGAATTGCAATTAAGAAAACTCCTTCAACACTTAATTGTCAACCCAGGGCTATGTAAGCTTAGAAGCATAACATAGTAAATTCCAAGAAATGATATGAACCTTCTTTAGATCTATTCCTACTTCCTTAATTACAATTTATTGAATCAAAAGAAAAGATCACACGACAATTAATACCAAGAGAATTCTGGTGCTGGAATGAAAAGAAAGCACTTTGCAAAAAAATAAAATAAAAGGAACTATCATATCATGATGAATAATCCTAATCAATAAAATACATATTTGAGATTATATTTAGTGTGGTCATAAGAAATAGAAAATAATTAAACTGTTCGGGATGTCTGCCTTCCTCAAAGATTTTTCTTCCTGCATTGAACTATCGTTCCTACACTGTAGCAACGTTCTTGTATTGGAATGTTGTTCCTGTACTGAAACGAAGTTCTTGCAGTGGAAGTATATATTATACTTGCACTGAATATTTTATCCTTCATACAGGAAATCTGAGTTCTTGTACCAGAGCTCTTTGTTCCTGTACTAGGATATCTATTCTTGTACCAAAACAGAGGTTCCTATACCAGAAAACCATCGTTCCTCTACCTAGTATCCAAATCACTTGCAGAAAATGAAAAGCTTGCTAACTTAAAGGAATAAATTGCAACGTGAATCTGAACTAGAAAATAAAATTTTACAAGCAAAAATATTCTTTTAACTAATCAGATATTCAGAGATGAGAGGTGCTTTTAAAAATCAAAGAAATTTTTTTCTTAAAATAGGAAACTTCTTGCATGTAAAAAGAGAAACTATCTGATCCAAATACGAGAAGGAATCCTCCTGAGATGATTGTTTTTTATGTAAATTAGATCTGCACTTTATTGTGAATAAATGTTTTAACTTGAAAGTCCCTTTAATAATTTTAATGTTAATTTAAGTCTATTCCACAATGGCAATAAGTGTAAGCACACACACACACACACACATATATGTATAAATCAACATTGTTTCATTAAAATCTCGTCAATATAAGTTAACCCTTAAACCGAACTTAAATACTGAGAATGATTTTACTTATAAATAAAACACCATTTGTAGAAGGAAACAAATGACTTACAAGAAATGGAGAAAACTTGCAAAAATAAGCTAGGAAACTTTAATTTGCAAAAGTGGAAAACGCATCAGTGCAAGCAGCTAAACACACTCCTCTTGCAGAAAGGAAAAGCAACATGCATAAAAGGAAAGAATGGAAAATAAGAAATAAACATAACTAAGCCCACATTCTTTGGATCGGAATCACACAACTTGTAAAGAAGTTAAAGCATGTTAACTATGAAAGAACGACACGTAACCTGCTTCAAACCTTGCATAAAATGTAACTTTAACACACCTCATGATAAAGGGAGAACGAGCTGGGTTGGTTGGGCCCTAGGCAACCAGCTTGTTTCCCTGCTACGAGATCTAGAACTTTAGGTAATCAAATGATACATCACAAAGATATTGAGACAGGAAAATTCATAATTGGCGCAGTCCTTTGTATTAAACTTCAAAATAGAAAATATACATCATGGATCCTAGATCTAGCCCCAGAAAAAGGTGACACTAAAAATTCACAGTTTATGTCAAAATTTCGCAAAGTATCACTACCTAACATCTACTAGAAAACCCTATTAAATACATATTCTTGGCTCATGGACACAACATAAAATACAACAAAATTTTAATTTGAGCCTTTCGGCTGTTAACAGAAGACTAAACAAGGGTTCACACTGAATTCCTTATCTTCACATCCCGCCTGTTCCTCTACGTGCTGAGCCTAGCAAGGATAACATGTCTTCTAGCAAGAGATCCACATGATTTTTTGGGTTGTCTTGACAGTATGCAGTAAACCAAGCTAAAGTTGAGAGTTTCCACGAAAGTGCAGGAACACTGGTCGGTACAAGAATCATTCATGCACCAACCCATCTCCCACATTGATTAATACTTTTTCCTTATCGAATTACCTTAGGAAAGAGAACATATTAGTTTCAAAGGAAAATAAGGTATAAAACCTATTAAATTAATGATTAAGTTCATATATAACCCCTTAATACGAAAAACATGAAAGGAGTGCAGGAATGAGTACAAGTTTGGAAGGAGTACAAGAATAAATAGGCTTTAGGGTTAAAACAAAGGCTTAGGTAGTTTTTTCAAGGTAATATAAGCTTAAAAAGTAGGAAAATTCTATCAACCAACATCCTCCCATCCCTATCTTGTTGTGTTTCCTCACACAACCTTACCTTCTGCAAAAGAAACAACATGGAGACCTCCCTTCAATCCTGTATCTGTATACTAATTCCTACCTTCAATGTCTTCATCTTCTTACTTTGAGCCTTTTTAAGTTGTTTGACCATTTTCATAAGGCGACCATAGCATTTCAATGCTCGAAATTTCCACACTTTTACTTACTGCTTTAGCTCTTGCACTTCCCCCATCAGTTCAATATTCTTTTGCTGCAGCATTTTACTTTGTTCCTTCATGGACTGGTTTAGTACTTCGAGTCCATAAATGCGTTGCTTCAGTTCCTTGACCTGAATATTCATATACAGAGTAGGATCTTCTATATAAAAATTCTGCCATGTTAGAGTCTTTTCAGCAGTCGACTCAAAAAAAGTGTTGGTATCGTCAAGGCCAATATCACCTTGCTTGTAAATATCTTTCATTTCAATATCACATTGTGTTTTAGCACCCTCCATTCCATCATCACCTTGAGCCACTACTGGGTCCTTCCGTGCACTCGCATCAGGTGTCTTCAAAATACTTCTTTTCATTTTCTCAACTAAAACTAACATAGGAGTGACATGTTCCTCCTCTATATAACTTGTACTAAATGTTGTGTGAAATGCAACATATGCAAGGAGCGAAAGATTATTTTCAATTATCAAAGTAGGTTGGGAATCTTCTACATTTATTGAAGAGTTTGACTAAGTGTGGCCTTCATTTAAGGAGGAAAACCTCTTTTTGACAGATCTTATAGTTATTATTTTTAAAGGGCACAAGGTTTCAATTATGGATTATTTCTTTTCTCCTTGCACTGGCTGCTTAGAGGGGGTTTCCTTCTCCTTAGTATTGCTAGTTTGTGGGGTTATGGTTTTACCCTTTCATTCAAACTTATCCTTTCTAATCTTTCCCTTCTTCCTAGATGACTCCACTATGCTCCCTTCTTGGAACTCTTTCAAGAACTCTTCCCACGTCATATTTTTCCCTTCTAGCTCCTTTCTAACCAAAATTGAAATTAACCCATACTGACATAATTTAAATCCAATTTTTCTTTCCTGACTTTTCTGGACACCCTTGGACATATTTTCTATACTTTCAGCAAGAAATAAGGGAAATTAATTAGCTTTCATGATTCAAAATATAATAGCAACCGGATATGGTATAAGAAGGTTAGCGAATACCAGCCTTCATAAGTGAGAAAATTTTGCAGAATACAAAACAAATGTTTCCGCTTTTCTATCATGGCATTGTGTTGTAATACAATATTCCAATCCACATTCTGCTTCTTATCGACCATGAATCTACGTCTATCCCCTTTTTCAATCTTTCCTTTCTTGAACCACTACTCACAGGTGGCCGCTAATCTTGTAGCCTACGAAATAGATTTCTCTGTTACTTCAAATTTCAAATACCCCACCTTAGCTATGCATCCATCGAAGGTTCATGAAAATTCTAGTGCCACAGCCAAATTGAAACCATCAAAATTGAGCAGGAATGGGAGAAATCTCGATTCTTGCAACAAAGACAAACTATTCTTGTACTCGGTTGTTTGTTCTACTTCTATTATAGACCACGGTTCGATTCAAAAAGGTTCCATCACTGTTCGAATTCACTTTATTTCTCAGAATTTGGAAGAGTTACTCAATAGGGGGTTTAGGACTCTTGTCTGAAAGAATTTGAAATTGCAAATTAACTGAATGCTACTATATTGGTCATTCTTCAATGGTCACACTCTCATCATGAAAATATCAGTCTTGGAAAAGATGCAATACGACCTAATCCGACATGCATGCATCAATGATGATTAGTAGAGGGCGACGGTCATGGAAAATATTTGTTATAAAAAACAACACAAGGTATAATGTAGGATCAGGTCATCATTAATTGTTGACAAGGCTTTAAAGGTGAACACGGGATTATGAAACAATTTCGCACACATGCCGTAATCGAGTCATGATATGGTATAGGGTACATATGATACCTATATAAAGATAATATTTCATAACTAAATTCCTTTTTACTTAAAACATTCTTTCCTAATTAGTAATAATGAAGCAAAGTCTAATCAAATGTACAGAAAAAATCATTGCATGCCATAATTTAAAATAGTGCAGTCATTTGTGCCTGAACAGGCTCTCTATATTGAATAAAAATAAATTTCCTTTATTCCACACCGAATTCTTGCTTCAAGCATGCATTCTTGTACTGGACATTCCCGAACCATAATATACATTCTTTCACTCAGGAGTCCTTGGTTCCTGCACTAAAACACACATTCTTGTACTGAAGACTACCGATGTACCTGCACTGGAACACATGTTTTTTCACTTGGGAGTGCACAACAACGTGTGTTCCTACACCCAAAATTCAAACATTCTTACAGTGAAACACACATTCCTATACCAAGGAATATTACTGCTACTAAATTTGAAGGAAAAAAAAGGTTTCTAATAAAATGCAATTTACAAGCCGAATCTTGAAAGATTTGCATAGTTTCCAATGGAGGTCTTATTCTCCAGTTCTTGGTATTAACACATGCCTTCCGATATAATTCATGATTTTTTATCAGATCTTGCAATACAATCCATGGGGGAGAAAATAAGAAAGAAGGGGTAAATTTTCAAAATGGGAAGGAATCAACAGGGAATTCAAGAGTGAGACCAATCCAAGAGAGACATAAGAAAGAGGGATACAGAAAAAAAATTCAGGGGAAAAGAGGGAAAAATGAAGTCGGATAGGGACAATATCTTTTGAAGTAAGGGGTGGTCAATCTCAATAGGACAAAAATAAGAATTATAGAGGGAATAAGAAGAAAGGTAGAGTTTCACCTCAAAATCTGCCTCAAATAGTGCTAAACCAAAAATAACTGCAGTGGGAATTGAGTGTTGCTTGCATAAATATTTCCATATTAGCTGTCCCGAACTTAGATAAGGGCTCAGTTCCTGCACCAAAAAACCTGCTTCTTCTCGGTGACATTTAGCACATATAAAGATCAAGCAACATTCCCATTTTATTAAAGATTGATCACCTTCCAGCATGCTTGTTTTCAAGCCGATCCTTCTATTATCATGTCAGTAAACCGATTTTCACAACCACAGGCAAAATATTTTTTCTTCTTTTTAAGTTTTAATTTTTGTCATTTTTTTTCTTTTATTTTATTTCTATAAAATAAATAATTATATTTTTAATAAGTTTGCACAACCACCTACCATCTTCAATTCAAACTGTTGTTGAATTTGATGCATGAAGTTTTCCTTTATGAGAGGTTGAAAATATATTTTAAGTGTATGCTCATTCACAAGGAATACTAATTCTTGCCCATCAATAGTTTTAATTTCTACTACCCCATTTTCAAAAACTTTAATCACTTCATAAGGTCCCATCCAACGTGTATGAAATTTTTCTTTGAAATGTTTAAATTTAGAGTCATAAAGGTGTACCCAATCACCTGGTAGGAATTGATTCTTTTTGATCGATTTTTCATGCCATTTATTGTGTTTTTTCTGCACTAACACATTCTGTTGAACAACATATCTTCTGAACTCATCTAACTCATGTAGCTGCAATAGACATTGTTGTTGTGCTTCTAAGAGATCTAGTCCCAATTGAACTGCAGTTTGGAAAGTTTTTTTCTAGAACTCAATCGACAGAAGGACTTGTTTCCTCTATACTAGCTCATATGGTGTGTGCCCCGTGTTGTTCCTTCAAGTGGTTCGATAAGCCCATAAGGCTTCAAGAAATCTGATGGCCCAATCCTTCCTTTGTAGATTTACTGTTTTGGTGAGGATGGATTCAATCACCTTATTCGTATTTTCCACCTTGCCATTTTCTTGTGGGTTATATGGTGTAGACTTCTTGTGCTGAATTTTGTATTGATCCATCACACCCTCAACCATATTAGAGACAATCTACGGTCCATTATCAGTAAAAATATCTCTACGAAAACCAAATCTTGTAAAAAATTCATTAAAAAAAAATTCAACAACGACTTTTTCAGTAGCGAAAGAAACAACTTTAGCCTCTACACATTTTGTAACAAAGTCCGTACAAAAAAAAATATGTTTTTTATTTAAATATGTTGGATTTATTGGTCCTACAAAATCAATAGCCCATTTTTCAGAGGGCTCAATCATGACCTGAGGATACAAAGGAATTTAATTGGCTTGGACAGGTTGGCCCATTCGCGGACAGCTATCACATCACTTGACATATTGTTTGGCATCTTTAAATAAGGAAGGCCAAAAATAACCAGTTGGTAAGATCTTGTATGCAATTCTCTTGTCAAAGAAATGGTCCCCAAAACGCTGATCATGGGAAAATTTCAAACACTTATTCCTCTCTTACACATCTACGAATGATGAGATTTGGCCTAGTGTAAAAGAGGTCTCCTTGGATCCATGAATACAAAGCACATTTCTGAGTTATATTCCACTTTTCATGAGCAGATAAGTGAGGAGGTGTTTTTCCTGTGACTAAATAATTGGCTATGTCAACAAACCATTAGGAATTTTTTGACACAATAAAAATAATTTTGTCAAGGAAATCATCATTTACATGAATTTGTTCACCAGGGTTATTTAGTCTAGAAAGATAGTCGGCCATGACTTTAGATTCCCTGGTTTATCAATAATAGTAATATTAAATTCCTGTAATAACAACCACCTAGTCACTCTACCGCTAGTCAATGGTTTATTCATTAAATATTTTATATCAGAATGGTTTGTATGCACAAATACTCCATATCGTGTAACATAGTGTCTGAATTTTTTAATGGAAAAAATCATGGCTAAAAACTCTTTTTCTTTTACTGTCTAATTTAATTCAACAGGTGACAATTTTTTACTGATGAAGTAAATTGCATAGGATTGTTGGTTTTCTTCTTTTCCTAAAGTTGCGCCAATAGTTGTATCTGAGGCATCGGAGGAAATATGAAATGGAAGGGACCAATTCTACCCTCACAAAACTGGTGCCTGTACCAAATTTTCCTTTAGTGCCTCAAAATATTGTTGGCATGCCATAGTCCAAGAGTACTCAATATCCTTAGCTAACAATCGAAAAAGTGGGGTAGCTATCCTGGAGAAATTCTCAATGGATCTACAGTAATAGCACGCATGTCCCAGTAATCCTCTCACTTCCCTTTGTGTTTTGGGTGTAGGAAGACGTATGATAACCTCTATTTTAGTTGGGTCTACCTGGATACCTTTGTCATAGATACGATGACCAAGAACTACTCCTACTTTGCATACTAATCTACAATTGTTATCACTCAAAGCAAGGTGAGATTCTTGGCAACGAAAAATAAATTTATTAAGATTTTTGAGGGATCCCTAGAATGAATAACCAAATACCGAAAAATCATCCATGTAGATTTCCACACATTCGAGGTTAGAAAAGATAGTCAAAACTACCCTTTGAAAGGTGGCTGGAGCATTTCATAGCCCAAAGGGAAGCATTCGATAGGAAGATGTTCCCCATGGGCATGTGAAAGTGGTCTTATCTTGATCCTCGAGTGGGATCTGTATTTGGTTTTAACCGCTAAAGCCATCTAAAAATGAGAAGTACTTTTTACCAGCAAGGGTATCAAGCACCTGATCGATGAACGGAAGGGGAAAGTAGTCCTTGAGAGTTTCTTTATTCATTTCTCTGTAATCAATGAAAATCTACCATCTCCCATCTTTCTTTTGGAATATCACCAATGGAAAGACCCATTGGCTCTCAGATATAGGATAAATGAAAACATCGTCTAAGAGTTTTTGTAATTCTTCTTTCACAATTTCTCTTAGCGTAGGGTTCACGCACCTTTGGGGTTGTCGAACAGGTCAAGCCCCCTCCTGAATATAAATATGATGAGTACAGGTTGCAGGAGGGATGCCTTTCATGTCCTCGTAGCCCCATGCAAAGGCATCAATATGGTCACGCAACAAACTCATAAGCTGCTCTTGTTGGGATGAATGTAGAGAAAATTTTAAGGATGGAATTTTTTCTTAACACTCAGAAACCTTGGCGAATAGCACTAATCCATGATATGTCATCTATAAAATGTTTTGTGATATTTCTATAAAAATATTAAAATTTATAATAATTTTATATAGTCTTTGTATAAAATTTTAGTGATTTTTAAGGTAAAATAATTTTATACTATCAAATTTGGGTGAAACATTTTTATAAAAAATTGAAATTCATGAATCTTTTTTTTTTAAAGCATGGAAAATTAGCCCACTTGCGAATATTAGCCCCAAAAATTTTCCTTGGATGAATCCAAGTATGAGATGATATGTAAATATTTTTCTGGACTAGTCTTAACACGAGTGATTTCGAGTTCGAGAGTACAAGCTGGAGCTGCTAGAGGATGTGGTGAGGAGGGTTGAGAATTGTAACTCCCTTGAAAATACAGAGTAAATATTTGATGAAGTAAGTCAAAATTTTGCATTGTATCTAGATTTTTCAAGCAATCTCGTATCTCACCCTCCTGAGTTGACTCGGTATGATAATGTATAAAAGAAATAGACTGAGTCTCCTCATCACTACTGTAATCTATCCATAAGGTATCTCGAAGCTCCTAGATAGATCTAGCAGGTGGATATAAGGTGACTTTCTTCCTAGAATCTCCATGGGAAATATACATATCACTAGAGCAACACCCAATATAAGCGTCAACTGTAGCAAGCCATGGTCGTCCCAAGATAAAGGGATGTCCTCCAACATGATGTAATGTTCCAAATTTTGCAATAAAGTATTTGGAAATTTAATATTGATTTTATTTTAATAAAAGGAATAAAATGGGTGAGGGAACCCATTATAGCAAATTAATAATCACTCCTATGGTGCATAAAGTCACTTAAGTGGCTTAAGTTAGTAGCCCAAGTGTGAAAAGGGCCAAAAGCAAGTGAGCTAGACTATGGTTGACTAAATTAAACAATGTACCCTAAGAGGGGAAGCTTGCACAAGAATATTGCGTAGTTGGAGTGGAGGGAAATTTGAAATGAGAGAGAAACCCTAATGTGAGTGGGGTCCATGCACACATTGCATAAAAGATGAAGGAGAGCATTGTGGAGATCATTCTTTGGAGATAGAATTCGAAGTTGAAGCTCTCTTCAACTCGTTGCTATTTAGCACAAGAGGGATTCCTATTTAGGAATGCCCTTCTCTTCCATGGGAGGCCATGGAGAGATTTTTCTTCATCTTCCTCACATCTTGGCTTGAGGCCAAAGCAGTCATTTTTAGCTACTATGTTATTCTTGCAGCAAGAGAATGCTGGAGTTGCTGGTGTTGCAGTGAGGGACCATCACCATCTCACTTCCAGAGTTGTTCTGTAGAGGGGAGGCCATCTCTTCCTCTAGGAGATCAGAAAAGGATATTTCGGAGCCTTTGTTGTATATCTTGGCATTGGGCCATTGTTTCTTCTAATGTCTAGCGCAGTCCCTTTCTCCTACAGCGTTATTCTCTGAGAGGGTTTGCAGAAGGAGTTCATTTGGTGCACTAGTGAGTGCAGTTTTCAGTAAGGGGATCAACCCCTTCCTTTTTGAGATCATTGGAGGAGGTTTGCAAATCTATTGCAGCACTTCTCATCCTCTTCCATGTTGTATTATATTTTGAGCTGCAGTAGCTACCCAGCTACTCCGACATTTTCTGGTTTTATGTATTCTAGCTAATCCCTTGAAGGATTGTTGTAATAATGTTTTTTGGAGTTGAGATCTTGCTCCCCCATCTTGATTTGAGCTCCTATTTCTATATCATCATATGCATATCAGACTGTAGTCATTTTCCCTCATAGACTATGCAGTTAGAGAGTAGTTGGATTTATGTAGCAGTGTGTTTCTTCATTGCATGTACATCTCCCTTTGAGGCTAATCTGAGCTCACCTTGAGAGGCATTTTCCTCAAGTAATTTGTATTACATTTGCTGCTACATATTATATATCAGATTTTCACTCTTCTTACATTATATGGTGCATTATTTCATTGCTGTTACATATTGAAGTTTTAATGCTGCTGAAAATTCCCTTATTGAGCATTGTTTCAATATACATGTTGGTGGGAGATCTGAATAACCCCCTTAGGGTTATTTCTTTGGGCTTATATTCTGCAGGGAGTTTGTATCAGATATATTCCAAAGCATCCCAACACTGGATTTCCTTATTTTCAAATGGGCTTCCTTATACAACGTCCTCAAGGATAGCTATTGCAGAAATTCCTTGAAGGGAATTATTAGCTCTTGACAAGTTCTATTGGAAGAGTCTGCTAGTGGACCAGGTAGCCTCTGGTGTTGGGAAAAATACTAAGAGGGGGGGTGAATCAGTATTTAGAGCTTATAAAATAAATTCAAATTTTTCTTTGAGCAGATTTCCATATGTGGTTTTTATGAACGGAACTAGCGTATGCACGCGGAAATGCAGAAGGAAACTAGCGTATACTGAATTAACTTTCCAGATTTAGAGAAATTCTTAGAAGCAGTCTTATAAATAGATTTATCAGTTATGTATCAGGTTAGAATTTATGAGTAGTAATCAACAGATTCAAGCATCACACACATGAACACCAATATTTAAGGTGGAAACCCAATTCGAGAGAAAACGACCACTGCTGTCGTCTTTGTCTTCAATCTTTATTATATAGAAAAGCTTTTACAACATAGTACTGATGCAGATTCATACCAGTATGCAGGCTTCTACCTGCATAAGGCTGCAACCTTCTCTCATTTTCCAGCTGCAACTGGAAGGGAGCTCCAACCCCCTGATCTTGTTTACCAGCCTCTCCTGGAAGGGAGTTTCGACCCCCTGTAATCAATCACCAGCTTCTATTGACAGAAAGCTTCTTCTTTCATACTGAAGGCTTCAACCCTCAGACCTACTGCTGACCATGTTTCATCAATTTTCATACTGGATCCAACAGCTTCAACACAACCCCTTAACTTCAACAACCATACTTTGTTCAGAAAAACTTCAATCAGAACAGTAAGACCACTGTAACCAGAGTATCAGAAATAACCTATACATAAGACAAGATAGTCAGATACACATTCAACCTTGAACAACCATTAATTCAGAAACCATACACAATTTTTCTTTATGTAACCCGTGTATATACGCGCTCTTCTGCACACCAACCTGCGTATGCTTTAGTGCATATTGGTTTTTATATTCTGGAAGAATACGCGACTTTTCTTTACAGTTTCCGCGTATACACGCGCTTTTATTTGCACCAACCTGTGTATGCTTCAGTGCATACTTTGTTTCATAATCTATTCAGACTTAGATTCAGATGTGAACCATTCAGTTCAGAAAAATCTCACAGCAATGCAGAACTGTTAGACAGTTACTCCTCCTTCACCATGCTTTCTCAATCATTGATTAGATTTGTTCATTATCAAATCAACAGCATTCTCCATATTTAAACAACTCAGAACTTCAAGAAGACTTTATTGACAGATAGCAGAGAGAAAACAAAAATCACAGAAGTAATATCTATAAATAGGCTTCAGAAACCCTAACTTCCATGCGCGCTTTTCTTTAAGCGAACTCGCGTATATACGCGCTTTTTCCGAGACAAACTAGCGTATAGATCTATAAATGGAAAACTTTGCAGAACAGACCAGATCTATAAACTTACCTAGATTTCTTCATTATCTTCAGCAGAATTGCGCCAGATCTTCACCATTTCTTCTTCTGCAGATCATCTTAGAGATTCATCATTTCTAGATCTAGAGATCTTAAACCTTCATAATATCCATGGGTGCATCATAGATTCAGATCAATCATAAACAGAGTTCAAACATGCAGATATCTCTTAAAGAGATTTATTCCTCAACAATCCTTCCACTTGCACACACTTTGCACTATGAACTTCTTCTCCTTATATAGTTTTAGCCTTTATCAATACCATGAGTCAAAACCACTCAACTGCTGATGGTATTCCTGGACGGGATCAAATAGATAATCTAGTGTTCAATACTGTGGGCCAATACTATGGTAATGCCCCCTAGTTTTATATATTTGGAGCACAAATATTCATACGCGACTTGGGTCGTACTTATCTGCATACATACGCAACTTGGCTTTTACAAACCCGCGTATACATTTTTCTATATGGAAAAAGTCAATCTGCTTGTATAGAACTGCTGATGGATTTTTGAGATTCTTCATACAGTCATTAGTTGCATCCTTTGCCAAAGAGTTGCCATCAAGGACAACCAATTCAATATAGTAGGATACAAGAAACATATTGCCAACAATATCCCCATTTGGACTTGATGGCAACCATGATCATAAGTATACAGGAGTATATTCAGCAACAACATTCTCCCCCTTTGACATCAAGGGCAAAGGGAAATCAAGATCCTTTGTACTGACAATACCATACTCCCCTTGAGATCAAGCTGCAACTTCTTAACATAATATTCAATGAAGTCCATGTCTCTATAACTCAACCTATCATAAAAGACTCATACTTACATCAATGATCCAACCAAGTGGATTTACACAATTGACTCAACTACCCAACCAAGTGGGTTTACAATGTTTGAACGAGTCCTTACATGACTGAATATTACAATTTTACATCATAGGTCTTATCATGACCTTTTCATCAAATTACAGAAATGACTTATACAATCAAGACCAAAGAATCTCAAACATGAGATCAGATCACAGCAAATAAAGAGAATGCCAACAGTGCATCCTTTCCACATGACCAATGCTCCCCCTTAGCTTGTGCATCCTGAACACTTTCAATAGCAAATCATCAAGGCATATTCATAAAAAACATCAGAGAATGAAACAGAATTATGAGAACTGGAACACCACTAGAGATACCAAACAGCACCGCAGCTGTGCTGAAGAATGCTGACCCAGAAAAATTCTTTTAGCAAACACCCATACACGGTTTTTTGTGTATAAACTCGCATATATACGTGACTGTCCTTCATGAAATCTGCGTATCCAATTTAATCTTCTGAATTTAAGCAGATCTGATCCTCTGCATGGCAGAGACTACTCCAAGCTTCTGTCTAAGATATTCGAATGCTTCCCTGGGTAAAGGTTTGGTAAATATATCAGAAACTTGTTCTTTGGAGGGAACATACTCCAACTTCACCTTTTTTTCAAGCACTTGTTCACATAAGAAATGATACTTGATGGGAATGTGCTTGGTCTTGGAATGCATAATAGGATTCTTTGAGATACTGATGGCACTTGTATTATCACACATAATGGAGATAGGAGGTGAACATTTGATTTGAATGTATTGTAAGGTTTGCATCATCCAAAGAAGTTGAGTGCAACATGATGCGGCAGCCACATATTCTGCTTCTGCTGTAGATAAGGCAATAGAGTTTTGCTTCTTGCTGAACCAAGATACCAACCGGGGCCCCATATAGAATGCGCCACCACTAGTGCTTTTCCGATCATCAATATTTCCAGCCCAATCTGCATCAGTGTAAGCATGAAGTGTGAGATCAGCATTCTTTGGATACCATAGTCCAAAGTCTTGAGTTCCTTGTAGATATTTGAATATTCTTTTGACAGCCTGAAGGTGAGACTCTTTTGGATTAGCTTGGAATCGTCCAACAATCCCAACAGCATGCATAATGTCTGGTCTAGTCCCGGTGAGATAAAGTAGACTTCCTATCATTGTTCTGTATTATGGTTGATTCACCATGGGAGAATCATCATGAGAACTGAGATTGCATCCGGTTATCATTGGTGTACTTACAGGCTTGCATTCTTCCATGCCATACTTCTTCAAAATTTTCTTAAGATATTTTTCTTGTGATAGGAATATGCCATCTGTAGTTTGATGCACTTGCAAGCCAAGAAAGAATGTTAGTTCCCCAAGTAAGGACATTTCAAATTCTTGCTGCATGACAGAAGCAAATTTCTGACTCATAGATTCTTCATTACTCCCAAAAATGATATCATCAACATATACAACCACAATCAATAGTTTATCATTTTCAAATTTTGTGTATAAGTTGCTATCAGCAGACCCCTTTGAAAATCCTTGTTGATGAAGATATTTGTTAAGACGATAATACCATGCCCTTGGAGCTTGTTTGAGACCATATAGAGCCTTTTTAAGTCTACAAACAAGTTTTTCATCATTTCCCAAAATGAATCCTTCTAGTTGTTCTATATAAACTTCTTCTTCTAGATCACCATTGAGAAAAGTAGATTTAACATCCATTTGATAAACTTTGATTTGTTGGAAGCTTGAAAAAGCAAGAAACATTCTTATGGCTTCAAGTCTAGCTACAGGAGAAAAAGTTTCTTCAAAGTCTATACCTTCTTGTTGATCATACCCCTTGCAAACAATTCTAGCTTTATTTCTTATAACATCCCCATTCTCATTTAACTTGTTTTTGAATATCCATTTAGTTCCAATGACATTTTTTTCATGAGGTCTTGGTACTGATTCCCAAGTGTGATTCTTTTCAATTTGATCAAGCTCTTCATTCATGGCTTGAATCCAACATTCATCTTTGCTAGCTTGATTGACATTGTGTGGTTTAATAGTGGATAGAAATGCTAGATAGCTAGAAGATCCCACAAGAGTCCTTCTTGTTTGTACACCTGATCCCTTTTCTCCCAAAATTTGAGATTCTGGATGATTCTTTTGAACATATCTGGATGGAGCTTTTTCAGATAAATCATCTTTGGGTTCTTCATTGGGTTCACTGTCTATATCATTTCTATTTGATGTAAAAGGATATATGTCACTATCGTCTTCATCTGATATTTGTTTTTCTTCTTTTGGAGCTGCAGGAGACTCATCAATAACAACATCAATACATTCAACAATATTCTGAAGTCTTTTATTGTAACATTTATATGCTCTACTCCTAGAGGAGTAACCAAGAAGTATTCCTTCATCTGCTCTGGGTTCAAACTTGCCAAGTTTTTCATCATTATTTTTTATAAAGCATTTGCTTCCAAAAACTCTAAAATGCTTCACAGTGGGAGGATTACCATACCAGAGTTCATATGGAGTTTTATCATTATTTACACGAACATGTGCCTTGTTAATAATATTTACCGTTGTATGTGCTATTTCTCCCCAAAATGTGTCAGGTGTTATGGAATCATCAAGCATAGCTCTAGCCATTTGTTGAACTGTTCTATTCATTCTTTCTGCTACGCCATTTTGTTGTGGAGTGCCAGCTACAGAAAATTGTCTTTTTATGCCATGTTGTTCAAAAAATTCAAGGAATTCATCTGATGTATATTCTCCTCCTCGATCAGATCTAAGACACTTGATTTTTAGATCTAATTCATTTTCAACCAGTGCTTTGAAGATCCGAAATTTCTCAAATGCTTCATCTTTGTGTTTAATCAACCCAATCCAACACATTCTAGAGAAATCATCAATAAATAAGATATAGTATTGTTCACCACGTGGTGACTTTTTCTTCACAGGTCCACATATGTTAGTATGAATGAGTTCAAGAGGCTTACTTGATGATCCTTCCTTGGCATTAAATTGCACTCTGGTTTGCTTACCGAATTTGCAAGATTTGCATATGATACTTTCAGGTAGAGTAATATTGGGAAGATCACGAACAACTTTAGGTCTGCTTCATTTTTTGATTTGAGAGAAGCTCAGATGCCCCAACCTTCTATGCCATAGCCAGTTTTCTGAAGATTTACTCAAGTAACATTGTTCTTTGCAGTTCTTCAATACATATAGGTTGCTTGGAGTTCTTTTTCCTTTTATAATTGTTTTACCTGTATCAAGATCACGTACCACATGTTGTAGCTCCTAGAGACAGCCTAGAGTTGCGATAGACCAGTGCCTAGGACATCTTATCATAGCAAGGAGCATATAATATAACTTGGGTGTCAACCAAAGGCTCTCATGCTATCTCTTGTAAACAAGGAAATTAATTTGAATGGGACCAAACTCTCAGAAAGTTGATACAGGAAAAGAGGTATTGCAGAGGCAAAGTGTAAAACTCCTGACACAAAGCATCAGACAGTTCAGAGACAGCTTACTGTAAAGAGGGTCGATTCAGAAATACTTCACAGAAAAAAGTTATCAGAAGATGTACGTAGTGAATGAAATATTGAGAAGATATTAGTTATCATTGAGCTGATATCCAGATAAACAATACCATCACGCATGGGCTTACCATTCTAAGAATCCATACATAATAGTAGCGTTTTAAAAACACCCTCCCAAAGAAACTAATATAGCAGAAAAACGGTTTGTATGAATAGTGGAACAGAATATCATGCATGAGCCATATTTAAAATGCTTGACTAATCTAAGCATGGGTATCAACTAGGATAAATCCATACCAAAAATCAGTGAGCCACTCGCATTCCAAAACATGATACAGGAAAGATGGATGAAATGAAATGATCTATTAAAATAGCACATAAAGAGAAAGTTACACACTGTGAAATACCAAAGACCAGAATCCTCCTTAATAGATGGAACTCCTCCTCACTGAGACCCTATGGGCTCTGAGCCTTCATACAAGAGTTCAACAAAATGTATACAAAAATTCCCTTACTGCACCAATCTTCTGATAAATCTGGAACCCTCAATAATTTGTTCCTCGGGCCATTTATAGAAGAAGAAGAACACTAATAAAAGAAGTAGGTGAAAAATATTTAATTTGCCTCGTTACTACAAAATGGCAGAAACACTCGCGCCCATACTGCTAAATGGCTATGTTGTGTTGTGTGTACCCTGCTGCCGGCTTTCTGGAATAAATGCATTGGGTAAAAATCTCCTCAGGGACATGGCGTAGAAGTAAAATTACATAAACATTCTGTCCTTTCCTGAAAAATAATTCTACTGAAATGAAACTTGGAGGGTATTGCTTCTTGTGCATTGTACCCTCTGTGTGATCCTGGATATCTTTGATCTGGTACCTTTGTTGTCTAAGCATTGAATCTGAGCTCAAAATCTTCAACTACAATTATTGAATTCTTCAATCTCCCACTGATACCCTTTGCCGCGACATTAATTTCCCCATATGCGAAATCTGCCTCTTGAATGACACTGGGAAATTTGCCGAAGTCTAACCCTGTTTCTTTAATGGATGTCGTGTCGTAGCAACTACCCAGGGCTTTCTTCATAAATTTTGCCTCTGAACAATGGTCCTTTCTTGTGCCCTCGGCTTCTATAATGGAGGCTGTGAATAATGGCAATTTTTCGTCACCGTGAACCTGCAAAACCCGCAAAATCGTCAAGAAACAAATGCATGGGGATGGCGAGGCAATGGAGATGACTGACGGAGAGGTAAGTGATCTGAACCGTCAGATCTCGGGGTGAGATCGACGAGTGAGAATGCGTCGGGAGGCGATGGACTGTGTGCCAGGGGCGCTATTGACTTGGATTAACATTCGTGCAGCTTTGGAGCGTGATGACCATTGGAGGAAGACCTCCAGATCGGATGGCTGTGATGAATATCGTTGCATGACTTTGACCGAACAATAATGCATGATGGAGAGCAGTTTTGGAGCCGTACGTGGAGACACCTGGCGAGCGATGTATGGAATCGCTCCGATTTGAGAAATACCACCCACCTCCGAAAGGCGATGCGATATAAACCACCGGTTTTTGCAATGGGGGTGGGCGTGGGGACCACCGGGACAAGCAGGCTATGGACCGTTGATTTCACAGTTTGATCAGACGGTAGGCAAGTGGGCTATGGGCACGGCGGAGATGAATGAACACCGTCCGATATGTACAGATCGACGGCTCGAAGAGCGCCCAATATAAATTTGATAAGCGCCTATAGATCTAGCACTCGATTTAGCGCCCGGGTCATGTGGATAATAAGATATAGGGGGCTAGGACCAAAAGGGGCTGGGCCTTTTATATTTTCGGATACGAATTTATGGCCTTTTTTAATGCAATTTGGGAGTGTACCATGGCAACGATAGGTATACAAATGGATTTTCAGAGCAAGAAGAGAAGATTTAAAGGGTGTAAACAAGATGGCTTGCCAAAACTTGACGAGGGCTGATATGATCAACAGCACACATTCTTTTGAACTAAAAACAACTTCAGTTCCTTGATCACACATTTGACTTACACTTAATAGGTTATGCTTTAATCCATCCACATACATGACATTATTAGCTTTCACCTTTTCTTTTAGAAAAACTGAACCTTTTCCCTTGATGACAACAGGAGTATCATTTCCAAATGTAACATTCTTTTCCTTTTCTAGAGCACTATATGCAAGAAGTTTGGTTTTGTCACCTATCATGTGTTTTGAGCATCCACTATCAATATACCATTGATTTTTTTCACCTTCTGCAAATAAAGCTATGCCACAATTTTCAACCTGTAATTCCTTCTTTTTCCACACTTTGGAGCTTGAAGGAAAATGTTCTTTTGGCTGGACTTTGCTCCTGCATTCAGATTCTTCATGGCCAAAGTTATTGCAATAAGCATATTCAACTTCATTTTGAAGAGGAGAAAAGTTCTTATAGGTATTCTTCTTTGTTCATCAATCCTTTTCTTTCTTGCTTCTCTTGTCATGATGGTTTTATATGCAACACATTGAACAGCTTTATGACCAAAATTGTGACATGAGAAACATTATCCATTGAAGAAGAAATTTCTGCGATCATGAAATCTTCTACTTGAATTTACCTGTTGGTTGGTGTTTCTTTGAAAGGTATTCTTGTTAGTGTTATTTGAATTGAGATGGTCATGCTTTGCCTGTGAATATTCTTTATTCCCTTGCTGAGTGGCAGAATGTTGTATACTGGCTGTAGCTACTTTTAGATAATTTGGTATTGAAGTCTGAGAAGATTCTCCGATATATCCAAGACCTGTCTTTATAAAAGGAGAACGTTGTACCTTGATAATCTCATCTAAGGTTTCAGATCCTTTAGAAAATCTAGGATTCAACGTCTTCACTTTCTCAATTTATTTTCTTAGATTTACTATTTCACATTCTAATTTCTCATTGTGTTTCTAGTGCTAAATCGATTCTTATTCCTTCTTGCTACTTCCTTCCCTTTTTCATGTGTTTCTTTATGGGGACACTTAGCAGCATAGTGACCAACTCTTCCACAAGAAAAACATTTGAAAGGAAGCTTACCTCTGAACCGTCCTGTGCCAAGTTGGAGTTTCTTTACAAAATTTACCTCATCTTCTTCTGAGATATACCCTGATCCTTCTGTCTCTTTTACTTCTTTGTACCTTAGAAGCTCTAAAGACGGCTTCTTTGACTTCAGATGGTCCTCCTCTTCTGATTTCACATGCAGTTAGTATGCCATGAAGTTGTACCACAGTAAGAGTTTGAAGATCCTGCTTTTCTTCAAGAGTTGAAACTTTTGACTCAAATCTTTCCGTTAGTGATCTTAAAACTTTCTCAACCAAAGCAGATTCAGTTATTGTTTCTCATAGATTTCTCATACGATTTACAATATCATCAAGACGCAAAAAGAAATTGGCAATGCTCTCCTCATTATGCATTTTTAGATTCTCATATTGAATTCTGATAGTTTGGAGTTTAGCACTTTTTACCTTTGCATCACCTTCATAACTTAGAATGATTTTGTCCCATATTGCCTTTGTTGTATCTAGCTGCATGAATTTGACAAATTCTGATTCAGTTAGACTTCCCAATAGAGCATTGACTGCCTTTGCATTTGTTTCATAATTCTTTCTTTCCGTTGGATCTGTTGGTACTGCGGCTGGATATTGATATCCTCCTTCAAAAATAGCCCATACATCTGCTCCCAGAGACTGAAGATAGGATCTCATCCTTCTTTTCCAAAAAATTAAATTGTTTTCGTTGAAGAGCGGAGGCCTGATAGATGTTGTTCCATCTTGATTGCTCAGCTTGTTTGATCTTCCTTCTAGTGGCTAAGATTTTTCAGAAGAACCTGGTTTCGATATCAATTGTTGGGAAAAATACTGAGAGGGGGGGTGAATCAGTATTTAGAGCTTATAAAATAAATTCAACTTTTTCTTTGAGCAAATTTCCATACATGGTTTTTATGAACGGAACTAGCGTATGCACGCGGAAATGCAGAAGCAAACTAGCGTATACTGAATTAACTTTCCAGATTTAGAGAAATTCTCAGAAGCAATCTTATAAACAGATTTATCAGTTATGTATCAGGTTAGAAGTTATGAGCAATAATCAACAGAATAAAGCATCACACACATGAACACCAATATTTAAGGTGGAAACCCAATTCGGGAGAAAACCACCGCTGCTGTCATCTTTTTATTTAATCTTTATTATAGAGAAAACCTTTTACAACATAGTACTGATGCAGACTCATACCAGTACGCAAGCTTCTACCTGCAGAAGGCTGCAACCTTCTCTCGTTTTCCAGCTGCAACTGGAAGGGAGCTCCAACCCCCTGATCTTGTTTACCAGCCTCTCCTGGAAGAGGGCTTCAACCCCCTGTAATCAATCACCAGCTTCTATTGACAGAAAGCTTCTTCTTTCATATTGAAGGCTTCAACCCTCAGACCTACTGCTGACCACATTTCATCAATTTTCATACTGGATCCAACAGCTTCAACACAACCCCTTAACTTCAACAACCATACTTTGTTCAGAAAAACTTCAATCAGAACAGTAAGACCACCGTAACCAGAGTATCAGAAATAACCCAGACATAAGACAAGATAATCAGATACACATTCAACCTTGAACAACCATTAATTTAGAAACCATACGTGATTTTTCTTTATGTAACCCGCGTATATACGTGCTCTTCTGCACACCAACCTGTGTATGCTTCAGTGCATATTGGTTTTTATATTCTGGAAGAATACGTGACTTTTATTTACAGTTTCCGCGTATACACACGCTTTTATTTGCACCAACCTGCGTATGCTTCAGTGCATACTTTGTTTCAGAATCTATTCAGACTCAGATTCAGATGTGAACCATTCAGTTCAGAAAAATCTCACAGCAATGCAGAACTGTTAGACAGTTACTCCTCCTTCACCATGTTTTCTCAATCATTGATTAGATTTGTTCATTATCAAATCAACAGCATTCTCCATATTTAAACAACTCGGAACTTCAAGAAGACTTCATTGACAGATAGCAGAGAGAAAACAAAAATCACAGAAGTAATATCTGTAAATAGGCTTCAGAAACCCTAACTTCCATACGCGCTTTAAACGAACCCGCGTATATACTCGCTTTTGCCAAGACAAACTAGCGTATAGATCTGTAAATGGAAAACTTTGCAGAACAGACCAGATCTATAAAATTACCCAGATTTCTTCATTATCTTCAGCAGACTTGCGCCAGATCTTCACCATTTCTTCTTCTGCAGATCATCTTAGAGATTCATCATTTCTAGATCTAGAGATCTTAAACCTTATTAATATCCATGGGTGCATCATAGATTCAGATCTATCATAAACAGAGTTCAAACACGCAAATATCTCTTAAAGAGATTTATTCCTCAACAATCCTTCCACTTGCACACACTTTGCACTATGAACTTCTTCTCCTTATATAGTTTTAGCCTTTATCAATACCATGAGTCAAAACCACTCAACCGCTGATGGTATTCCTGGACGGGATCAAATAGATAATCCAGCGCTCAATACTGTGGGCCAATACCATGGTAATGCCCCCTGGTTTTATATATTTGGAGTGCAAACAGTCATACACAACTTGGGTCGTACTTATCCACATACATACACGACTTGGCTTTTACAAACCCGCGTATACATTGTTCTATATGGAAAAAGTCAATCTGCTTGTATAGAACTCCTGATGGATTTCTGAGATTCTTCATACAGTCATTAGTTGCATCCTTTGCCAGAGAGTTGCCATCAAGGACAACCAATTCAATATAGTAGGATACAAGAAACATATTGCCAACATCTGGATCTCATTCTTCCTTGTGAAGATGAAATATCCAGTAAATGCCCCAGCAATCAATCTCTGAAATAGTTCAGTGTTGATTGTTAATACTCCCAGAGGTGGAAAATAGGAATATCTTAAGATATTCCTGTCATTGCAGAAATTTCCCCATTTGGGACATTACACATGATTCGTTGGCTGAAGCACAATGAAATCTGCGGGGTATTCCTAAGAGTCAATTGAAACAACCACATCATCCAATACACCTTCTAGCTTGATTTTTGATCTATTTTCAAGTTCAAGCATGGAATGGGTAGGACGAATATGGACCAACCCAAGTAGATCCATGGTTTTTTTAGTCATAAAATTGATGGTCGCCCCTAGGTATATCAACACATTGGAGACAAGGACATCACCTATTTGAACAGAAACAACCGGGTTTCTAGGGTTGGCATATTTTTCCATTTACACACACCGTGTCATTAACTCGGCCACTCTTCCAATGAACTGAATGGTTTAAGGTTCTACTCTTTTCCTTCCTGGATTCTTAAGACAAAGTTCCATAATGATTTTGTATAGATGGGGATCTCTTTGATAGCCTTAAGCAAAGGGACCTTTATAAAAATATTCCTAAGCTCGGAAGCTAGACTAGACTCGAGAGTAGGGTAATTATTCTCCATAAATAGCCTCTCTGGGTAGGGAGGCCATTTTGAAGAAGATGGAAAAAGCTCTGAAGGTGTGGGGTTTGGTTGAGTGGTGACTTATACTTTCGAATGATTAGGAGTTTCCTCCTCACCTTTCTCCTCAATAATTACCATAGGTTGTTTTTTTTTTTTTTTTTTTTTTTTTTTTTTTTTGATGAGTTTACTACCCTCCCTAGTCTCAATTGAAGGTCATTGACCCCAACTAGTATGGTTTGATAAATGGAGGGGGGAAGCGGTTTCATAGAATGAATCATCTGAATCGCTTTCTTATTGGGGTTTGGTACCGGTTGAGAAGGAAATTTAGGTGGTTGAAAATGTGGATGCAAAGGTAATGGTGGCATAGGTTGACTTTGCAGAGGTAAGGTTTGCAATGATTGTTGTGACACTAGATAAGGTGCATATGTAGGAGGATATGATTGCATGGGTGTAGGATAGGAACAATGAGTATGGGTCGATCCCCTCCATCCTTGTTTCTAATGTTGAGAAGATTGCCCATATGAAAATTAATTCCCATGCTGCCACGGTTGAGAGTGATTTGTATTATGATAGGATTATCATGGTGCATTATAACTGAAATAATGTGGTGCTTTTTCAGGATCCATACCTGCACCTACCTAAGGCCAATTTTTCCGTGCTCCCATAACATTTAATGGCCAAGATTCAGACCGCTCTCCTTCAAATGCTGCTTTTAGTCCAGGTATAGAAGGGAAATCCTCGGTAATAGCTTTCCTGCACAAAACACACACTTATTAGCACCTTTAAAATCAACATGGAATTCTCTTAAAAGATGCCTTTTCATACACTTTGGACAATAAATAGACAATGGCTCCTATTCTTCTACAAGTTTTTGTTGAAATTTCAAAGAGTCTATTTTTTTTCTAACGGTGTTCATTATTTCAATTTTTATATTTTCCCTTTTATTCTCCAAAATAATGATCATAGCAATCGTAGATCCAAGTTTGTTATTTTTACTTCGAACTCTTCTACCAGATCTATATTGGTTCTGTGAGAGCTTCTTGCACAAGTCACAAATCTTATCAAAAGGTTTTGAGCAATATCCCCTTGTCCAAACAAGTTCAAATTGTTTCTAGCATCATCAATAAGCCCATGTAAGAACAAGGTTCTAACAATACTTAGATCAAAATTTTCTTTTGGCATTTGGAGGTTATAGAGAAATATTTCTAGATAAACTTCTAAGGTCTCATCATCACTTTGTACAATGGTGAATATCTCATCCTTCATTTCTCTAGTTTTACAACTATTTCACAACTATGTACCTTACCGTGGAAATGAGGAAGAGATGATGGTGGAATATTCTTCATTTTCACAACTATTTCTGGATCCATGATTACAAATCCAAAGGTGGATTTTTCTTCATTTACCTGATTCTCATCAGTTCCCTCAACATGGTCCTCGTTATCTGCCATTTTTATACCTCCAATAGAACCACTCCTCACAGGATGAGAAGGTTTACTGTGGTTCAAATCAACCTGGACTCCAATGGTTCCCTTCTCTTCCTTTTTTGGTTGTGTCACCCTGAACTGTTGTTTCCAGAGTCCAAGTGGATAGTTCCTGCATGATGGGTCTGTGTTTGTTTGGAGTTTCTATCTGCAAGATAAGGCCCAATATGAGAAAGAGTTTCAGATTTGTCAGTTTTTCCTCTGCCCTTTTTGGGCTTCAGACCCATATAATTTTTAGGCATTCATCTCAAAATCATCAAACCAAAAAGGCAAAACTTAAAAGTACAGGAAAAACCTTAAAAAAATCTTACAAATAAAAGTTAAATGCTAAAATTAATACTTCAAGCAATAAAAGAACATTGCATAAAAAAAAAAAAATCAAACTTACCCATACTGCAAAAAAATCATATATTCTTACCAATATTAAATGCCTCCCCGACAACGGCACCAAAATGTTGGGTGCTGGAATTGCAATTAAGAAAACTCCTTCAACACTTAATTGTTAACTTGAGATTAGGTAAACTTAGAGGCATAGCACAGGAAATGCCAAGAAATGAAATGAACCTTTTTTAGATATATTCCTACTTCCTTAATTACAATTTGTAGAATCAAAAGAAAATATCACATGACAATTAATACCAAGAGAATTCTGGTGCTGGAATGAAAAGAAAGTACTTTGCAAGAAATTCAAATAAAAGGAACTATCAAATTGTCATTGAAAATCCTAATCAATAAAATAAATATTTGAGATTATATTCAGTGTGGTCATAAGACATAGGAATAATTAAACTGTTCGGGATGTCTGCCTTCCTTAAAGATTTTCCTTCCTGCACTATAGCAATTTTCTTGTACTGGAATGTTATTCCTGTACTAAAACAAAGTTCCTGCACTAGAAGTATATATTGTACCTGGATTGAAGATTTTATCCTTCATATAGGAGCTCTAAGTCCTTGTATCAGATCACTCTGTTCCTATACTAGGATATCGATTCATGTACCAAAAAAGAGGTTCATGTACTAGAAAACCAATGTTTAGTTTCCAAATCACTTGCAGAAAATGAAAAGTGTGCTAACTTAAAGGAATAAATTTCAAGGTGAAACAAAAATGGAAAATAAACTTTCACAATAATAAAGATTCTTTTAACTAATCATATATTTAGAGATGAGAGGCACTTTTAAACGTCAAAGAAAATTCTTGATTAAAACATGAAACTTCTTACATGTAAAAAGAGAAACTATCCGATCCAAATACCAGTAGGCTTCTTCCTGAGATGATTATTTGTTATGTAAATTAGATCTGCACTTTATTATGGATACACGTTTTAACTCGAAATTCCCTTTAATAATTTTAATGTTTAGTTAAGTCTACTCCACAAGGGTAATAAGTGGAAGAACATATCTATATAATGTAATAGTGTTTCATTAAAGCCTCATCAATATAGTTTAACCCTTAAACCAAACTTAAATACTGAGAATTATTTTACTCAAAAATTAAAAACCATTTGCAGAAGGAAACAAATGTTAGGGCCCTATATTACTAGTATAGTCCCTTATTGTTGTTAGTATAACCCCCTTATTGTTATTATTGTACCCTTGTAACCCCCATATTGTTATTATTGTGCCCTTAAATTATTATTGTTAGGTCGGCTAGGATTACATTGTAGCCCCATGGACTCCTATATATAGAAAGGAGGTTTTGTAATTTGAACCATCCAAGAATTGTTCATTCATGTAATGTATTGGAGGTTTCCCACTCGAAGTGGCTTATTTATAAGGCGTTGATATCTCTTTTCTTCTCTTTTTGGAGCTGGTTTCACAACATTTGGTATCGAAGCTTTGAGATTCTAGGGTTTCGCTGCTCCAAACAGGTCATCGTGGAATTTTAGCTATAACTTTGTTTCTACGAAGGTTCAGAATCTAAAACTTTTAGAGTGCAAAGCCAAACTCCTGAGGAACATCGTCGCAAAATTTTAGAGCTTGGTTCGCAATATTTTTGGAGATATGATCTGTGCAAGTTAGGTCATTCTGGAGGCTCCTGAATTTAACCTAAACAGGTCATCGTGGTATTTTCGTAATAACGTTTTTTCTACGAAGGTTCAGAAGCTGAAAGTTTTAGAGTGCGCCACAATCCTGAGGAACATCGTCACAAAATTTTAGATATTGGTTCACAATAGTTTCGGAGATATGATATGTGGAAGTTAGGGCAATTTGAGGCTTCTGAATTTCATCTCAAAGAGGTGATCGTGGGAAAATCTTCATAGCTCTCTCTCTGAGCATCAGATTGGAATGCTGTAAAAAGTGGTTGCAAGTACACAGAATTTAGTTTTTAGTCTATAAATCTCAGAGCCAAAGGAGGAAACAGTGACACGTGGCAAGTCGTACAAGTTCGCTCTACTGAACTAGTCCAAAACTGGGTCATTGTGGGAGATTGGACATATATTTTCCTTGAAGAATCCAAATCAGATCAAACCTATGGCATTTGAAAGAAGGTTTAGAGCACTACTACAGGGCTGAATTTCAGATATTGAGGATCCGTAATTATAGAGATAATTCAATTTCAATATCAAGCTCCTCAAAAGCAAGTAAAAGGTGTGTATTTTTTTTCCGAATTGCATAAGTCTTGTTTGAAGAATCAAGTTGAATTGATTCCTATTGGCAATATGATGCAGAGTGTTGTCCTTGATGGCAACCCACTTGATAGAGTGTTGTCCTTGAATGGAAACCCACTTGATGAAGATGATGGCAACCTACTTGATGGACTTGGTAATGATGTAAATCTGATGTGATATGATGTGTCTACAGAGCAGCTCAAATGTAATGATGAAAGAAATGTCAGTATGCGCTAGAACATGATGAAAAGAGTATGTCTCAAGGCATACGCGGATTTGTCTAGACAAAGTAGCGTATACACGCGGGAAACAACGTACCAAGTCGCGTATGGGAAAAAGCGCTCTAAATATGCAAAACCAGGGGTAACCACCATGGTATTGACCCATTGTATTGAGTAATGATTCGTCTATGTGACCCCGTCTAGGAATACCATCGGAAGTAATGTGGTTTTGGCTCATGGTATTGAAAAAGGGTAAACCTATATAAGAAGAAGACATTCATTGTGCAAAAGAGGAGTGGGGGCAAGATGTCTGAGCTTGAATGAATACTTCTCTCTGAAGTATATCTGAATGGAAAGGGTTACAGTTGAATGATAGATCTGAATGCATGATCCGCCAATGAAGAAAATGATGAAGATCTGAAATGTATTTGCTAGATCTATTTGTGGAATGATTAGATCTGAGATGAGGCGAACATCTGTCTGAAGTAAAGGGTAAAATCTGTGTGATGTATCTGTTCTGAAGAATTGTAATGACCTAAATGTCTGAAGAACCATACGCTAGTTTGCCGTAGAGGAAGCACGTATATACGCGGGTTTTCTGAAGAGAAAGCGCGTATGGGCAGAGAAATTAGTTCTGTGATATGTACAGAAGTATACGCGGGTTTGTATGGTCTAAGGCAGATATATACGCAGGATCAGTGAAAGGAAAGCGCGTATGCAAAACTAGGGTTTGCTGAAGTCTATGGTAAGAAATTTCTGATCTGTTCTGATGGTTTACTGATATCTGTAAGTGAGTTATATGTATCAGTTTGATGTATGATTGAGCTTAAATGTATGGAGGGGGTCTAGTCTGAAAATATGATGAAACGTGGCCTACAAGTGTGCTCTATTAAATTAGTTGGATCCAGTGTGAAAATTGATGAAACATGGTCCATAGAGGTGCTGAGGGTTGTAGCCTTCAGTCAGGGGGTTGTAGCTCCCTTCCAGGAGAGGCTGGTAAACGAGAGCAGGGGGTTGGTGCTCCCTTCCAGGAGAGGGTTTGGTAAACGGAGCGGGGGTTGGTGCTCCTTCCGGGGGAGAGGCTGGTAAACGAGAGCGGGGGTTGGTGCTCCCCTTCCAAGAGAGGCATTTGTCTAAGCACGCGAGCGCAGGTGGGTGCCTGCGTACTGGTCAAGTCTGCGCTAGTACATATGTTGTAAGATGTTTTCTTTATAATAAAATATTGAAGGCTGAGCAACGGCAGCGGTGGGTTTCTCCCGAATTGGGTTTCCACCTAAAATCCTGGAGTTCATGTGTGATGCTTATGTGTGATGGTTTATTCTGTTCTTACTGCACATATCTACTGTTTATTGAACATCTGATGAATGAATGATGGAATGATATAAGTGAAGAATTAATGGCATAATTAGACCTCTGTGTATACGCGAGTTTCATAAAGGGTATCCGCGTATATACGCGAGTCTGTATCAGTAAAGTAGCGTATGGGTTTTAGAAGTAAGAAAAATTAAAAAGTTTGATTGTGCCCTAAGTACTGATTCACCCCCCCCTCTCAGTATTTTTCCCAACAATTTGTATCAGAGCAGGTCCTTCTGCAGAAGCTTGATCGCTTGAAGGAGATCCGTCGCAATGGGAAGTCATGAAGGAGTAATGTCTATAAGGCCACCTCTATTCAATGGAGATAATTTGTTATTCTGGAAGATACGAACAAAAGCATATCTGCAAAGTCTTGGTGTAGAAGTATGGGCAATCGTGGAAGAAGGTTATCAATATCCGGCAAGTATTCCTACTGATGCAGCAGAAAGGAAGAAGTATGAAATCAATTCCAAAGAAGTCAATGTCTTTTTAGGAAGCATGTCTGAACCAGAATTTGCTAAAGTGATGCAGCTAAATTTAGCAAAATAAATATGGGACAAAATCATCCTAAGCTATGAAGGAGATACAAAGGTAAAAAGTGCCAAACTCCAAACCCTCAGAATTGAATATGAAAATTTGAAGATGCATAGTGATGAGAGTATTGCCAGTTTCTTTTTACGTCTAGATGATATTGTGAATCGTATGAGAAGTTTGGGTGAAACCATAACTAATACTACTCTGGTTGAAAAAGTCTTAAGATCTTTGACTTCAAAATTTGAGTCAAAAGTAGCAGCTATTGAAGAAAGGAAAGATCTGCAAACTCTTACTATTGTTCAATTGCATGGTATCCTAACTGCTTATGAAATGAGACAAGGAGGTCCCTCTCAAGTCAAAGAAGTTGCTTTTAAGGCGTCTGCAAAAGGAAAAGAAAAGGAAGTTGTCAAGGAATCCAACTATGTATCCGAAGAAGAAGAAGCGAATTTTGTGAGAAAACTCCAACTAGGTACTGGAAGATTCAAAGGTAAGCTTCCCTTCAAATGTTTTGATTGTGGAAGAGTTGGTCACTATGCTGCGAAATGTCCTTATAGAGAAAAACATGGTAAAGGGAAACAATTTGAAAAGAGGAAGAGTTATTATGCAAATGAAGATGATGATGAAGTGTCCAGTGAAGATGAAGAAGATTCTGACCAAGTTCTACATGTGCTCATGGCAAAGAAGCAAAAGAAGAAGGTTACTCAAGGAAAGGAAATACCTCAGAAATCATGTATAGCAGAAATTGAAGAAGATGAAACAGGTATTGATCACTGCTCTTGTATTTTACTCTCTTGTGCATGCAAAGGTAAAGATAGTGAAAGTAACAGTATGGATCTAGAAGAAGCTGTCAAGATTAAAGTTGAAGATCAGAAAAAATCATCTAAGGAGAGTGAATCTATAGACAAGTATCAAAGGTTTCATGCTTATGCATCCAATCGAATGAAAAGACTAGAAGCAGAAATCAACGATCTAAATGCAGATCTCAAAATATCAAAAAGGAAGAATGAAGGTCTTGAAACTGGAATCATCTCTCTACAAGAAGATCTTGAAGCATCAAGTAAGAAGAATGAGGAAACTCTACAATCATTTGAAAAGGAAGGTATTGAAGCAGAAATCATTTCCCTCAAAGAAGACCTGGATAAATCAAATAAGAAGAATGCAGGACTTGAAGCAGAAATCATATCTCTGAAAGTAAATCTCGAAGCATCGAAGAAGAAGAATGAAGAACTCTTACAAACTTTTGGAGAACAAGAAAATGGGTTGAAAGAAGAGATTCTAAATCTGAATAACCAAGTAGAAGACGGAAGAAGGAAAGAAGAAAGCGTGAAGAAGCAATGCCAAGCCTTGGAGGTGGAGGTAAACATTCTCAAAGGTAAATTAGAAGAAAAGATTAAACTTTTGAGGTTTCAAGATAGTACTAAGATTTTGGACAATATTCTGAGTAATCAAAGGTCTCCCTCTATTAAAATTGGTCTTGGTTTTCATGAAACTGTCAAAGGAGAATCTAGTTCACAAGGAAATGCTAATGATTTAAAGGAAGTCAATGCAAAATCTGAGGTGTTGAAAGAAACAAAAAGTCAACCAACAATCATGAATTCTCAAAGGAAATCATTCAATAATGTGGAATGCTTTAAATGTCATAATTATGGGCATGCTGCAGCAAATTGCAGAAGCAGATCATTTCAGTCACTATCAAACAGATTCTATTCAGAAAGGTACTCTGGTAGCTTCAAGGGATATTGTTTTTCATGCAACAAGTATGGTCACAAAGCAGCTGATTGCAATAGAAGGAAGAACAGAGAAACACTCTATGATCCTTATGCTTACATCTCTGGTCACATGAGATGTTATGCTTGTAATAAGTATGGTCATGTGGAAAAGGAATGCAGGATGAACAGATATGAGAAATTGGATAAATTCCAGCACACAAATAGAAAGTTCAAACAAATCTGGAAAAAGATGGAGGACCGATCAGAAACGTAGGGAATATTGACCCTACTGCAGTCATCCGCTTCTGAAACTTACTTCTCTTAATGACTGCAGAATGAAGTGAGATACATTATAGGGATTTGTAGTGCATCATCACAGGGGGAGCAATGTATGATGATTCTCATAATTGGTTTGATAATTCTGGCTATGCTTATTTCTGACAGTGCATCTGATGTGAAGAAAACAGGTACAGGAAGTACAAGTTCAGGGGGAGATGGAGGAATGTGAAATTTCCACATTTGACTTTCCACACGCGGGTTCTATGAACTAAATCTGCGTATACATGCAAGTTACAACAGACACAGTCGCGTATGCATTGATGATAAGAGAATTGATATGTCAGCTCAGGAACAAGAGCACTGGTTCAGGGGGAGTAGCAGTTTGAATACTAATGATTGCATTTTTGGCACTGTGACTGCTTAATTTGGTTACGGTGATACCTATGATGATGGCTTGATACATGGTTTATTATGATAAGACTTTGGATGAACTCTGTTTGCTGAAAATGTTGTTCTGGTATGATAATTTCTCTTGGAAAGAATATATTGATGCTGCAAATAATCTGAAGGCTTGGTTACTAATGTGCTTATGCTACAACCATTGGATGACGCTTGAAGACACAACTACATTGTTCTATCTATCTGTATTCCAAGGAAGCATTCAAATATCTCAGAAAGAAGCTGAAAACTGTCTCTGAGAGGATCAGATTTGGTTAAAATATAGAAGATGGTATTGGATACGCAGATTTCCTGAAACACAGTCGCATATATACGCGAGTTCATGCACATAAAACCGCGTATGCATGATTGCTGACAAATTTCTGTTTGGGGTCAGCTTTCTTTAGCATAGCTGCAGTGTTGTTTGGTATCTCTGGTATCTCTGGTGGTGTTCCAGTTCTTATAATACTGTTTCAATCTCTGATGTTTTGATAAAGATGCCTTGATGATTGGTTGAAAGTGTTCAGGATGCATAAACTAAGGGGGAGCCTTAGACATATGAAAAGGATGCTTGGATGCACAGATTCAGGGGAAGAATTAGCCTTGCTGAGTATAATGCATTGTTGGCATTATGATGGTTCTGAAATATGTTCTCTTTCTTAAGGTCTTTCTGGTATTGGTCATAAAAACTCATACTTGTAATTTGATGAAAAGGTCTTGTTGAGACCCATGATGTAAATTTGTAATATTCAGTCATGTAAGGACTTGTCAGAATGTGTGAACCCACTTGGTTGGGTATTTGAGTCTCATATGTAAATCCACTTGGTTGGATCTTTGATGTAAGTATGAGTCCTTGGTGATAGGAAGGTCATAGAGTCATGTACTTCATTGAAACATATGGATGAACTTTCAGCATGAACTCAAGAGGAGCATGGTAATTTCAGTGCACATCAGATCTACAGTGCCCTTCTTCTACATAAGGAGAAAAGGGGGAGAGTGTGTTGGTTTTGATCCGCCCTTTGCCCTTGATGTCAAAGGGGGAGAGTGACATGGTGTTTGAATATGGGAACAATGATGGGAGAGTGACATGGTGTCATTGTATTCTTAATGTATCTATCTGTTGTCTTAATGTATCTATCTGTTGTGGTGATCAAACACCATCGTGGTTCCCATCAAGTCCAAAGGGGGAGATTGTTGGCAATATGATGCAGAGTGTTATCCTTGATGGCAACCCACTTGATAGAGTGTTGTCCTTGAATGGCAACCCACTTGATGAAGATGATGGAAACCTACCTGATGAAGTTATTCCTGACTTGATGGACTTGGTAATGATGTAAATCTGATGTGATATGATGTGTCTACAGAGCAGCTCAGATGTAATGATGAAAGAAATGTCAGTATGTGCTAGAACATGATGAAAAGAGTATGTCTCAAGGCATACGCGGATTTGTCTAGAACAAGAAGTAGAAAAAGTATACACTGTGAAAGTGGCAATGATGAAGTCGCGTATGGGCAAAAGTGCTCTAAATATGCAAAACCAGGGGTAACCACCATGGTATTGACCCATTGTATTGAGTAATGATTCGTCTATGTGACCCCGTCCAGGAATACCATCGGAAGTAATGTGGTTTTGGCTCATGGTATTGAAAAAGGGTAAACCTATATAAGGAGAAGACATTCATTGTGAAAATGAGGAGTGGGGGCAAGATGTCTGAGCTTGAATGAATACTTCTCTCTGGAGTATATCTGAATGGAAAGGGTTACAGTTGAATGATAGATTTGAATGCATGATCCACCAATGAAGAAAATGATGAAGATCTAAAATGTATTTGCTAGATCTGTTTGTGGAATGATTAGATCTAAGATGAGGCGAACATCTGTCTGAAGTAAAGGGTAAAATCTGTGTGATGTATCTGTTCTGAAGAATTGCAATGACCTAAATGTCTGAAGAACCATACGTTAGTTTGCCGCAGAGGAAGCGCGTATATACGCAGGTTTTCTGAAGAGAAAGCGCGTATGGGCAGAGAAATTAGTTCTGTGATATGTACAGAAGTATACGCGGGTTTGTATGGTCTAAGGCGCGTATATACATAGGATCAGTGAAAGGAAAGCGCGTATGCAAAACTAGGGTTTGTTGAAGTCTGTGGTAAGAAATGTCTGATCTGTTCTGATGGTTTACTGATAACTGTAAGTGAGTTATATGTATCAGTTTGATGTATGATTGAGCTTAAATGTATGGAGGGGGTCCAATCTGAAAATATGATGAAACGTGGCCTACAAGTTGTGCTCTATTAAAGTAGTTGGATCCAGTGTGAAAATTGATGAAACGTGGTCCATAGAGGTGCTGAGGGTTGTAGCCTTCAGTCAGGGGGTTGTAGCTCCCTTCCAGGAGAGGCTAGTAAATGAGAGCAGGGGGTTGGTGCTCCCTTCCAGGAGAGGCTGGTAAACGAGAGCAGGGGGTTGGTGCTCCCTTCGAGGAGAGGCTGGTAAACGAGTGCAGGTGGGTGCCTGCGTACTGGTATGAGTCTGCGCCAGTACATATGTTGTAAGATGTTTTCTTTATAATAAAATATTGAAGGTTGAGCAACGGTAGCGATGGGTTTCTCCCGAATTGGGTTTCCACCTAAAATCTTGGTGTTCATGTGTGATGCTTATGTGTGATGGTTTATCCTATTCTTACTGCACATATCTACCGTTTATTGAACATCTTATGAATGAATGATGGAATGATATAAGTGAAGAATTAATGGCATAATTAGATCTCTGTGTATACGCAAGTTTCATAAAGGGTATTCGCGTATATACGCGAGTCTATATCAGTAAAGTAGCGTATGGGTTTTAGAAGTAAGAAAAAGTAAAAAGTTTGAGTATGCCCTAAATACTGATTCACCCCCCCCCTCTCAATATTTTTCCCAACAATTCCAAGGGCATATTGTAGAATAGATATTAGTATTGGATTCTAAAATTGCCCCTAAAAAGAATTCAAAACCCATTATGCCTTTAAAAAGCTCTACTATGACTCATGAAGATGAGGAATGGCAACATGACATATCAAAATTACAAGAGCAAGTGAAACAAATTTTTCTCTCGCAAAGAGCAACAAAAAATGACATGGAAGTTTTGAAGAAAGGCGTGGAAACTAAGATGGATGGTTTGAAGAAAGAAGTGGAATCTAAGATGGATGGTTTGAAGAATGGCATGGAATCTAAGATAGATGGCATGGAATATAAGATAGATGGCATGGAAGCTGGCATGGAATCTAAGATGGATGACATGGAAGCTAATATCGATGAGAAAATGGAAAACATGAAGAATAATCTAAAAGAAGACATGGAAGGTTTGACAAAGTTGATACAAGAAATTTTTCCTAATGGTGAAAATATAGTAGAGGAAACTCATCATGAGAACAAAATAAATGTTAATCATGATTTCATAAAATCTAATGTTGGCGGGAAGAACCACCATACTCCAAAAATGGATATGAGGAAGTTTGATGGAAAGGATCCTATAACATGGATACTATAGATGGAGCAATATTTTGATCTCCATAATGTGCAAAACACACAAAAGGTATGCATTGCAACTTTACATTTAGAACAAAATAAATTTTTATGGTATCGATGGCTTTGCTCCCGTAAAAAAATTGTCACTTGGTCAATTTTTATGGATACAAAGAGAAACACCTTCTTTAGCCAATTGATAAATCTCAAACAAAAGGGTTTAATGGGGGAGCACATTGAGGACTTCCAAAAATTGAATATAAGGCCTTTGATATTCCGGAGGAACAGGGATTGATCCCTTCATAGGTACTTTAAAGGATAACATCCAACATGAAGTTGACGTTTTGGAGCTGATTCATTGGAGAAAGGCATTCGGGTTGACAAGAAAAATTTGAATGTAAAATTATGGCAACAAGGAAGCCTACCGATCACTTCTATAAAGATCACTTCTATAAAGAAGGAAGTGTTGCTATGCCTAGATTTCCACAACCTACAAGGTTGACACCACAACAATTGGAAGAAAAAAGAGTAAAAGGGCTTTGCTACAGTTGTGATAGAAAATACACTAAAGGTCATAAGTGTCTTGAGAAGAAATTATTTTACATAGATTGTGAAGAGGAAGAATAAAATGAACAAGAAGAGGATATACACCAAGAACCAACCCTAGAAGAAGAAGAACTGACTCCGACCATATCATGTAATGCATTGGCAGGAATTACCACTCCTCAAACTCTCGAGATAGAAGGACATATCAAGAAGAAAAAGGTAATAGTGTTGATTGATTCGAGTATTACCCATAATTTTATTCATTATAAGGTAGCCAAGGAATTGAATTGTTTCCTATACCCAGCACTAGAATTTCAAGTGATGGTTGCGAATGGAGGAGCTATAAATTTCTCTTGAAAATGCCATAATATCAAGCTATTCATGGGGGAATATGTATTGAATAGTCCAATGCTTTCCATCCCAATGGGAGGGTGCTGATGTTGTACTAGGAGTACAATGGTTACAATCTTTGGGGACAGTAGCTTTTAATTTTCAAGAACTTTTCTTGAATTTTTTTTCAGAAGGAAAGGAAGTCGAATTACGGGGTATTGCAGGGAAGCTGGGAAAAATAATAAGCTCTAATGTCATGACAAAGTTTCTAAAGAAAGAACCATGAGGCATAATTGCACAATTATGCTCACTAGAAGTTCCAACATCAAAATCATCCAAGAATTGTTCATTCATGTAATGTATTGGAAGTTGCCCCCCTTGAAGTGGCTTATTTCTAAGGCATTGATATCTCTTTTCTTCTCTTTTTGGAGCTTGTTTCACAACATTTGGAGAATCATTCCAAGGTTTTTGAAACTCCAAAAGGACTCCCACCTATTCGTGATCATGATCATGACATTCATTTGATTCCAGGAAGTGTTCCTCCAAACATCAGGCCTTATAGATATCCTTATGTCCAAAAGAGCGAAATTGAACGTATGACTGCAGAAATGTTAGAGGCAGGTATAATTCAACCTATTCAAAGTTCTTTCTCTACTCCTGTAGTATTGGTACACAAGAAGGATGGATCATGGTGCATGTGTTCGGATTATAAGGAGCTCAATAAGCTCACCATTAAAGATAAATTTCCCATTCTTGTGATTGATGAATTATTGGATGAATTACATGGAGAAATTTATTTTACCAAATTGGATCTTCGTTTAGGCTATCATCAAATTAGAATAAAGACTGAAGATATTCTGAAAACAACATTTCGAACTTATTAGAGTCATTATGAATTTTTGGTCATGCCTTTTTGCCTTACCAATGCACCTTCTACATTTCAAGGGTTGATGAATTCCATTTTCAAACCCTTCCTTAGAAAATTTGTGCTAGTATTTTTTGATGATATACTAATCTAAAGCAGGTCTTGGAAGGATCATGTTCAACATGTTGACAGGGTGCTCAAACTATTGCAGGAGAAACAATTATATGCAAAAACATCCAATTTTTTCTTTGGAGTACAAGAGGTGGAATATCTGGGTCATATTGTATCTCATGAGGGTGTTAAGGTAGACCCTAACAAAATTAAAGCCATTAAGGAATGGAAAGTCCCCACAACCATAAAGCAGTTGCGAGGATTTCTCGGGTTAACAGGGTATTATCGTAAGTTTGTTAAGAATTATAGGAGAATAGTAGCACCTCTAACAACATTATTGAAGAAAGATGCATTTTCATGGATTCCTGAAGCAACTAAGGCCTTTGAACATCTTAAAGAGACAATGTGCCTAACACCAGTCTTCGCTATGCCAGACTTCACAAAAACCTTTATTGTGGAATGTGATCCCTCAGGAAATGGAATTGGTGTTGTTTTAATGCAAGAAGGAAGACCCATTGATTTTGAAAGTCGTCCAATCAAAGGAAAGTATTTACAGAAACCTATTGATGAGAAGGAAATGTTAGAAATACTACATGCACTAAAGAAATGGAGAACTTACCTAATGGGAAGACACTTCAAAGTAAAAACTGATCATGATAGTCTTAAACACTTTTTGGAACAAAGAATATCTTCAGAGGAGTAGAAAAAATGGGTCACAAAGATGTTGGGTTATGACTTTGAAATAATATACAAAAAATGGAAGCTAAATGTTGTTGAAGATGCACTCTCAAGGAAGAATGAAGAGGTGGAAGCATTGCTTTGTGCCATTTCTATTATCCAACTAGATTGGATAACTGAAGCAAGAGATGAATGGAAAAAGGACGAAGAAGTGTGGACACTCATTCAAAAGTTGCAGCAAGATCCTAGTACATCTGATACATTTAGTTGGAAAAATGATTCCTTATGGTACAAAGATCACTTATATATTTGTAAGAATTCCCAACTAAAACAAAAGATTCTTTTAGAATTGCACACTTCTCCTTTAGGAGGACACTCAGGATTTTTTAAAACTTACCAAAGGGTGAAGAAAGAATTTTTTCGGGATGGCCTGAAATCTGATATTCAAAAGTTTGTGGCGAAATTTTTGGTTTGCCAACAGAATAAATTTGAGACAATTAAGACCCCGGGTCTTCTACAACCTTTATCCATTCCAAGTCAACGTTGGGAGGAGATTTCAATGGATTTTATCACAAGTTTACCTAAGTTTGAAGGAAAGAGTGTCATCATGGTAGTAGTTGATAGACTTACCAAGTATGCACACTTTTGTGCATTATATCATCCATTTAAAGAAAGTACAATTGCTACTACATTTATGGACACAATGCAAAAGCTACATGGAAACCCAAGGGTTATTGTAAGTGACAGAGATCCCATTTTTACTGGAAATTTTTGGACTGAGTTATTTTCTTGTTTGGGTACTCAATTAGCTCATAGCTCATCTTATCATCCTCAATCCGATGGTCAAACTGAGATAGTAAATAAATGTTTGGAAGGATATCTTTGTTGTTTTGTATCTGATAAACAAACATAATGGGTCAAGTGGTTACCTCTATCTGAATGGTGGTATAACACTTCCTTCCATATTGCAGCAAAAATGACCCCATTTATGGCACTTTATGGATATCATCCACCATCCATCACATCATCTTTAAGAGAAAATTCGAAGTTTCAAGCAGTGGAAGATCACATCGAGCATCAGCAAGAAGTTCTCCAACTCTTAAAGGATAACCTGAATTTGGCACAAAATCGAATGAAACAACAGGCAGATCAACATCGTAGCGAGAGAAGTTTTGATGTAGGAGATTGGGTATTTTTACGGCTACAACCATACAAACAAATGTCTCTCAAGCAAGCAAAGAAGGATAATAAATTATCGCCAAAGTACTATGGTCCTTACAGGGTGTTGCAAAAGATTGGTACTATGGCATACAAATTGGAGCTTCCTGCTTCTTCGCGAGTACATCCAGTTTTCCATGTTTCATGCTTAAAGAAGGTTATAGGTGAAAATATTCCAGTTCAAACAATATTGCCAGAACTTGATGAGGAAGGAAAAATAATATTGGAACCTGAAGCAGTCATGGAAACAAGAACTCGACAGCTACGGAATCGATCAATTTCAGAGTATCTCATCAAGTGGAAGAACTTACCCACTGAAGATTCTACATGGGAGGATGAGAATTTTATACAGAAGCACCCAGAGCTACTCAATCATTGAGGACAACACTTTTTTGAAGGAGAGGGGCATGTTAGGTCCCTATATTACTAGTATAGTCCCTTATTGTTGTTAGTGTAACCCCCTTATTGTTATTATTGTACCCTTGTAACCCCCATATTGTTATTATTGTGCCCTTAAATTATTATTGTTAGGTCAGCTAGGATTACATTGTGGCCCCATGGACTCCTATATATAGAAAGGAGGTTTTGTAATTTGAATCAACCAATAATTTTTCATTCATGTAATGTATTGGAGGTTTCCCCCTCGAAGTGGCTTATTTCTAAGGCATTGATATCTCTTTTCTTCTCTTTTTGGAGCTAGTTTCACAACAACAAATTACTTGTAGGAAATGGAGAAAACTTGCAGAAATAAACTAGGAAACTTTAATTTGCAGAAGTGGAAAATGCATCAGTGCAAGTAGCTAAACTCACTCCTCTTGCAGAAAGGAAATGAAACATGCATCAAAGGAAAGAATGGAAAATAGGAAATAAACATAACAAATCCCACATGCTTCAGATCCAAATCACACAACTTATAAAGAAGTTAAAGCCTATTAACTATGAAAGAACAACACGTAACCTACTTCAAACCTTGCATAAAAAATAAGTTTAACACACCTCACGATAAAGGGAGAATGAGTTGGGTTGGGTGGGCCCTATCAAACCAACTCATTTCCTTGCTACGAGATCTGAAACTTCAAGTACTCAAATGATACATCACAAAGATATTGAGACAGGAAAATGCATAATGGCATAGTCCTTTGTATTAAACTTCAAAATAGCAAATATACATAATAGATTCCAGATCCAGCCCCAGAAAATGTGGACACCAAAAAGTCACAGTTTATATCAAAATTTCTCAAAGTATCGTTACCTAACATCTACTAGAAAACCCTATTAATTACATATTATTGGCACATGGCCATAACAAAAAATACAACAAAATTTTATATTAAGCCATTCAGTTATTGACAGAAGACTAAACAAGGGTTCACAACTGAAGTCCTGATCTTCACATTCCACCTATTCCTCTACGCTTCGAGCCCAGCAAGGATAACTGATCTTCTAACAAGATCTCTGCGTGATTTGTTGGGTTGTCTCGACCATATGCGGTAAACCAAGCTAATGTTGACAGCTGCCTCGGTAGTGTAGGAACATCGACCGGTACAAGAATAATTCCTGCACCAACCCATCTCCCACATTGATTAATACTTTTTTCTTATTGAATTACCTTAGGAAAGAGAACATAATTTTTTTTTTGGTAAATGAGGCTAATCTATATTAATTTGAAAGGAGAAACAATACATATGCTACAGGCTGAGTTGGTAAGCTACGCTTAACCAATCCCAACCTTTATTGTGCAGATAAGGGGCTGCCTCTGTGAAGGAAAGTAGCTCAGAAAGAACATGAAATATAAATTTACAATTTGTGTTGTAGCACTAGTGAAAATAGAAATTCTGTGGTGATAGCAAGCATGAAGAAAAGCAAGGATTAGCTGAGTTGTTGCACAATCATTAGTCTTTGGCTTCATCATTTCTGTCTGGTTATTCCTCCATAATGGGACAAGTGTACGCCTGCATGGTAGCATCCTCTTGAGCGGTGGGTAGATGTGGAGGCTTGGAGACTGGTGCGCAAAGGATGGGAGCCACAGGGTATTCTGCATCCAGGACGTGCATCCAGGTACCTTCTGAATCCATTATCCAAACATTTTTTTCATCCCCCTCATCTTCCTGAGCTAGAAGAGACTCGGTCTTGTGTGGAAAGGGGTGCTACTGGTGTGAAATGATGGACTTCCTAGGTCCACTTCTGCCTCTCCGCGAAACCTGCGAAGGGGCATCCTCCTCCTGATACGGTTCGGGGATATGGAGAGCCTCTATGGCATAACTTCCCTGGGAGGAACCTTCAAAATATTCTAGGTGATTATCCAGCCCCTAGTGGTATCGACCAGGGAGTGCACCTCTTTGGCATCCTCAGATGGTTCTTTGTCACAGCCTGGGTGCCATGGTCAGCTAAATCATAGGAAGTGTGAATCAAGGGGGATGCACGGTAAGGAAAGAGGTGTGAAGCAAGGTGCACGTCAGGGGGTGCAGGATAATGGGTACACCCAAGCTTATGAAACTAGTCGAACAGATGGAGCTGGGATGAGAAGCGCAGTTAGGGGGCATTGTAGCCCGAGGAATTCCGCGCAGTGCAACACTAACGAGGATGCTGTGCGGTAGACTGGGAACGTAGAAGGGCGGAAATGTAACAACAGATAAACCTGAAGGAATAGAATATGTGTCTCTTTGTGTTGAAGGGCCTTCCCTTTAATAGGCATGTGACACATGTGAAGAGGCTAAGCATGATTGTGCCTCACATGCAGTTGCGTGTTGTAACAATTTTCATGAGAAGGCACACACAAAGAGTTATGGCCAATCGACGTGTCAATCCAGGTAATCATTTAGAACGATTGCGGCAGAGAGGTACCCTGAAGGGGGTGATGTTGTCCAAGCGTGTCTTCATTATGCCTTATCTCTATCATCTCATGCAGATGATTGCTAGAGTGTGGTTCCACATTGAGTAAGGACCTACACTGTAGATCTTCGTCTTGTTGGGCGTGGGAGAGGCAGTTGTCATGCGTCCTTCTACTGTCACCCGCATCTAGGGAGGAAAGAGAACATATTAGTTGCAAAGGAAAATAATATATAAAACCTATTAAATTAATGATTAAGTTCATATATAATCCCTTAATACGAAAAACATGAAAGGAGTGCAGGAATGAGTACAAGTTTGGAAGGTGTACACAAATAAATAGGTTCCAGGGTTAAAACAAAGGCTTAGGTAGTGTGTTCGAGGTAAGATAGAGGTTAAAAAGAAGGAAAATTTTGTCAAGCAACACTAGGCTTCAATTTTAGAAATTCTGTTAGAAATATTTCTTAATAAAGAAGTGATTTCATCAATCTTATGATCTTCATCATTACTTATTTGAGAAGTACTTTATTCATTATTTCAATTTTCTTTTCAGCCTTTTCATCCTTCGATTTCATTTTATTAGATGTAGAAATATTTTCCTCAATATAAATTGCATTTTTTTGCATGCCTACTAGGGCAAGAGGCCTTCTTTCCCTCAGCGTAACAACAAAATAATCATCAAAATATTTTGAAAATCTGACCTTTGTTGCTGCTACTAGAGGTTTACAATTGGGAAGCATTTTATTATAAATTTTATTAAACATGTTGATGAAATATCATACAAGTTCTCTAGGGTTCTTGACTAAATCATCAAAGTTTGTTAAGAAATAAACACGATCTCTTTTCACTCCCCATTGATTGTTAAAAATAGTAATTAATTCATTCCAATTTCCAATGGAGTTTTCTCTTAACTGTCTAAACAATATCCTGACATTACCCTCCATAGATTGAACAAAAAGTCTTGTATAGACATATTCATGCTCAATATTCATGTTATCAACAAAATCTAAGAAAGAAGCTACGTGATCTTCTGTAGGCAGCCCTATTTCTCCATTAAATCTGGGCAATTTTTTTAAATATCCATTTGGAAAAACTTTGATATATTAGGAAGGACCAATGTTGCATAACAAGCTTGAATGATTGGTTGGATACCAGCCATTCTATTTGTTGGAGGTGTTTCAGAATATGATGAACTTGAAGTTAGAGGAGTAGGTATCCTACCTTTAAGATGATGAGCAGAACCACTAGATCCTTTAGGAAAAGGTGAGTAAATTACCAATTTTTGAAGCCGTGGGTCAAAATTTTGATCACCTTCAAACAAAGGATTGGTATATATAGAAAAAATTTCTTTAGGATTCTCGAAAGTTGATGGAAAAATTTCACCAACAAAGGATATAAAATCAATGGTTTTTAGTTCTGGGAATTCTACTTCTAAACCTACTTCAGATTTTAGATATTCTGAAATAGTTTCATGGATCAGATATGACTCTAATTGAGGAACAAGAAGAGCAGATTGCAAATAAAAACCATTTGATAAAAAATCTAGCACTTTAGGTGGTAAATATGATATATGAAGGGGAATCGATATAAGGCTAAACGGATCAGTTTCTGAAACTATCTTTGGCTGAAATGAAGCATCAGTTGAAGTTGAGGCTTCTAGTCTTCTCCTCAAAGAGGAAATTTTCACCAGCCACTCTAGATTTGAAAATGGAGAATGGAGATGAGGATATGAGTGAGATATGGTATTCCTTGATGAAGCCATATTTATTATGTGAAGTCTCCAGGTGAAATATTTTAACCAACTAACCCTTTATTCACCTTAAAGGGAGAACTTAATCATTCTCCCAGGGAAAATGATTCAACTTTTGACCCCCGACAACAACGCCAATCTGACGGTGTTCATCTGAGATAATTATTGGTTAATTAATTATGCCAAAGCATCTAAAATATTTTGTCTTAAAGTTTTTGGATAACCAATTTTCTAAACTTGTAAAGAAACAGGTGTTCAACCTTAAATAAACTTAGATATGAAGAAAAGGGCTCATATTTATCTCTTGACAATAATTTGGATTTTTAAAAATGGTGGAAGATGGAATTATAAGAAATTATGATTTCTAGAATATTCAAACAGAACATTAATTCGATCATACAGATAGATGCAAGTAAACAAAGTTTATAGCCCAAAAAAATGTATATAATTTCACAAAGGAGTGACAATTTATTCATTTAGAGGAGTTATTGAGACAAATAGTTCAATAAAATAATCTATCTAAAAATTTATAGCTTCACAAGGGACTTAAAATAAGTTGATACTTAGCTTATTTTTCCCAGTTTCTTCGTAAAAACTTAAATGCATGAAGATACAACAAAATGAAATGATAACTTAAGAAGAACTCATAAGATGACAAATTGCATTGAAACAAATCCAAAATCCTTTCATTCATAAAAATCTAGCTCATATTGATTACAATTTTTCTTTAGAAGCTCATCCCAAGGGTTCAATACTTTACAATTTGTTTTTTGGAAGTATTTATACAACTTTCTCAAAACTATCTAGATCCAAATATCTAGATCTGTTTTGATAATATCTAGAACTATTTATCAAACAAAAATGAAAAATTATAGTAAAATCAAACTGGACAAGTTGTTGGCTCTATAACCAAGGATTTCTGGTGTTGACTGGATCTTGAAAATAACAATCATGTTGCTTAATCGACTCTAGATACCCGCTAACTGATCATCCTAGTAACTCACACATGTTTCCCCATTTATTTTCATATGGTAGTGAAAATATAGTTAACTTTTGATAGACCTCATCTAATTCTTTGTATCTTTCGAAAGTTGTCTTGGTAAGAAAGAAGTGAGGTAATTCATGTCTAATCAAAAAATCATAGATGAGCCCTTCCATAAATTCTTTCCATGTGATTGTTCCTGTAATATTTGAAAACTTTAACATGTCTCTGGAAATGTCACATAAATTTTTCTGATAATATTCTAGTTTAATTAATTCATCATTCCTTTTAGTCCAAGGAGACCCTTATGATACAAGACATTAAATTTCTTATGGAACCTCTATACCATATTCTGTAAACTGTTACTCTTATTTTCTAATTGTAACATTAGATTTTTCTTAGTGAGAACTTTCTTCACTTCTATAATACTATTTGTTTTGTCTTCAATGTCCAATTCTTCTAATTACTCTCTTGTTTTTGAGTTTAGGAATTTGATTATGGCTACTACATCACTTGGTTCAGTATTAATTTCCTTCTTTACATATTCAATCATAGTTTTTGATTTCATTACTAGTTTATATTGTTCAAATATAATCTCAATGGATGGCCATATATTATTTATTTCTTTATTTATTTCAATCTAGATATTCTCCTTAGCTTGTGCAACAATGTCTGCCATAATATTTTGATTTTATAAATACTGTATCATTTGGGAAATCTTTTGATTTTTCTGTAATTCTGTGAGATAAGCACTATCTATCTTAAGCTTTTGTTCTTGTAACTTATCTAATTTATCTGTAAGTTTGTCAATCTCTTTACCTTTAATAGTTAAATCATTGATGGCTTTAGTCAGATCTATTGGTGCAATGCTGGACTGCGTTTCTATTGATGAAACTATTGTTGTGACTGATGTTGAAGTTGATATTGTGGCTATTACTGAAGTAGATGTTTCCCATGTTATTGTACCTGCTATTGGAACTATAGCTAATGGAATGGCATGTACTGGGAAAATCTGTTGCTCCTTCTCTTTAAGGAGTTTTTCAATCTCCTTTTCCATTTTTGAGATTTGATTATTTTGAACAAATATTCTTTTTCTTTTTCTAACTCCCCCAATTCTTTAGTTTGTGGATCTTCAATTCAAGCGAACTTCAGTTGTTTCCTTAAAGCTGCTATGTCTGCATTATTATTTTTGATAATTTATTCATCTACTTTAATATTCCTGGGATCATATCCCAATTTAATTACTAGCTCTTCTAAAGACTTGATCTTTGTATATTTATCTAGAGAAGAAATATTCTCCAAATTTAATTGTGTTTGGATGTTATGCACAAAATTATGAAGTTTAGCAGTTGTCATAGAAAAATTAGTTAAAGTGTTGAAGATCATTTCAACCGATTGTTTATGTAGATCCATATGATCTATGGGGTGAATGGTTTCTGTATCAAAGGAGAAAACTGATTTCTTACAATCATCTGTTATCTTAGGCTAAGGAATATTGTGTTCTAAGAAGGCAGTTTGCATCCTTCCTTCTTCTGAATCAAAAGCTGATAGAAGTATATCTTGGGAAGATATTCTTTGCTTCCAAAATTGTGAAAATGCAATAGCTTTAAGTGCTAGATTCCTTCTTTTTATTTCTTGGTAGGCAACAGATATACTTGGTTCCTTCTAACTGCTTTGTCCCAACTCCCTTGCTGGTGATGAAATCGGTTTGAATGTTATCATTGGATTTACTAGAGTTGTTGGGGATTGTGGAATATTGTCTTCTCTCCCTAATACTGAGGGAGTACATGTTCCTCTAAGAAAATTTTCATGCAATTGTTCTATAATATGTTGTTGTTCATCCTCCACATTTATTTTCTTCTATTTTTTATTATACACAATAAAATGCTTAGTTGGAATTTATGATACTAAAGGGGAGAAGGTTTCCCTTGGTATTTTCTCTCCCTTTTCCTGAACTAATGGATTTCATGAAGTAAATAAAATCTACTCTTCAGTCTCTTGCAAAGTATTTTCCGGCCACTCTTCCTGATTCATAAATTGTTAATTTTTCGGTATAGGAGTATGAATATATGGACCATACTTCTGCTCTATTCTCATTTCCAAAATTATGCCAAAAGGATCATAGGACAAGGCAAAGTTGTGCTTAAAATTCATGTTCTTTAAGATAATGTCTACTTCTTTCCATGTTGTCCTTGCATTACATGTGAAAGGAACAACTTGTGTTTTTATCTTAAACTTAGTCTTTTTCTTTGCTGCATGAAAGTGTACTTGATCCATGGTGATCATTTGTATGATGAATTTTATAATTGGTACATATTTGGGGAGTTTGTAAGGGGCCAATTCACAGCCATATATCATGATTTACATATAGTTTTTTATAAATAACAATATCCCTTCTTTGTTTGATCACTTAAATGTAAAATTATTTTGATTTCTGGGTCTATCCTGGGTTCTGCATTGTTTTTGAAAAAACTGGATGCTACATGTAAGAATTTATCCACAAATTGACTGAATGCAAACTTTGTGTTGTTCTTTCTGACCAATGAGGTCCAGTGATTAACTAACTGAGGGATCCCTTGGTTGTCATTCTTTTGTAGTTGAAAGAGAAATCACTCTGACTGATTATAAATGAACATATAGATTGGGATGGATGAATATATGAAAACTCCTTCACTTGAAAATTTCATGAATTTCTCATGGATTATTTTTTCTAAAAACTCATTATAACATCAAACATTGGATCATTTTTTACCACCTGACGATGTAGAGAGGAAAGCAAAGATGTGTTAATCTATCCATTGGTCTGAATAATACCCTATATTGCAAGTAATTATTGAAATGATTTGCTTAGATTTCTCAGGAAAAATGGAAACTAGATAGGGAGGGCTTGTCTTTGGCAACTGGGAATAATTAGGCAAGAAGGTTTCAAAAACTTCAGCTCTTTGAGGGAAATCCAATTTGTTATAAATTTCCATGAGGGAATCTGGGTGAAAGGGTTTCTCGTGATTAGAATTTTTAGTCTGGAGAATTTCGAAAGTAGAGAAGACATTAATGGCAAAGAGAATTTCCCAATTTTGTGCCACTACATTTCTTTGGCTGGGTATATAGTGAAATTGTCACTAGGTGACAAATTTAGGAAAATAGTGGGTTTGGGGAAAAATTTACTGAGGCAGGGTGGAGTCCCATAATCCTAGGTCATCAATGTTATCCAAATATTTTTGCTAGAGCCAATTATGAAGTTCGTAGAGGTCGAATTCACAATTGGTCTTTGAAATTTGTTAAAGTTGGTCAAGTAGGGGTTGGTGGTCCAAATCTACAACTGGGGGAAGCATTGGGTTATCCCGAGGGACATGTTTATTCTTAGGAGCCATAGTTGAACATAAAAGGGAGGAGTTGCTGTAAATACCTGGTTAACTTGTACTTGGGTGTTTGAATGAATATTTTGGCAGCCCTGTAACTGTATGGAAGTTTTTCGAGAATTCTCGTGTCTTCGAATGAGTTGCGGCACTAATCAAATACCCGGTTAATTAGAAAAGAAACTTCACTATCGAATTCAAACAAAGGATTTATAATTTGACATTTTATTCATGGTGAACATTTATTTCGGGAGCAGGGGTTGAATTAATGTCAAATGAGTGTTTTTAATGGTGAAAGTAGTATATTATAACATGTATGTTATAATGAATAAATTAAGACAAGTCACTACAAGGAAAAGACCCTCTAGTGGATGTTTTTGAGGAACCCCTTATAAAAATACCCCAGAAACCCGTTTCTAGTGGAGTTTACTAGAGGAGGTTGGCGGGTGGCGGTTTTTGCGGATGTTTTTCGTCCGGTGCACTTATCATCCTAAACTGCACCGGTACGTTCAACAAGAGAAAGCTCCTTGTGCACAAAACATTGGCACATCGGACACCGTGCGCTCTGTACACACCCACCTAGTGCGTCTTATTATTGTAGCACATCAGTGCTTTACAAAGCTTCTGCACCGGTGCGTCATAAAACCCCAAGCCAAAATAGAAACCACCTAGTGCGGTCTTAAGAAACTGCACCAGTGCACCTATAAAACCCGCGCACCAAAACAAGGTTAAACATAAAAAAAATTATGGCCATAAAACCACATTTTTCACTTTTCTCAGTGCTCCAGAGCTCTCAAGCACCGGTTTAATTTATCCTTTTCTGAGCCACCTTGACATCGGTGCTCCCATTGCACCCATTGCACGCACTACTGCTGTGCATTGCCCACCAATCTCCAGCTTAAATTTTGCAAAACGGTGGGAAAATTTTATTTTGCAAATTCTACAGCCAATATGCCTCCTCGACGGTCAAATGTATAGGCATTTTTCTTGTTTTTTCATAATTAAGCCTTTTAGCGGATTAGAATTTCAAATTACCTTAAAATTAACCATTTAAAAGAAAAAATAAAAAAAATTGTCGCACGGTGCGCTCGAGCCGTTCAGCTCGCACTGGTTCGCGGTGCTGCCTATAAATTTACAGGCTGTACCACAATCGCTGCTAATGGTATCTGCACTAGTTCCAGGGCAGTATCGAAAGGAACACCGTGTTATTTTAAAATTTAAAAAAAAAATATTGGTGGGGCTGGTTACCCGGATGCACTGTTGACCATGTGGAATAGCGAAAATGCGGTGCGTTGACTTAAATATCTGCCCCAGGCGGGTATTTTTGTCAGCACACTGCATTCCGCATTTCGACAGGGTCAACAGTGCGGCCTGGTAAAAGACTGCACTATTGACTATGTAATGATGTCAGGAGGTCGGTGCGCTGATCGAAATATATGCCACAGGGCGTAGAGTTTAGTTAGCACACCGCACTCCTGACACCGTCCATAGTCAACAGTGCATTGAAAATTTTCAGGTGCACTGCCGCCAATGCGCAACAAAAAAATACGCACCGGTACCGGTGCATGCATGTTTTTTGTGGCACACTAACTGTTTTTTTTTCCAACAAAATTTATAGATGTATATTCCTAAATACATGTCTCATTTAATAAAAAAATTGTATTTAATATGTCAATCATTCAGAGACATGAAAGGAGAGAAGAGGGGGAATAACAACAACAACAGGTAGACCAATATAACATGGTTCGCCTGTGGGAGGCATGAGAGAGGGAGAGAGATGCGCACCCTAGCCCTATTAAAACAGCTACCTAGGGGCTACTAAGGCAGGTAGGCCTCCTCAAGTTCTATGAGGAGGCTACTTCCCTAAAGGGCCATGGTGTGTTTTTGAGACATCTTATCCACAGGTGGAATGCCCATCGACAGGCTTTCCAGGTTGGTCCTAACCAGTGGTACGCGCCCACTGAGGAGGACATCTATTTCATTATAGGGCTATCGAGGAGAGGGGTGGATTTTCCCTTATTCCCAGAGGTTCTAGTTGGCTATGTAGAAAGGATTCAGTTGGTGTACTCCCAAAGATACATTAGCGTAGATATAATATCTCCTTCAGATTTGCAGGTCTCTGGAGGTCAGTTACGTATTGGTGCATTTGGTATTCAGGAGGTGAGGTGTCTCTCACTTATAATTTTGACCATTTCACACAAAACCAGTGACGAGCAACGCATTATTTGCTTGCTTCTATATTATGTTGATTCTTTAGTACAAGAGCCATGACTTGTCAGGTGGTCTACCATTTTTTTGTGGAAGTTCTGTACAACCTTAGATATAGGTCGTGCTCATGCACAAGGGAGGGTCAACTTGCATTTTGATTTAGAGATTTTTTGTTTATTTTTTGAGAGGTTTCCAAAGATGAGGCCTACTTTTGTTTGGCAGCCTCGTAGGCCGATGATAGAGGCACGGATGCACATGTGGGGACAGATGATGCTCAAGAGGGGCGAGATTGAGTTTTCAATGAGGAAATCGCATGATGCACTGGAGTTGCTAGCCAGTGTTGATGAGCATCCCTTCATTATGTTCCCCTATCCTTATGTTGGTTTGGATTGGTGAGGGTGTGCCAACATCCGCATCACAGATGATGAACTAGTGAATGATAGTGGTAATATTACTATTTTATTTAAATTTATTGTAACATGTTATTTAACTTGTTTTTATTAAACTGTGTAATGAAATTGTCTAATTATTGTTGTGTACTTGTATATATTTTACAAACATTAGGTATTTTTATGGCAAAGACATGCCAACACCACCACATGATCCAGGTGTCGATCCTGATGACGATCAGGATATGCTAGATGCCAAGGATCATCAGGAGGCTGGTGCAGAGAGACCTGCTCTTGCTAGTGCACTGATACCGCCTTTTTCTAGGCATGGTAGGCTTGATATCATATTGAGGATGGAGTTGGGTGACTAACTCTGTGCATTTATTGTTCAAGCGGGAGTCAGGCCCACTAGTATGAGAGACATACATTCTGATGGTAGGATGGTACACATGTGAGAGGCATGCCGCGTTACATGTACAGGTTGATGCAGCATGACGTAGGAGCTACGACCTTAGTTAGATCAGGATATGCTAGATGCCTAATATCATCAGGAGGCTGGTGCAGAGAGACCTGCTCCTGCTGGTGCACCAATACCACCTTTTTCTAGGCGTGGTAGGCTTGATATCATATTGAGGATGGAGATGGGCGACTAACTCTATGCATTGATTGTTCAGGCGGGAGTCAGGCCCACTATTATGAGAGACGTACATTTTGATGGCAGGCTGGTACATATGTGAGAGGCATGCCGCGTTACATGTACAGGTTGATGCAACATGACGTAGGAGCTACAACCTTAGTTACATGGTTGAGGCGGACCCTTGCATTTTATAGGCATGGTCAAGACGCAGTATGTGATCGACAATCCATGAGCAGGGGAGTGATTATCGTTCACCTTGCGTCGCACCAGATGAGCAACCTTCACTAGCATCGAGCAATATTCATCATGGAGAGCAGGCTAGACCATCGGCCACGTCGAGTCAGCAGCCTCCAGCATCTAGCAGTGCACATGATCAAGAGCAGGCTGGATCATCGACCATGTCGATTCATCACGATGAGTATCCGACAGTTGATCCTGATCAGCTTGAGGCACTAGTACCAGATGAACATGTATCTGAGCTTGTCGAGGCTGCACCATTGACTGAGCAGGCCTCAACTAGTACTGCTATTGATGATGTACCACGAGCTAATATATGACATTTATATTATAGTTGTATATTTTTTTACATTATTCAGTTTTATATATATATATATATATATATATATATATATATATATATATATATATATATATATATATATATATATATATATATATATATATATATATATATATATATATATATGGTCCATGTATTTTATGTTCATGTTGTAGTTGTACTTAATTTACATGTTGGTGATCATCATGATGTGTAGATTTTTAGGTCATGTTAGAGATGTTCATTTAATATGCAGCTTGCACCTGATAGATGTGTATGTGATAGCATGGGTTATTTGACATGAGATGTATATTTGATGTTTGTGTTGTGATGATGTTATACAATGCTAATTGTGTTTTGTTAGATGATCATGATCACGATGATATTAGTGAATTTGAATGTTTTTTTTAGTTGAATATGATATTTGTACAATGGTTATCATGATCGTGATGTTTATTAATTAATTTAATATTAAATGACCATGATATTTATTAAATATTATGTTGCGATTGTAATTGAAATTGAAATTTTAATTGTATGTAAAATTGTAAATTTGTATTTGTATTTGTAATTGTAATTTTAACTGTAATTGTATGTAAAATATTTAATGTAAAATATTAATTGTAATTGTAATATTTGATTTATTGTGAAATTATTGTACTTGTAATTTTAATTGTAATTGTATATATGAGTCTTATAAGGTATAAGGTAATTAAGTCCCCTTCTTTATAAAAACCCATTTTAAAAAGTATAAATATTGATGAATTAATAACACATGTACCATTTCACATGTACTAATTCCATTGAATAGATTTTAGAAGAATTCGAGTATATTACCATTGTGTTGCCTCTTATGGATGCTAATTCCATGAATAGATTTTAGAAGAATTTGAGTGTCAATAATGCAATAGACAAAAAAAAAAACATTTTTGGAATATTTTGCATTTTATTAAAAGGTTTTTGAGATTTTTTGTGGGGTTTGAGGGTCTGCGGGGATGAGATGACTTAATTCCTCGCCGTATTGGTATTTTAGTTGAATTTTTCCTAGCAGTGATATGACCGAACCTTGCAGCTATGCATTTAACAAAGAACCCATATATTTTGAGAATATGATTGAAGACTGTTGACATATACTTGAGAATTATTCCATTTATTCACCATATTAGCACAAAATAGAAAGAATAATTTCTTTCACCATAATAACACACAACTTTCAAACAAGAAAGCACTCCATTATCTGTTTCCAGGCATTTTACGCAAATGATAGGCATTTTTGTGGAGTTTTATCCATATTCTGCAATTCAATGAGGGTTGGTGGGAGCTTACAATCCTGTATCTGTTAGTAACTGCACCCTTCGGTAGAACCAAAGAAAATTCAGGCAGATTCCTCGGTGAAGTAGACTGGCCATAATAAATTCCTTCGAGACCTCAACAAAAGAAATAGATATGCATGTCAGAGGCTACTGTTGGCACCTTTTCTTGTTGCAGGTTGTGGAAAGGTTCAAGTTTCTTTTCTTGAAATAAGAAGAGGTGTAGTTTTGAAAAGAAATGGCCCAAATATTTTCACCGCAAAATGTACATTTCCAACATGTCTAAAAACTAAAATATATCCAACTTCAATAAACTGCTCAGAAACAAAACTTTCCCAACCATTTTTGAAAAATGCCCACACCTTAGGATAGCACAGGTTCACATGCCACAATTTCCCACTTGGGCCCTGTAGTATTGCATCTTCACACGCCCCACATTGCATTCTCTCCACATAATCAGTGGGGACCTCCTGCAATAAACAAAATGCATTGGAAGAATAGTTATTTCCATCAAGAATTTATCCAATTCTAATTCTCAATTCTAATTCTAACTCTAATTCCAATTCTCAAGAATAAACAAAATTCTAATTCTATTTGCATATTTCTATCAAGAATAAACAAAATTCTAATTCTCAGTTTCTATGGTTGGAGTTCACTAAATTTTGGTGTACACACCTAAAAGTAATTTTGTTGCCTTAAAAATGGACTTCTTTTAATCGGTGCTAATGTACATATAACCGCACCGGTGCGTTTTAGTTACTGCGCACTGGTGCCATGTTACCAATGGACGCACCAGGTGCAGTGCTATTAAGTGACACACCGGTGACGAATAACTGCAAATAAAAAAAGCGCAACTCTATTTTCTTTAAGTGAAAAAAAACGGTAAATTGAAAAATGGGCAGAAAAATATTTTCGAAAACCTAATTTCATAAATAATTCTTTAAATACTAAACACTTTTCATTATTTCACTATTTTTGCAAAAAATTTTAGCCAGTGATTTGCAGGAGACATACCTGGAGCAAGAGAGGACGAGAGCACTGTGGAGCAGCGAAATACGTTCAAACAGAAGTATTCAGACAATTAGAATTCCAAACTTCTGGTGATTCAAACCCTGTAGCATATAATTTCAAACGATCACATGATTAAATTTGATTATTTTTTTTACTTTTTCTGCAGTTTTTTTACGAAGTAAGAAAAAAAAATTCAATTTTTTTTTTTAATTTTCAGAAGAAAAAAAACAAAAAAACAAAAAAACAAAAAAAAAAACAAAACCATTTTTACCCTAAACCCTTCATTCTTTTTATTTCTGCCTTTTATTCTCCTTGTTTCCGTGATTTTAGAATTAAGGCTTTTCATTTTAGATTTATAGGGTTTGTATTGCTATATATAGTCCTATGACATCCAACCCACGGGACGACTTGCATAGTCGGATCCCAATCCATGTCGGCCCTTCGTGAATTTTTGAAATAAAGAATTTTTTTTTATTGGTGCACCCTGTGTAACCTAGTGCACCGATGATGTATTATCTCAGCACATTGCGAAAGTACTGTGTAATAAAAAATTTAAAAACAATTCTTTTTTAATCAGTGTGCCATACGTAAAATAGGGCACCAGTCAGCTATTTCATTATGGTGCACCGCGAATGTGCTGTTTCGCAAAAAAATGTTTTATTGTTTTAATCGTTGCACCATGTAACATATAACGCACCAAACTGGGTATCCTAGTTGACAAAGAGCACTGTATGGTGGTCCCTTGTTTGTGCTGGGCGTTTATGCTACAAAAACTAACACTGGATGATTTTTATTATTTTCTTTGTGTTAATTAGTGTGGTAGTTAACTTGTATCCTTGTTGACATCGAGCACCATACGGTCTATTATATTTTTTTTCAGTGCGTTTATAAGACCCCCACGCACCGATGTCGGTGCATACACCATGAATGGCGCACCGGTTTCTTGAGATTTTTTTTTTTGCCTGAAAAGTTGACAATTTATTTATAAATATATTAATGAATGATATGGTACAGGTTTCATATTGATAAAGAAATTACTGACAATAGATCAAGTAACAAAAATACTGATAACACATCAAGAAAAGAAAAAAGGTAAGTTCTTTGTAAATTATTTACAAAAAATATTATTTTTAAACTATATGTAAGTTTAACTAATATGTATTGTTTACTGTGTATCATCCAGAGCCACAAAATGATGAAGCTCGATAAGATTATTTCTGATCTAGGACCAGAAGAGCGTAAAATCTTGATGGAAAAATTGCAAAAGGATGAATTAGGTGAATGAAAAAATACGAACGGTCCAATATGAGTCTCTTTTTTAATTTTCATTAATAATATACTTAAAATTACTAGATAACATATGTCAAACAATATATTAATTCACATCTGTTTAATGTTCTATAGGGACCAACAAATCAGAAAAGGAATGTTGTTCTAAGAAAAGAAAAAAATAGAACATGCAAATGAAAATGAATTTCTCCTTAGCTCATCTCGAGTGGTGCTGGAGGTTAATGAAAGGGCGAAATTTTTTTACAAAAGTTTGAGGGATCTAGTGGAAAGAATGTATAGATGTTCTTTCCACTTACAATACAAAAATCAATCCAATGATTTCAAGATCCAAATTTTATCTAAACTACAGGAAGAGTTTCTAGAGAATTGGTCAATGAGACATGTCAGACTTTTAATAGCAAAAACGTACAACAACAAAAAAGAAGGAATGAAAAAGTAATATTCTTTTAAATGTGTGTCTAGAATTATTTATAAATATCACTTTTTTTATATTTACTTTTCATATATCAATATAAAAATTAAATATTTTATTGTCATGTTACATTTTCAGGAAGATTATGAAAATCTCAAAAGATGAACGAGCTAATATCAGCAATATGCCAGTATGAATGTCCAAAAAGGTGTACAAGGAGATGGTCAAAGAAATGGAAAAAATTGCATCGCAGGAGGAGCTATCTCAATAACAACGTGCTTCAAATATAATATGTAATCATTGAATTTTTCGATCATTGGGTACAATAAATAAACAATTTTGCAGTAAATATTAATTTTCAAGTATTTTCTTGTAGAAAATAAAAGAAAACGGAACCCATTCAGCACATAAAACAGGACGACAAGGAAGAAAAGAGTTGATATCTAAGTTTGTGATTAATTGTTACTTCCTTATAACAACTTAACTAGATTTCATTTTTGTATTTTTTAAGTTGTTTTACAAAAATCATCATTGAATGTCTTCAAATAGGTGCTAACATAAAAAGAAGAACCATCAAACGAATTGATTGAAATTGGTTTAAATATGGGTTGTGAGTATATGTTGGCATATCAAAAATTAATTGTGCAATTTGTAAGCATCTATCGATCTTGTTTTACTTAGCTCCATCTATAATTAATAGAACAATTTTTTTTTATATTAAATATATGATTTGTTATGGGGTATAAAACTTGCAGGAAACAAAGTATGGAACTGCGCCAAAAGATGAAATCTTGAAAGATGGCATGATACATGGTTTTGAAAGAATGTGTATAGTTTATGAGTCAATTGTTGCTATGGTACGTCATTTCTTTTCGATTTACATTGATGTATATTATTTAATATTACAATTTTCATTATTCTCACCAATGTATATACACTCATTACAGTGTATTTTTATGTTTGTAGATGGAAGGTGAAGAAGAAGAAAACAATCAACACTGTGAACAAAACATTCCTGAAAATAACACAAGTCATGGAAGTAGCTCTAGCAGTGACAACAGTTCAAGCGAAGAATGATGATCACTATGTTTGGATATCAAAGCAAGGTGTTGTATTTTTTGACATATTTGTCTGTGAAATCAGACATTTGTTTAATGTAATGGACATTTTGTCCCAATTGAAAGACAAAGGGATACCAATAACTGTCCCATTTTATATGAAAAAGACTGCCTTACACACACACACACACACACACACACACACACACACACACACACATATATATATATATATATATGTTTTAATTTATTCTATTGCGTTCTCCATTGTCGCTGTGAAATGTAACACCACTGATTAAATTTATGGATGATTAAATATTATAATGAAGAGATATGAAATTTGATGATATGATATAACAAATTAATCCAAACATCACATTCAAATGCAATAATAAAAATTTAATTCATATGAATACTGTTATAAGATATATATGTGTCGACTTTTGATGAATAATGAATTTTAAAAAATCACAATAATTATGATATGATATAACAAATTAATCCAAACATCACATTCAAATGCATTAATAAAAATTTAATTAATATGAATACTGTTGTAAGATGTGTTGACTTTTTATGAATAATGAATTTTAAAAAATCACAATAATTGCACTGTCACAGGTCGATGTTTCTAAAAAATACAAAATGAACATCAGTGCGTGTCAGTTACTGTGCACCGGTGCGTTTGTATGCAACAGCACACCGATGCGTTTCTACAACCTATGGGCACCGCAAAAATACCAAAACCAATTAAAAATATCAGTGCATTTGTGCGATACTGCACACCGGTGCGTTTATGTGAACCTATGCACCGGTGCATTTGTACAACCTATGGGCACCGCACAAATACCAATACCAATTATAAATCTTAGTGTGTTTGTCTGATATGGCACACCAATGTGTTTCTATAAGTCTACGTACCTGTGCATTGAGACAACCTATGGGCACCACACAAATCCCAAGACCAATTATAAAGGCCCCATGCATTGTATCACCAACACTTCACCCAGTGCGGTTTTATACCTTGACAGCCCGGTGCATGCACCTTTAACCACCTTGAACCACCTTCTAGATGACACACACTAGTGTGTTAAAACCTTAGTAGCGCACCGACGAAAAAACATCCGTAATAACCTGCGGCTGCACAGTTTTTTTAGTTATGTTTAATTTCCGTTAAAAGCTCTACCAAAAACTCCGTAACCATAAACGAATGTTGTAGCGAATGTTCTTTTGACAATTTTGGCCAATTTTATAACACTAAAAACCTCCTTTATAACCTCTTCTAGAGGGTCTTTTCCTTGTAGTGAGTGGAAATTGGTGATATGTATGTGAAGTGACGTGGAGGGTGGCGATGGAGCGGTGGGAGTGATTGGTGTAACGGATGGTGGAAAGGAAGAGTGGTTTTGCAGAGGATCCAGCAGGGGGTGTATATAGTAAGTGGAATTTGAGAGGGGGGGTGGGTTTAACAGAAAGAAGCCATGTTACCAAAGGCGGGTTTGCAGAGAAAACCTACTCGAACCCCCCCGCGTTGGATAATGTTCGGATGGGTTGGGGTTGGGGGGGGGGTGCCGAGAAGTGTGGATGTCGTCAATATGGGCGGGCGACATCTCCTCCATCAGATATTGTCGTCACTTTATCACTTGCGGACAAAGGGTCACATCACTTATCACTTTATTACAATTTTTTGATTAACCATATCAAAATGTATGGTTAACACTTATTAAAAATCTAAATAACAATTATTTAAAACTTTAATCATATTTGTAGTGCCATTTAGACTAGAAACACTATATATATCACTCTTTAATTTTCTTTTAAGAGGAATTTTAATGTGCTCTCTTGCTATTTTTATTTATTTCTTTTCTTTTTCTTTTCTATCACTTTTCACTTCCTAAGATTTTTTCATCTTTTCTTTCTTCTTTTTTTTCACTTCCGAACATTTTTTACATTTTTCTTTTCTTTTATTTTTCTTTTACAACATCCAACTTATCAAAGCCAGATATGTTACAACATAAATTATTATATCATCACACACTCATCAAATCATAAATCAACCTATATATATTGTTTCATTCAATTTGTGCTTGCATGTAAAATTCGATCTAATTCTAGAATAAAACACTAATGCCTAGTGTGTTTTTGCGACAAGGAAGGAAGGAGCTCTAGAGTGGCTTAAGGGTCTCTTCTGACCATGAATTCATAGTTGGTGGTAAAATTCATCCTACTCTAGGTTCAATAGGAAAAAAGGAGCTAAGATGGAGTGAAGAGGTGACCTACAGTGCTGCTACAAGAAGTTGTTATAGGATGTCTTGTAATTGCTAGAGGATGTCCTAAAGAGCTACAAGAAACAAGCCGAGAGGATTTTAAGGGTGAAATAGGTGAAAGTAAAGTCTGGAAATGTTAGAGAAGGTGTAATGAGGTGAGGGAGAGGTGGAAAACACCTCCAACCAAACTCAAAACCCTTGGGAGGCATGTTTTGCACTTAGAAGGTTGCTCACGGTGGTATTGAAGGTGGTTTCACAAAATAGGGTTCTGGTGGAAGATTTGGAGGTTAGAGAGAAGAAGGATGAATGATATGAAAATGATCCTTTCCCTGCAACTGTAAAAAGCCATGTAATCACTTCACACATTCATGCATTGATTATTTACATTTTAACATGTTAACAAGTGGAAAAGATGAGTTAAATGGAAAACCTTACTTAACCTATGCTACTATATGATCTAAGAACCAATCCAACTTCTAACTTACAATAAGAATATTATGAACATGATAAGTGAACTATTTAACTTTACAAGAAATCATAAAAAAACTACTTCTGATCAGTGGTTGGAGATCCTCCTCCTCAAGCTCCCATGAGAGAGGTGAAAATAGAGGCTACAAGCATAGTTTTAATGGATTTTTGTTGCTACTAAAATTAAAAGAGACTAGAAAAAACACTGAAACATAAAGATAGAATATGAATACACAATAGGGACCTAGCCAATGGATTGGGCCCTAACCAAAAAGCATCAACCCTCCAAGACTAAATCAATGATGGAACAAGAAAATTCTCATTATCAATGCATAAAAAGGTACGGTACATCATATAATGGTAAATAATAACATTAAATTAGAGCTCAAGAGCTACCTAGATGAATACAACATTTGAATCCTAATGATCTATTTCATCTTCTTATTTATACAAATGGGTAGCTACCAAAAACTCCTTAAATAGTAGGAATAATTCCTACTTGATCTCGAAAAGGGTGGAACTTGGCTCCTCATAATTGCCACTTTGCTTGGCTTCCTTTGCCTTCGATCTGTTGGGAGATATCTCAATATGTTCTCGGATGATTGAGAGAGTTAAGGAGGTGGAAAAACCTCCTACATTCTCTCCTTGTTTTCTACTTCAAGCCCTTAGGTGGAAAATATCTAAAAAATGGCCTCATTTCCTATAGTTAATTCAGATTAGGAAACATCACATGAAAAATATCATACGCCCTTCTCATTAAGAATAATATGACAAAAATGTAAATAAATGTGAGAAAGTGGTAACTTAATAGTTGAAGTATAGCATTTTAACCCCGTAAAATATACCTAAGTATGGGCCCCATCATCACCCTCCTACTAAAATGGTTTCTCATCCTTTGAGACACTCAGTCCTCCATGTTGATATCTTTCAAAGCCCTAGTGGCTTCTCTGACATCCCAATGCAGCAAATAGGGAGTGCCTTCTGGTGGGTAGAATCCTGCATTCCTTTTTCTTTCAGCCCACTCTTTTTGTTCCTTTGTATGATCTCTCCCTTCATGTAGCCCCAATAACAAGGGTGGGTTGAGCTTCAAGCCTATCCATTATATCTTCATTCCCTGCATGGCTTATTTGTAGAAGGGTTCTCTTTCAAATGAATTCTTCATTCTCTCTGGAGAATTATATTCTCTCAACTGTAGGCTAAGTGGTAAGGTATGCCATCTTCTTTGGCATGCCTGCAAACTCTCTTCTCCTAGAAACCTAGATATATCATCAAAGTGTGCAATGTCCCCATCTTGTGTCTCAATGTATCTAGGTTCCATTACATCATCATTTTAGATAAGTGGATGATTACTTTGATCCCCGTAGGGCTTATTAGTTCTTATTTGATTTGTATAGGTTCTCTTTCTTCTCTTCCCATGACCCTTTTAATCTCTACTTCTCTCTCTTCTTCATGTGTTAGCCAAGATGTTATAGCCATTAATTGCATATCACCTAACCTGGAATTTGGGTTCCAATTATTAATATCATCTAAAATTAGGTTGTGCATGTAGAATTCAACCGGTCCATCCTAGCCCTCTCTCCTACATTAGACTGTTTTCAGAAATCAATGAACTGTCTATAGGTATGAAAGGGTAGGGAGCCATGTTGAGCTAAGGTTCTGATTCGGAATTGTAACCATTGCTCCTTGAGATAAACTGCATAGGACTTTGAAGGTTTTCTATCCTGCATGGCCTCCATGCAAAGGTTGGATATTGTGGCAAGTTGGTTGTCCTTTTCCTGTAGCTACCCTTGTAGCCTCATGTTCTCTTCTTGCACTACTTGCATTTTTTCTTTCACCACAGATTCTCTGAGCCTTACATCAGCCAAATATTTTCCCATTTCAAGGAGCCTTTCTTCCATCAACCCCACATCCCAAACATCTTTTTATTTGGCTATCTGCATCCATCTATGGGTGAGCCCTCTTTCCATATCCAACTCATGGAGGAGGGGGATTGTGAATTTCTCAAGGATTAGTCTTCCTCCCTCACTGAACTTGTAATAGTGTCCCAAATTAGGTTTTGGGGTAGGTTTCTGAAATATTGTGATTTGTCTTTCAAAGGCTTGTGGGGACGCTACTGAATTTTGGAGTTGTTTTTCATCTTGTACCCCCTCTTGCACATCATGTCCTTCCATTGGTTCACTCTTCCCTTAAATTTGTACCTTATGTTCTTCCTGCTACCCATCCTTCTCTTTCTGTAACATCTTCTGAGTCTTCTGTAGCATGCACTGTTAATAATTTCCATGTCATAATATATAAACCAATCAAAATACTTTAAATTTCAAAAGAGGTACATGTAAATATTTTGGAGGGAAAAGAAAGAAATTTAGTTTTTTAATTGTATTTTTCGTTTATCTCCTTATAGGTTTACTCAAATTTAAAGTGTAGAAACTCGTTGGATGTGGAATTAAATTCCACATCCAACGAGTACCCATTATGCATACTTTTTAGAAGACCCAAATTGATAAAAAAAAAAATGATGATACATTAAAAATGCGTGTTAAACATGCATTTTTAATGTATCTTCATTTTTTATCAATGTGGGTATTCTCAAAAGTATGCATAATGGGTACTCATTAGATGTGGAATTAATTCCACATCCAATGAGTGTCTACATTTGAAATTTGAGTAAACCTATAAGGAGATAATCCAAAAATAAAATTAAAAAAAAAATAGTTTTCTTCTTTTCCCTCCAAAATTCATAACTCGTATTTTATTATTTTTCCTTAGGAGGCCACTTTTAGGCTAAAATTTTCTCTAATATTTTCCTATTTTGTATAGGTGGTACTGTGTACATGTTGTGCATATGGTACTTGATCTGAATGTGATCGATTAAGTGTTGAGGTAGTTCGATTAGTTTGTCATTAAGATTGATTGTTAATGGAAGAAAGCTTGTAAATGAAAGATGATATAAACTAGCAGCAAATAAATGATTAAAACATAGCATAAAATAGAGAGAAGAAGAAGCAAATAGTTGATTACGGAGTTCGTCCCTGGTGGAATACATCTCAGGGTTCACTTTCAAGTGGGCCTCCACTTTATTAGGATTGATCCGAGGAAGTATTTACACAGAAAAAACATCAGACTAAATGTGCTCATAAGCATTTCTAGTCACTGAAAACAGGAAGCTCTCTCTCTCATCTCTCCAACGCCTATCTCTACGCTCAATTCCACCTCTGGTTGGTGGAGCTATGCTGAAAACAGAACTGCCTCTGTCCTTATGAAACTTAACTCCAATTCTCTCAATGTCTTCAATATCCTTCATGGAAAAGATGTCATGGTTTAAATAATGATGCACTCGAACCTCTGATTCCAAACTTAGAAATTGGTTGAGTAATGCATGGTGATGAGGTCTCGAATCTTATCTTTCAATTAATACCTAGGAACTAGGTGATAGACCTTAGCGTTGTTTTAAATGTAAAAACCCATATTTAAACCTTATGTTATATTTTTAGCCCCGACGGCTAGCTAACCAGGCAGAGAATTTATGATTCAGCATGTGAACAACGCTGATATAGGTGGTTATGGCCCGATGTTCAAGGTTTACACCCGGAATTTCTGGCTTATCCCTGGCAGTTACAGCACTACCTGTCACATGGAAAACATCTCCGACACGGTTTTAACACATGGCATATACAACTGGCAGCTTTGACATTTTCTGCCGCGATCTTTAAACCTATTGACATGTGCTGACAGTTAAATTTCCAACATGGTTTAGTTAGCGTTGTTAGTGCTATTGGTTTTATAATAAATTTTTATATTATAGACCAAAAGGGTTTTAAACTTACGTTTTTATTTTATAAGGTTTTGTGTAACCATGGTTTTACAACTTAGCGCTTAGGTTTTAGGTCCTTAGGTTTATATGCATAGGGTTTTAGGCTTAGGGTTTTAGACTTAGTGCTAGGTTTAGGTCATTACAACTATAAGGTATTTCACCATAGTTATTAACCCACTTTACACCTTTTCAACACAAATTCGTACACATGTCGACCATGACATTGAAGAACCTTTTCACTGACAAAATTGGCGATATTAAGAATGAATTGGACATCGGTCTTCTGGAGCTAACTGGACTTCTCTGCTGAAATTTATTGAACAAGATCCTCTTGGATCAATCCTCTCCACTTGAAAGCTTTTTGACCACAAAAGTTTGATTTTAAGCAGATAATAAGTGAGGATACAACTCCCTCACTTTTCTTATCTCTATCCATTTTTCCTTACTCGGATTCATGCGCTTGAGTGCCACTAAAAGATATTCCACATCTCCTTGCCTGGAAGTACGAACTCTTCTGTCCAAGATGGTATCTTCCTGCAACTTTGTCATGTACTCAGGTGATAATTCATCAATAGAAGGAATTTGTGTATCATCCTCAGGATCAACAATCATCGGAGGTTCATACAACTTTATATTTTCAACATTCACAACTGAGTAAATATGCATGTAAGGTGGTAAATCTAATTGGAATGCATTATTTACAATCTTCTCAATAATTTTAAAGGGACCATACCTGGTAGACTTCAGTTTATTACCTTCCCCTTTTAACCTATCTTTGCTGATATACAACCATACATGATCGCCGACCTAAAAATGATGATCGACTCAATGCTTGTCATGGTGCAATTTGTATTTGGCCTAATTCTTCTCCAACTGATCCTGTACTACCTCATGTAACTGTTGTATCCGCTGAATGAACTTAACTGCTTTGCTTGAATCATCGCATCCATCCACTTTATCTTCTTCACCGAAAATAAAGTCCATCAGTGACTTTGGTAGAGACCCCAAACATGTTTCAAAATGTGATATTTGAGTTGAAGAATGTAGAGCTCAGTTGTAAGCATGTTGCACATAAGGTAGTCATTCATCCCACAAATTAGGATGTTTACTGCAATAACCTTGAAGAATATGTATCACGGTCCTGTTCACAACTTCGGTCTACCCGTCAGTTTGCGAATGAAAAGTTGTGCTCTTCTTCAGCTTGGTATCCATGAGTCCCCATAAAGTGGACCAAAATTTGTTGGGTATGTGTTATATTCTTTCTGGTGGGTGGTCTATGCCCATGGTTTTGTGCATGGTTTTGCACATGGTTTTTGGGTACAATGGTTTTTCGGCCCCTGGTATTTTTTTAGATCCGGTCAAGGGAACTATGGTTATGTTCTAATCCAGGGTTTATGGATTAGGGTTTATGTATGCTTCGACATGTATATATATGTGTTGTAACACTAAAAGGAATATAATAAAAAATCAAGCTGGTCATCCTGATTTGGGATCCAGGGGAAAATCTTTTGTGTTCATCTGTTTTATGTTTTATGCTCTAGCTATTGTTTATTTTCTGTTATAATATTCGTGTGTAGATAATTTTTGTTCAGGGTTAAAACCTACAAACTTCTCCCACAAAGCGAGTATCTTGGTAAGAAATAATAGAAGTGGGTAAATGTTAAGCAAGTAAGTCCTCTATGTGGACAGAGACAATCCCTCTAGCCCTAGGGTGGGTCTAGAAACAAAGAGACCTGCTAGAATGTAGGTTCCTAACTACAGAATGAAAGAGGACACGATAGATCGACCTACTTAGAATCCAATTTTGTTTTTGTGGTTGTAGTAGTGGTGACCTCTTGCTTCTGCCTTGGCAAGTCACAATCCATCTGCAGTCATGCTCGGATACCTGCACATAACGCAGTAAACAAGAGCAACATACAACATAATAATTCCATTCGTAATCACTAACCAGTCAAAGAGGGATAAGCATGCTGCATTAAATCAAACAACATAACACAAAACGGGAACCCAAACGATAGTCATGTATATATTGATAGAAGGAAGAGGTACAACCAATGCTTTGATGTCGCAGTCTCCTCCAGCGGGGTTCAGCTGAAGCGCATCTCAGATACTCGTCAAGATATTCGGATAGGATGAGGGCATGGAATTAAGCTCTCTCAACGAAGTTCCTCCTTGTTTTATCTCTTTCACGATGCAACTCTTAAATCCTCTATGCTAAGATATTCAACTATAATGTGTTCAGCTCTCCAAGTTCAGATAGCTTATGCAAAGAGAGATAGCTTCTTTTTATAGAGGAAAAGGAGGAGGTTGGGATCCCTACAAAGGTGGGAGGGAGGCCTACCCTTTAGGAGGTTTTCATGGGAGGTGGAAACCATAAACTAAAGGAGGGAGTTCGTGGTTATTCAGTCCAACCACTCCCAATGACTCATCATTGAAGTTGTTGAAGTGGAATCTTCACCTCTATTTTTAAAAAATATTCCATAAACAGCTTGGTGTGGGTTTTTAAATAGGACAAAGCACCAACTGGCGCGAGCCTAGTGTTAATTTTCCCACTCGGCGCGGGGGTGTAACTAGCTACTCGCGCCAAGGAAAAAACAAGGGTTTTTACAGTTCTGCTCAAGAAATTGTCAACAAAAGGAATATTTATCTTATGTAAAGGGATGAAATGATGGTATTTACAAGGCATGAAACTTCTTATTAGTCACATAAATGACCCTCCAATGTGCGAGTTGGGGATTGCAGGGATAGTGACAAAATGTTGTGTAACAGATGCCCCCTAAAGTATGAGGTCCGAGGGAGAGGGAGGGGTGAAATTCTTTATGAGAACGCGTTTGAACCAAACACCATTGTTAGAAAACCTACAATTACAAATAAAACTGATATCTGTGATACATGAACGTGTGGCATGGGTGCAGCCATCCATAATAGAGTACATAAAAACTGAGATCCAAGGTATGGACGTAGCCATCCAACAGTAAGGATCAAAAAATAGACTCAGGTATGGTCGCAGACATCTAATAAAAAGATTCATGTAATAAGTCATGATAATCCACAAAAATCTGCAGCCTGAATTTTATCAGACAAAACCCAGGGTCTTGCGCTCCATCTCGACCTGAAAAATTACAATTTCAAGCATGCGAATATATGAGTTGAAGTCGAACATGCAAGAAAATCATCTGATTACCAGCTAATGATGAAAGTCGTTAACAGACGCGAGATAAACCATCAATAATGACGATGGCCCTCAAGGTACAAAATGTACAACCTACAGAATGTGAACAGTGATCTGGCATCGAACACCCGCAGAAATCACTCGATCGAAGGCCAATGATGTGAACCTTGCGTTGAATGTGAAAAACCTTCCATTGAGGCATGCAAGCTCCAAGGTACCAGAAGGGAATCTCTAGATCAAATTCCTAGATAATGAGCTAAAGTCGACAAGAGGTGACCTGGTCGAAGGAGGGCCATAATGTTTCCCACATCATCAACACGAGACAGAGGAACATGATGAAAGTGAATCAGGACAAACAGGGAATCAGAGGAAGGTTGACAACTGTAAAGGAAAACTTCTCTTGAACATATCAGTGACACGACACTGGATTTGGCAGTATTTGACATCAAGGGATCTGAGGTCATGATGACGTGGCAAAGAGAAAATGAGAGTTCAAAAGAGATTACCCAAACCCATGAAGGAAAAAATGACGAAGTCATGTTCAAGAGCGACATACTGCCAACATAACTAGAACTAGGTTCCATTTTCCCCCACCATTTCTGGCGAGTGCCCCAATTATTTTTTAAAACAAGCTTGAAGGGGATAGCATATGCTTGCAATGTAAGTTTGTCCTTCGGAAAATCCATCCTAGTACATTTTACGAGCCATAGGAAGGAGAAACTTGATGAACGTCATGGCGACGATGTTCGATGTCACCAGGGTTTAACGAGTTTGACAAAGGAAGAACTCGACATCTTTTCATGTTTAGAGAGTTTGAAAAAGAAGCAGAAAAGAAAACTCCAGCAGGTCCCTTTTCGTAAATAGTCTCTCAGATCCAAAAAGGTAGAAAACAGTATCTGAAAGAACCTCTTAGTTGCGATAGGCTAAGGTATTATTTTTTTGTAAATAATCTACCCCAGCCCGAAAAAGTTGTAAACGTATACTAGGTAGATATCGTTTCGCAACCATTTACTGAGTTCAAAACGACAAGAATCTCGGCAATCTTTTCAATTTTATAAAGTCAGAAAAGAGCTGAAATATGACTCCAATAGTGACTTTTTCATGTTTTTACCGAGTTCGAAAAAGTATAAAATATAACTCGTTACTTCATCACAGTCACATGAAAACCTGTCGCTGCACAAGAGACACGTGTAAAACCCATTTCTCGAAATAATATAGTAGAATAATCGAAAAATATGTCTTAAAACCTAATTAGGGTTGTGAAAAAGTTATAAAATGCCAAAAATGGTAAAAATAATTACTTTTCACTTTTTACCTCTTGTGGAGAAATAGTTACCCATTTAGCACTGTGATTTTGCGGCAACGATAGCGGACGATCTGACAGACCAATCTCAAATCCGTTAGTTCCAGGTAAGAGCTGACACCTTTCCCTTCATTTTGAATCCTTTTTCATGCCTGCAACCCTCAAATTAAATTTCTGTAGGAGGAAATTGGAAAATTTAGGGCATGGCAGTCGGCGCGAGTTTCGAGCATGAACTCACGCCAATCGCAATTTTTCTTGACTAGGGCGCGCCCATTGGCGCGATTGTTTGAGAAACAGTTGGGCCAATGGTGCAAACTATTTTCATGTTTAAAATTCCAGTTAATAGACCAAATTTTTCACAAATTCTAGGTTAACAATGTCAATGTAACAATCTTTGCAGGTATAAAGCGGAAAAATGGTAATAGAATGGAAAGAATGGGAGCATAGCGAAGAAGGCGAGCTTTCCATGGGAAATGAGAGAGTCATGGAAGGTCTCAGAGACTGTGGACTGAAAAAATTCTTCTTAACACCATGTCTCTGAGCTCAACCGGAGCTACTGCAGTATTTGATCAGCATATGGGATGAAAATCAAGAAAAGTTTATCCTTCGAGATCAAGAACTCGAGATTGATTTTTATGATGTCTATTTTATAACAGGATTATCGCAAAGGGGAGCAGCACCAATCCTAACTGGCACCTGGCCTTGCATGGAGAACATGACCATGGTGATTGACAGGGTATGCCCAGGAGCACAGAAGGGATCAGGCAGTGGGAGATTTGATATTGAGACTATCCCAGATTTGGCACTAAAAGTAGTGTTACATACCATCACACGAGCTGTAAGATCGCAAGCACCGCATGAAGCAAAAAAGACACAGTTGCTTCTTGTTGTAGACTGCTTGTCACCGATTGTCTACAACTGGGCAGAGGCCGTGACAATAAACATGAAACGTCAACTAAAAAAATGAAATAAGGCCAAATTGAAATAATTTGGTTATGGATCTATTCTGGTATCGTTCTTCTTGGAACGACTACCTATATTTCAGTGGCAGGAGGTCATAGTCCTGACACCACCAGCGAGAGAACCACGAATGGCCAGATGGGAAACTCTAATGCCAAGGGTAGGGGATGATCAACAACTGTCTTGGAGACTAGAATTTTTTGATTGGCTCTGCCGACAATTGATTGTCGTGGAGGAATGGCCCTACTCTGGTACAAATTTCACTGAGGATCTAGACCTCCCACTCCCGAAGGGAGAGGATTGGGATGAAGATTTGGGTAAGCCTCATTTATAATTTCATGAGTATTATGATCTTTTTACTTATGTATGTTCTGACATTAAACCCATGTGTTTGCAGATGTTGGCCCAGAGAGACCTGCAGGTATGTCACCGATAGCGAGACAAATCCCTCGCAATTTCGACACTCAAGGTGAGGGCAACGAGGAAGATGAGATTGTGTGAAATCTAGAGGGAATCACACGCGGATTCCCAGACTATGCATGATTTTACGATGTTCCTCATGCCTACCAAAGGAATATTGTAGGGGTGCCCAGCCGAATTCACCGCTTGCTGAGGTGGCTTGTACGGGTAGTGACATGCTACCATAAGCATCATGCTGATTAGATATCTAGGTTTTATCTGCAAATTTTGAGAGACATGATGTCTCAGGATGTAACAGAAACACACATATTTTTTTAAGTTATGATGCACACTGATGCAAACATTCGATATATATATATATATATATATATATATATATATATATATATATATATATATATATATATATATATATATATATATACACATCTATTTTCCTACATGAATCTTTTACATATGATGATGATTTTACAAATTATGCAAATTTCTATCTAATACAATGTTAGCCACTGTATCAGTTAATGCATTCATTCATCTAGGAATATGTTGATATGTAATAAAATCAAAATTTCTTTCCAATAAATGAATATGTAAATACAATCTCATAATGTGTGGATTTCTAACTGAATAATGACCATTGAGCTGAAGAACGACAAGTTGTGAATCTAAGTTTACAAGCAATGCACGTATGCCGAGGTTGATTGCCTCAATTAATAGTTCAGTGACAGTGCTATATTCAATGACATTGTTTGTAGTTCATCCTAGACAAATACCTTGCAGATCTATAAATTCACCAGTAGGATCATAAATTACCCAAGATGCTGAAGACAAATTCCTGGTACTGCGGGAAGCACCATCCGCGAAACCGACATAAGGGGTAATAGACATCTGCACAATAAGAAATATCCAATAAGTAGGAAAACGCTCACAAAGCACACCAAACCAAAACATGTAAAAAAATGAAAACAACACCTATGTACACCAATTACGCATGAACGACTCACGCATAATATTTTTTGAGATACAACCCATTTCTAGGTTGTTCAAGAGGATGACCTTCGTAATCAATGAGCTCATAGGCCCCATTCTACAACACACGTTTAACAATGTAGGGCCTGTGCCACATGGGTTGAAATTTTCCTACCCCCAGCTTATCATGATCTTGGTCGTACAGGTGGACGAGATCTCCTTCAACGAAAGAACGAGGGGAAACTGACTGGTCAAAATGAGCTTTGACCCGCTTCTTCTATGCTTCGATAGCCAGAGCAGCAAAGCGGCGAGCTTCATGCAACCTTTCTAAATAAAGGAGACACTCTTCTTTTGGAGAAGTATTTGGCAGTAATTCAATAGCCAATTTGAGCGAAGGTATTTCACATTCAATTGGAAGAGTAGCTTCCAGACCATATACCAATTGGAAAGGAGTGAATCCGGTTGCGTTCTTAATTGAGGTTTGGTACGCCCAAAGAGTCAAAAATAACATGAGATGCCAATTGGATTTGTGGATCCCAATTGTATGTTGAAGCATGGTGACAAGAACATTGTTCATAGCTTCAACCTGGCCATTGGTTTGAGGGTAGTACGGCGTTGACCTGTCGTGACGCAGACCCAACTTAGAAGTCAACTCTGCCACCATATAATGTCAAAAATGGGAACCATGATTGGTAACGATGGCTTGAGGGACACCAAACCTAGCAATGATATGATTGAATATGAATTGAGCAGCTGTCTTACCATCAGTGGCAAGTGTAGTCATTGCTTCGTCCCATTTGGTGAATTAGTCCATGGCTACAATAATATAAGCATGCCCCCCTGGCCGAGTGAGGGTTACACGTCATAAAATCGATGCCCCACTTCGAAAAGGGACCAACGGTAATGACAGGATGAAGAGGGACGGGTGGCACACGAATCTTGCATTAGTAAATATGGCAATCATGGCATTTACGAACCGCGAAAATGCAGTTGTTGAAGATAGAAGGCCAAAAATAACCAGCATGAAGAATTTTTTGTGCAGTAGCATAACCAGACATGTGACTGCCATAGGTGCCACTGTGACAACCACTCAGAGCTTTCTCAGCCTCCTCGAGGGTAAAGCATCAACGGAGTATGGAATTGACTTTGATGTGATAGAGTGTATCTCCAACTATATGATAAGGTTGCAACTGATGTCAAATCTGTCGACAGGCATCCTTCATCAATTCTAATCGAAAATACAAAGTCTGGAGATAGACGATGATATCACCGTACCAAGGATCGAGGGTGATAATCAAGAAAAGCGAATCGTATGGAATGTATTCCTCAGAACGAGAAGGAGCAGAGTCAGAAGGGAGAGAACAAAGTAAATCAACAAAGACCAATGATTTCTTAGACTTGGCAGCAGTAAATTCCAAATCAAACTCTTGGAGGATGAAAATCCACTTTGATTATTTTCCCCCCAGCAATTGTCGAGACAATATGTAGGTCATAGGGTTGCAATCAGAAATCACAGTCAATGTATACAAAAAGAATATAATGATGAAAACGCTGGACTGCCTGAACCGTAGCTAACACTAACTTCTCGACATGGGCATAACATGTGTCTAGGTCGAGAAGGTTACGAGAAAAGTAATAGATAACATGCTTGTGACCATCATCCTCGTCTTGTACCAAAACCATGGAAATTGCACTAAAAGCAGTAGCTAAATAGAGGGAAAAATCACAATGATAATTTGGAGGGCAGGACCATAGAGGAGCATTGACAAGCAATGTCTTCAACACATCAAAAGGTTTCTAAGAGATTTCATCCCAACAGAAAGGGACTCCCTGCTTCAACAATCGTGTGAATCCTTTAGCCACTTCAACATAGTTAGGTATAAAATGGCGTAGAAAATTATCCTTCCCTTGTAGACTCTGCAACTGATGCAATGAGGAGGGAGAGGGGAGATTGACAATAGCCTCAACCTTGAGTGGATCGAGGTGAATTCCATATTTGGACATGATAAACCCTAAGAGTCTATCAGAATCAATGCAGAAGACACACTTGTTCGGATTAAGCCAAATGTTGTAGCGTCGACAACAAAGAAAAATATGACGAAGATAGTCAAGATGATCCTTACGCTTATCCGAATGAGTTGTAAGGTCATCCAGATAAGGCTAAACAATGTGATGAATATCATGAAAGGCATAGGACATCGCGCGCTAAAATGTGGCCCTAGCATTCTTTAAACCAAAAGGAAGCTTCTTATATGCGAAGGTACCCCAAGGATAGATGAAGGCAGTCTTGTGTTGATCAGTCAGGAGAATGTTAATCTGATTATAACTAGAAAAACCATCCATGAGGGAAAAAATCTTGCCCCCGGCACAGTCGTTAATGATTTGATCGATGAAGGGAGTAGGATAATTATCCTTGGGACAAGCACGATTAATATCATGATAGCCAACATAGACACAAATAGTGCCCTATTTCTTATCTACAGGAACAATATTAGAGACCCATTCTGTCAATGGAATCGGATAAATGAAACCAGCTTTAAGAAGCTTTTCCACTTCAGCCTTAATGGCAGCAGCTTTCCTAGGGTGCACTGGACGAAGGCACCAGCGAACAAGTTTCAAACCAGGATAGGTAGGAATCTCATGCACCACCATGCTAGGATCAATGTCGGGCATTTCTTCATAGGACCATGAAAAGACATCACGGAATTCGTGGAAAAGGCTAGTATAAACGTGTACTTTATCTCAAGAACAAGTGACCCTGAGATGGATGTTCTCGACGATTCCTGGTTTAACAGAAATGTCAGTAGGCATCGTCGGTGTAATTTTACTCAGGTTGCCTTTCGAAAAAACTTCATGTATCCGAATAGGCGTTTGAAGCGGAGGATAAGGAACCTGAGAAGTAAATCGCTCAAGACATGTAGACATGGCCCTGAGACCTGGCAGAAACGAGGAACGATGATGACCATCTTCCCACGGTAGATATTTGAGAGACATGGTTTCCACGATGGCGTCATTGGAGGGAAACACTTCTTTCAAAGGATCAGCTGAATCAGAATCACCAAGCCAAGGGGATTGAGAATAAATGTCAAGAGACATGCTCGAAGGAGCATCATCAGAGGATGGAGTATCCAAAGCTGCTATGAGTTCACAATAATCAATTTAAATCGGACTCAACAGCATCGAATCTCTGAAATAATCGATCTGTTCAGGCGAAGAGATAACCCATGGGTCATCGGTGTGAGAAATCATGTTGACCTGAACAGTATTTGGTGGTGGAAGGGGAAAAATACCCATGAGGGTAGGGTCCTTGAAAATGCCTGGCCCTACGCTCTCGTAGGGAGTAGGAATCTTATCCACATACAAAACATTGTTCTCGGAGGAGGAAGTGAAGAACAACAACTGATCAACAGTAACGACCTTTCCTTCATGTGGAAATTTCAAGACATGAAAGAGAGTGGACGGAATGCACAACATGGCGTGAGTCAAACTGCGTCCGAGGAGAAGATTGTAATTGAGCTTAGCGTTAATGACTTCAACCTTGAAATTGATTGTTTTCCCTTCCAATGTAATCGGAAAACTAGCGAGAACACCAAGAGGTTTAGATTCCCTTCCATCAAAGACTTCAAGGGCATTGGGTGAAGAAGTGAGAGCTGGAGAACCAATGGCTTTACAACAAGTAGATGACATGACACAGGTAGATATACCCTCGTCCACAATGACCCAGTGTATATTCAAACCATTACTACCAACTTGGATAATGAGCGCAATTTGGTGCGGAAGTCATGGGACAAAATTCTCTAAATCGAAAGCGAGAAAGCTAGTATCAGTAGGGTTAATCCCACCGATCACAGATAGCAAAGCCTTTCATTGAGACGAACATCTCTGAAATACTTCTAAAGCAGACATCACAAATGGCACCTGAGCCAAATCTTCAACAATACTGTAATTCTGAGCGGCACGAGCATTAGGATTGTACGAAGACTTACAGAGTATGCCTTTAGAAGGTGGTCATATAATGGATTTTGCGCTAGGCCTCTCAATCTCAAGAGAGCTAGAAGCAGGTGGGGGAGGAGGACCATCAGTGATCTCCTTCCCTGTTGCCTGACGTGAGCCAGAATAATATTTCGATCAAGTAACGATAGAAATGGGTGCAGAATCATTCATGATGAACACCTGAGAGCCAAAAGGGGCAGAGGACTGAGGTTGCTCTACCATCTGGGTTTGCTGAGATGAGAAAGGTTCTTTAAGAACAACCGGAGCTCCTTGGGTGTCTTTGAGCAATTGACTGACTTCGAATCGTCAAGGATAGTCCTTGGTGAAGTGCTCTTCATCGCAAATCAAACAAGGATACTTCGGTTTACGTTGAGAACTATCAACAGCACGAGGTTTCGAACAATCATGTTTTGGGGTATTGGCTTTGGCCTTACCTTTACCCTTCTTATTACCTTTAGAAGCGCTATATGTAGGATTGGCCTGAACAACATTCACTTCTGCGCGTTTACCAAAATTCGAGGTTGGCTGAGAAGCAACATTATTGGAAGAAGTAGACTTTTTCTTCCCATAGTTGGATGAAGAAGACTTCTGAAAATTCTAAGATACAGAACCAATAATACCATCGACGGATGAAGTCGGTGGTGTTTTCGATGTTCTGGGTCGAGGAGCATTAGGCAAGATACCATATAATGCGCCGGACTAAGAGTACTCAAGATCAAGGTACTGGGCGTAAGCAATGGCTTGTTCCTTGGTTACAGAAGCCCCCATAGCTATGTCTTTTGCAATTTGATTGACAAAGGAGGTAGTGAACCAATGAGTCAGAAGCTGATCAGGAATTTCAAATTTGATCATGCAACGACACCGCCGCCACTCATGAATATGATCCAAGATATGGGTAGCTTAGTCCTGTTTCAATGAAGTGAGGAGATGCATCCTGGTCTCATAGCGGATCGGTAACTGAAAATGTGTAAGGAATGCCATTGCTAAGGAATTCAACTCTTGGAAGACTCCACAAGACAGCTCAATGTACCACTTTGTAGTAGCACTAGTAAGATTTCGCTAGAAAATACGGAGCCGAATAGAATCGTCAACCCAAGAGTTATAAGAACACCACAAGTGGTAATTAATAACATGCACTTAGGGGTCTTCACCAAGCTTACCCTCAAATTTAGGACAATCACCAGGGATCTTGGTTGGAACCGGAGGCCAATATGGGTTATGGAGAATAGGATCATTCGTTAACTTTGACACATCCGGTAACTCCAATGTGGCAAGAAATGGGAATTGAGGATTAAAAGTCATGGGGGGTCTCTGATAAAGACCCGTGTTCACATTCCACCCAGTTCGAGAGAAATTCTGCCCCCAAATGTTCTACCCCGAATTATTATGACCATAAGGGTTGGAAACAGGATAATTCTATCAATACTAGGGTTGAGGACTAAGATATTAAGTCTGGGGAGTCCATTGAGGCCCTTGCTGAGCAACGTAAGGATTTTGATGCGGAATGTAAGCATGGATTTGAGGTAGATTTGGAGGTTAAAACCCTTGGGGCACATTATATACCGGTTGACATTGACTTTGAGGGTAATAAACGCCTTGCAGTTGGGCAGGTTGACCTTGCAGAGTAGGTTGAGCAAGTTGGTGAGCAGGTAGACCTGGCTGAGTTGGGTAAACATGTAGAACTGGCTACGAAACCTAAGGAATCGGCTAGTGGGCAGGTTGCAATGGATGTTGAGCTGGTTGAACCCACTATTGAATTGGATGTTGAGGACCACCGGGTTTCCCTTGTGGGAAAGGTTTGCCTGATGGTTGCGATGGACCAGGTTGTCCCTGATAACCAGGTTGACCCAGAGCAAGACCGTAGGGTTGTCCTAGTTGCACAAAGTTTGGGCCATACTGAACGTGCGGCTACGATTGAGGTGCAACAGGTTGTCCCTGTGGTGGATAGATTTGCCCCCCAGGACCAAAATATGGCCCTATTTGATTCAGAGGTTGACTAAACAGACCAAAAGGTTGTCCTTGTTGAACCAAAGGTTGACCTTGTAGAGGCTGACCTTTTGGACCAGAAGGCTATCCTTGAGGATCAAAGGGTTGTCCCTGCTAGGCTGAAGGTTGTCCCTGTTAGCCACCTATAAATTTTTGACAGAGAAAACAGGTGACTAGATATTTTTCTGAGCCTTCAAGAGATACCTTTCCTCTGAAAAATTCTCATTCTTGAAGCCTCTATGTGTCTTGTGCCTTTGAAAAGATCTTCACTGTTGTTTCCATCAAAAAAGCCTCACTGTTTGTGAAAAAATTGAGCTCAAGAAAGCCTCCATTTGCTCCCTTGTATCCCTGTAATTTCCCATTTTAACCCCTTTTTTCCCTTCTCAAAATTTCCCTTTTAACCCTCAAAATTCCTTCCTAAGTCATCCAAATCACCCAATTCCCCTTTAAAAAACCATGTGAATCCCTTCATTTGATTTTTTAACCCCTCTTTCCCCCTACCAGAACCACTGTTTAGCCTGTTGTTTTTAGGCCTAAAACCCACTTTCTATCATATATCAAGCTAAGCCCCTTTCGTCCCAGCCCCTAACCCCTTCTCCGCATATAATCAGGTGCTAAGACCAAGCACTAGGCCTTATAGTGCTAATTGCAATCAAAAGTTTGATTGCGAGCGCATTTTTGTGTTAAACTGAAAAGTTCCGATGTGAGGGTTATTTGGTTTATCAACCGCGAGCTCAGTATGAACCGTCGATCTGTAAATATCCGACGACCAACTCTGATCTAACATCGTGCCCCATAGCATCCTTCATAAACCCTCCGACTACATTCAGACCATTGATTCCCCTTTAAATCCAATGGTCAAGCGCCAATCGCACCATCGCCAATCACAAGATCTTAATGCGCCACTCTTCATCCCCCCCCCCCCCGATTGCGATCCTCTGATTCGATCTTGGTCGTTGAATCCACAAGAACCAATGGCTAGGATTTAGTCACATTCCACTCATTTTCCCTCTGTCATTTCCCTCCGATCAAATTTCCACCATTGATCGCTTTCAGGATCCAACGGTCCACGCGTAATCACAGCATCAAACATTGGAGTTGTGGTCCCTGCCTTTCTCCGATGTGATTAGATTGCAGCCATCCATCCTGATTGATCTGACGGCCCTCCTTTCTCCTGCCCATTCTTTTAATCCTTTTGCTTCTACCTCCTCTTTTAATCTTGACCGTCCATTCCATAGATCCGACGGTCAGGATATAATCCGCTTATGACGACCTCTCTGATTGAACGTTGACCATTGATCCCTTTCGTGATCCAACGGCTGGTGCAACATCGCATCATCGCCAATGGAAAAATCTTAATGTGCCACTTCTTGTCTCCCCCGATTGGCGAACCCCAATCCAATCGCGACCGTCGATCTTGCCTTGATCTAACGGTTCCCATTTCATCGCGCCTCCACCATATCTCTTTCATCGGGCCTCCCTAAGAACTTCTTCAGAGGATCCTCGTTGTTAATCTCCTCCTGAGATCCAACGGTCCACGTTAAATCGCCCTCCGCCCATCCGGTCCCACCATCAAATAGCCCCATTTCATTTAATTTTCATTTTTTTCCTTTGTATTTCGCCCAAAGGATAAACTTTAGTGTTTTACACTAAAGGTAATTTATTCCACCTAATCCTCTAAATCATCTCCACCATCAAATCTCCACCATCGATCACCTCCATCTGATCTAATCGAACGGTCTAGAACCATTTCTTCACCAGACCACCGTCAGAGCAGTTTTTTGCCATTCTTCATGATTTCCACCGATTCTCCACAGCATCCACCGCATCCATCACTGCTGCACTACCATTCCCACAGTCTTCCATAGCATACACGTCCACTCCCATGGATTTTCTTCACATGTTTTTGTGTTTTGCAGGGTTACAGATGGTGAGAACCATTATTTCTCATAGTCACTGTCACAATGACACATAGCACAAAGAAAGCTTATTCTGAGCCAGAGATTGCAGAGAAAATGCCTGGGAAGGTTTTTGAATGAAATATTTCATTAAAGGACTAGTATTTAACTCTATCAAACCTCCAGCGCCATTAAAACTGCATTTCCACAGACAGAGACAGTCAACAAGAGCGGCAAAGAGTATCAGTGAAGGTTTAAAGTGATTTAAAGCCTATTATTGAAAGATTTAAAGCTTTAATCCAGTGTTGAAAGGACGAATGTACTAGATTGAAGACCTTATGAATGACACAGAAGGCTTAAAATAGGCCTAGAGCACAGAAACAATCCTTGTCAGTGTTTCACATCAGCAGAAGGTTCTTTCCCGAGAAAGGACGACGTTCCCATAATTTTTTTACTCTTCATCAACGTTTCCGAGAAGATCACCACCCTGACAGAAGTCCTAATATTGCTAGAGCATTTGTTACACAACATGGCAGGCCTAAAAGTCATTTAACTGCCTTACTTGCCCGAGAGTACTACAGAGTACTATAGCCGAAAAGTACATCAAGGAACATACCTATGAAGTTATGATTAGCCTATCGAAGACCACTCTTTCATCCAAAGAGTACTGAAAATCAATGCATGGATATTAGAAGAGAATGGGCCTCGAGCCACTCTTCTCCCTCTATTTCAATGTTTCATTTAAAGTTCTATCTACCTCCTCTGCCTCTCCTTTAGCTATAAATCTCTTGAAGAATACATTGTAAAGGTTGTTGTTCGGATAACCATGGACTGTAAGATGTTTTCTTTAAGATAGAGTTTTGTGTGTATCAGTTGTAAAACAGGCTGAGCAGATGATTTCAGACTGAATATCAAACTGTTGGACAATGTTGTATATGACTGGTGTTGCTCTTTAATATGACAAGCATGTTTCATTGGATCCTAATTTAAAGCAGCGGTGATGTGTTCTATATTTTTCTCTGTTTTCCTTCTGTAATTCATCATATTTCGTTTCTCTGATAAGAAGTCAGTAATCTAGCTTACGATTTACCCTTGCTTGGTACCCTTTTGCCTTCTTCTCTTCTTATCTTTGATGTTTTCTACTAATTGTGCAATCTAAGAACTGATTCAAGATAATTTAGCTAGTGTAGTAGTTGGTTTTCCCTGCTTACTGATGCATGAATTTAGGATCTGTTCTTAGATGTTCTTGTCTAGTTTTAATTGAAAGAATTAGGATACTGGGAGATTAGAGTTGATTCTGTCTCACTAGGGTCCTTTTCCAACAGTCAAGCTGTTTTAAGATCCCTTAATTTGAATGTCAAAGCATTGAAAGTTCAAAGTCTTTCTTTGATCTCAGGCTTCACCTTTGCGTTAAATCTTTAATGTTTTCTATTGTATGAAGAGTTAGCCTCATTAGGAGTTTGATCACAGACAGTTACGGCATGCCCTGTCCCTGGATTAGCTCTTAAGGTAGTCACCTTGGAAGGTTTCCTTGTCATTCACCTTCATTCCTTATCATTTCATCCCACACTATCATCTTTCATTAGGGTAATTTTGAGGTCTAAAATGGGCCTCCTAAGGAAAACGTACAATAAAAATCCACTTTATGAGAACCAATCACATTTTAGGGGATGACATCATCCCTAATTGTTGAGGTGGCATTTCTTGAGTTAAAGGTACTTACTTGTCACATTCTCAATGGTGGATAAAAACGCATGGTTAACCATAGTAGTGATCTAAGTACTTTTAAAGTCAAAGTAAAGTACTCATAAGAAATGTCATTTCACACTTTTTGAATAAAATATATTATTTTCATTTCATATTTCTTGAAAGAAACAATGCATATCCTTATACATTTATTATATTATATTATATTATTTTATTTTATTTTATTTTATTTTTATATAGTATATTAATTACATGTTATTATACAATTTAAATAATATAAATTTTAATTAATAGCATATAATATAATTAAGAATTTATAAATTTATATTTATATTTTATTTTAAGTTATTTAAGTACAGAGGACAAATGCATTAGTTGTTCAATGATAATGACTTTTTCTTGAAAAACTCATTCTTATTTATAGTCACATCAATACATTTTTTTTATTAATTTTATTTTGGTACAACTTTTGAATTGAATTTAACTATGGTTACATGGACCGTGTTCCAAAAAGTGAATTGCAAATTCATAAATATTATTTTATTGGTTTAGCTATTATTTTATTATTTCCTTAGGAGGCCCATTTTAGACCTCAAAATTCCCCTAATGAAAGATCCTTTGTTTTAGATGACTAGCCCATTTGAAAGCCTTGGATATTGAATTGCAAGTAAACCCTTTTATGACTCCATTGCCCAATGGACTTGAGTTTTCTTTGAATTATCTCCCATTTCCAAAATCCTCTTTGCCCACCTCTTTTTCTTATATTGACCCTTCTTTCATGTTTCCCAACAACCAAACAAACAAACAAAACAACAACCCTTGTGCCTTATAACTAGTCTAATACCTTAAACATTGAACTTAAAAGATATATATTTCTTTTCCTTTATAGAGAGATCCCTCTCTGGACCCAGGAGGGCAAGATCCTAAGGTCCCAAAGTGGTTTGATGTTTTCTTGTCTTTTGGTATTGCAAAATCTGCCAAAACATAGGAACCCCAACATAATGGTGACTCTGCTGGGGAACTTTGAGTAAAACATACCTTTAAACACTTCTAAGAACTCAAAGAAGACCATAGTAGCCTTGGTTTGGTAGCAAATCACTGTGGTGGACAGTAAAACTCCTTGAAACAGTCTAAACCTTCCACCTAGCGACTCCATAGTTCCTTAATGATTAAAGACTCCACTGGTGATCAGTAGGCCTGCTGATTATCTTAGTTTCACAAGACTCCACTGGGAGACCAGAATTCATTACAACATCAGCCATATTAGAAGAAGCACATAGGATTAAGCTTCGTGGTTTGAAGATATTTTTCCTCTTAAAGACTGTCATACCTGGCTAACTTCCTTTGTTGAGGCCTAACATACTGGCTTCAAGATCAATCCATACCAGGGCTTATCCAAATCCAAACCCACCTGAGGTAGTTGACAACCCCGAGAGTATTCTTAGGAAGCCTTATACATATAGGGATCCAACTATCATTAGACACATTAATAGATCTAATTCATCACCTGAAAAATTTGCAGCTCTATCCGACACTCGAGCTGACTTAGAATTACCAAGTAATTTACCAAGAACTCAGTCACTCAGTGCTATAGAATAGGCAAACTTTGAGCCTCCAAGTTCACCACAGCATACTGGTCAATAGATTGGAAATAGAGGGACTCCCCCATCAACATCTCCTGATATTCATTTTATCCATAACTCGGGCCTCTCTCACCCTAGATCCGCTCAACAGTTTGCTGCTAGTCCTAGCATTTCTTCCTTTCATATACCTGCTGCTCAAGCCTAAACTTTACCTCCATAAAACACCATCATGGCAGCATGGTATGCTCCCTTCGTGTTACCACGGTCTCTAGTGCCTTTACCCAATGATTATCAAGCAAAAATTCCACATTTCATTGGGAAAGAGTCTATCATAGCTCAACACCATGTAGATAGGATGGAAGATTGTTTTGACTATATGGAGATAGATGATGAGACAGTCAAAATGAGAATCTTCACCCAGAGTTTAGGAGGAGATGTGAATAAGTGGTTTAAAGGCCTACCTCCCAATAGCATCCATGATCTTCCATCTTTGCATCAAACCATCATAAACAAATGGGAAGTCAAAAGAAACCCTCTCCAAATATTAGCTGAATATAAGAACCTTAAAATAAATCAAGGAGAGAGTGTCCATGACTATTCTACTAGATTTAACAGTGTCTACAATGCTCTTCCACCACCTATGAAACCTCCTCAAGGAATGGCTCTAGTGAAGTACCCCGAAGGATTTGATGCTGACTTGACCTACCAGCTTAGGGAGAGAGATTATAACACATTGGAGGACATGCAAAAAGGAGCAGTGAGTGTAGAAGCAAACCTGATTGAAAAAAGAGCTAGAATGAGGGCTGAGAAGAAGGAAACCTATAAGGATGACACTGCAGCTTCCACATCTGATCCCAAATATGACAGTCTAGCCAAAAACATCGAAAGGCTAGAGAAAATGATGGAGAAAATGGTTTTCACAGTCAGCAACCAGAACCAAAACCAGAGTCAGAACTTTAGGAGAAACAATCCCCCAAACAGATAGAGAGACTCTGATCAACAAGTCATACCCCCATTTCAAGAGAATTTCCTTGATGAGGATGAGGGGATAATAGAAGAGTCTGAGGGAACCACAATAAACATGCTGGAAGTAGACAACTCAATCCATGCCTGTTCCATAGAAGATAATCAGACCTCATACTCACACTAGGATGAGGAAAGGTTAGAATCTGAGGAACATAGGTTAGGATTTGAAAATTCCATCATGCAGGTCAGAGAATAGTATGAACTTAGAAGCAAGAAGAGCTTAGAAAATTCCAAACCAAAAGCCTCTAAGCCTACCATTAAGAAGAGACCTGAAAAAAACTCCTAAAGTGACTGCGAAAGGTAACAAATCAGCAGCTGAGACTTCTGGGAAGAACAAAGAGAAGGACAACCAAAATACTGATAAACAAAGTCGAGAATCTAGTAGCACTAGCATTGCAGCTAATGCTCCTAAAAAATATAGCTTCAAACATTGTACATAGTGAGAATTATCAATCTAATTCTGTCAATAAAATGGTGGCCAATAAAACAGAATTGAGCCTTTCAAAGAATCTGTCTCCTTTCAATTTGGAAAGTAAGATAGCCAAGATAAAAATTTCAGTGCCTCTCACTGAGTTGGCCACCCAAGATGCATACAAAGGTCAAATTTTGAAAGCTTTAAATCTAGGAGAAAATAGTGACACTGTCAATCTAAGTGATGATCAAACAGCCCTTCTGTTTGGTCCAAAGATAGAAGGGAAGTTTTAGGAAGGGGTAGTACCTCCTTTTTATATCAGCCTCAATATCCATGACAAAATCCTTCACAACGCAATGCATGACTCTGGGGCTTCACACAACCTTATGCCTAAGGTAGTTATGGAGAAGTTAGGCCTATAGATAACCTGACCCTATAAAGATTTATATTCATTTGACTCTAGCAGAGTGAAGTGCCTTGGCCTAATCAAAGATCTTTGTGTGAATCTGACTCAAATCCCAGCCAAATGCATGGTTATGGATGTTGTAGTGGCAGATGTGCCACATAAGTATGGCATGTTGTTGTCAAGGTCATGGGGTGCCAAGCTGCAAGGTACAATGTAGATGGATGGATCATACGCCACAATCCCTGTCATTAGCCAGCTTAGAAGACTGTATAGAGAGGCACAAATGAATTTTTTTGGTTAGCAGCCCTGAAAAACCTAAAAATTCACCTCTATACTCTGTCCACACGGATCTGGACTTTTTTATCCTTTTCAATAATGAATCCATAGATAAGCCAAAACTAGAAGACAGAAATTCAAACAATACAGTAGGGCCCACAGATTTTAACATAATGGCCACTCTATATATAGAGGAAAACGAGAGAGAAACCTTTTAATAGTGCACTGAATCAGAAACTCAGAGTGAACAAAACAAAGACTGCAAACTGCAGATTACTCATCACTCTGAATTCCATGAAGATCCTAAAGAACAAAACATTGCACACCCTGGTGTAGACTCCCTAATACGACATAATGATGAACCCAACATTAGGGATGAAAATGATGATAAACCTAAAGACACCCATTATGGAGAATGAATTTCGATGGGTCTTGCACTAGGAAGAATGCAGGAGCTGGAGTATAGTTGCACAATACCGAGGATAACTATGCTGAAAGTCATGCTTTCAAACTAGATTTTAAGTGCACTAACAATATCGCAGAGTATGAGGCTCTCATCCTAGGCTTGAATCTATTGAAAAAACTAGGAGCCCGAAGGATAGTTGTACATGGAGACTCTGAGTTAGTCATCAAACAAGCGAATGGAGAGTACACTGAAAAGCATCCTAGATTAAGGGCATACAGAAATGATGCCATGGATTTATTGAAAACCTTTGTAGAATACGAACTTGTGTTTGTTCCTAGGAGCCAGAACATTATTGCAAATGGATTAGCCTGCATAACTAGTTCATATCAGAAATCACCTAGTGACAAACAGATCACCATTCAGACAAAATATAGGCCTGGAATGCCGAATAACGAGAAATATTGGCAGGTATTTGAGGGCGACAAGTAGATAGAGGATTTCCTGATTGGCAGGAATGAGTTTGAATTCTCTGATTCAGACTCTAAATCCGATTAAAACTGGCTGAGTGAAGGGCCCCCCGATGAAGAAAAATAACCACATAACGTAGGAATAAACATGTAAACTGAAGAACTTGGAACTCAAACTGAAGAATACCAGAACGCGGAAAAAGAAGACATTGAGGTGCTGTAGTCAAAAGATAAGAACATACCTAGAGGACTAGCACCTTTAGAGGACCTTTTTTATTTTAACTATGTAGCGAAGAAACCCACTGTAGAACACTCAGATTCTGACTTTGAGGAATGCAACATAGGCACCGAGGATAAGCCTAAGATGATTAAACTAGATAATTCCTTGCCAACAGACATGAAGAAGAAATACATTGACTTATTTAAATAATTTTTCGATGTGTTCGCTTGGAGCTATGAGGACTTAAAGGCCTACGATACCAAAATCATCCAGCACAAGATCCCACTGAAAGAAAGCCAAAAACCCTTCAAACAGAAACTTCGCAGGATTAACCCAGTACAACTGCCTCTAGTTGAAAAGGAAATCAAAAAGATGTATGAGGCAGGAATCATAGTGCCCGTAAGGTTTTCTGATTGGGTCTCCAACCTTGTAGCTGTGAGGAAAAAGACGGGTGAGATCAGACTATACATTTATTTTAGGAACCTTAACAGAGCTTCACTTAAAGACAATTACCCCTTACCAAAGATGGAACATATCCTGCAGAGGGTAGTTGGATCAAAAAGGATCTCCTGTTAGATGGCCTTTCAGGGTATAACCAAGTTTAAGTACTCCCAAAAGATCAACTTAAGACAGCTTTCACCACTCCATGGGGCACTTTTATGTACGTAAAGATGCCTTTTGGACTAATGAATGCTGGTGAAACCTTCCAACGAGCTATGGATATAGCCTTTTCATAGGAAATAGGGCACTTCACTGTCATCTATCTTGATGACATAACAGTCTATTCCAAGACTTATGAGGAGCACATTAAACATCTGAGAAGAGTATTTGAAAAATTTAGAAGGTTCAGTCTATCTTTAAATCCCAAGAAGACTGTATTCGGGCTTCAACAAGGAAAGCTTCTTGGCCATATTATATCAAAAAAGGGGATTAAAATAGACCCAAAAAGAGTTGAGGGAATACTGAAGATTAGCCACCCGAGAAACATAAAAGAACTGCAGTCCTTTATTGGGAAAATTAACTTCTTGTGGAGGTTTATCCCCAACTTAGCGGAACTCCTACAAAATATGACTAAAATGCTTAAGAAAGGAGCGGGAGTTAAGTGGACTGTAGAAGCCAAAAAATCTTTTGAGTTAGTTAAACTTGCACTTACCCGGGCACCAGTCTTAATCAGCCCTGACTTTTCAAAAGATTTCCTGATATTTTCCTTTGCCTCTGAGCATACATTGGTTGCAGTCCTGCTGCAGAAAAATCAAGAGGGGCGGGAACAACCTATTTCTTTCTTCAGTAAGGCTCTAAGGGATGCACCCTTGAAATATAAATAATGGAAAAACAGGCGTATGCCTTGGTAAAGGCTTTGAAAGACTTTAGGGTGTATATTATGCATTCTCACACCATTGCCTATGTGCCTAAAATAGTGGTTAAAGACATTTTGTCCCAAGATCCTGATGGAAAGAGGTGAAAATGGACTGTTGTAATACTAGAGTATGACCTGGAAATAAAACCCACAAAACTGATCAAAGGTCAGGGCTTAGCTCAACTAATGACTAAATCTAACTTACAATCCCTTGACATAAACATGGTAGATTCCCTGGATGAGCAGGAAGGATTTCCCGACCCTACTGTCGAAGAACTATTTCAAAACTCTCCTTGGTATTCTAACATCCTGTATGTGCTCACAAACCTTAATGCCCCTCCTAATTTATCAAAGACTAAGGCCAGGTTTCTAAAGTTAAAAGCTAAAAACTATTGCATTTTAAATGAATGTTTATACTGGAAAAATGCAAATGGTTTGTTGCTTAAATGTCTGCCTGAAACTGAAGTAGAGAGGGTTAAACATGAGTTCCATGCAAGGGAGTGTGGGGGCCATCTAAACTGGAAATCCACTGCTAACAAAATACTCAGAGTTGGCTATTACTGGCCTACCCTTTTCAGTGATATCTATAAAATGATAGTTGCCTGCCATAAGTGCTAGATCTTTGAGGGCAAGAGAAAGCTCCTCCCTTTATCAATACAACCTATCACCGTTGAGGCTCCCTTCCAACAGTGGGGCCTAGATTTCATAGGGGGGATCCATCCTTCTTCCTCAGCCCAACACAAATGGATTCTCACAGCCATAGACTATTTCACAAAATGGATAGAGGCCATCCCTTCTAGGAATGCCACCGATTCTGTTATTATTAAATTCCTTGAAGATCACATCCTCTCTAGATTTGGCTGCCCTAGGAAGATAATCACTGATAATGCTGCTGCTTTTGGATCCAAGAAGATGATTGATTTTTGTCACAGGTATCAAATTTCACTTGGTCATTCTACTGCTTACTACCCACAAGGTAAAGGGCTAGCAGAATCATCAAATAAGAGCTTGGCGACCATCATCAGAAAGCTTCTTTAAGAGAATAAAAAATCATGGCATAACAAGTTAGTGCATGCTTTATGGGTTGACAGGTTAACAACAAATAAATCCATTGGGATGTCCCCATATCAGTTAGTCTATGGAACAGAGGCAATGTTTCCTACTAGCATAGGGGTACCAGTGATTAAATTGGTACAAGAGATATAGACAAAAGGGGACAGCATGGTAAGGAGGATAAATCAAACTATTCATCTCCAGCAGACAAGAGAAGAAGTCTACAACAGAGCTCTGAAAGTGCAAGAAAACATAAAGAGTTTGTTTGATAAAAGAACAAAAGCTTGTGACTTCAAAATTGGAGATAAGGTACTTAAGTGGGACTCTAGAAGAGAAGACAAAGGAAAGCATGGAAAATTTGACAGTTTTTGGCAAGGTCCTTACATCATCCAATCCACCATTGGTCCAAATGCCTTTTTTCTGCAAGAGCTAGATGGTACAGATTTGTTTGGGGATCCTGTCAATGGGGGTCTTGACACTCTGGAGCTGAACAGAGGATGGCAAGCAAGCTAGCAAACCAGAAAAAGACAAACAAGCAAGCCAACGACCGAAAACGACCCAATAAGCTAAAACGACAAAATCACACTAATCCCCAGCGGAGTCACCAATTTTTTAAGCAGGTAAATCCTCTCCGTAGACAGAGACGATCCCTATAGCCCTAGGGTGGGTCTAGAAACAAAGAGACATGCTATAATGTAGGTTCCTAACTACATAATGAAATAGGACACAATAGATTGACCTACCTAGAATCCAATGTTGTTGTTGCGGTTGTAGTAGTGGTGACCTCTTGCTCCTGCCTTGGCAAGTCACAATCCATCTGCAGTCATGCTCAGATACCTGCACATAACACAGTAAACAAGAGTAGCATACAACATAATAATTTCATTCATAATCACTAACTATTCAAAGAGGGATAAGCATGTTGCGTTAAATCAAACAACATAACACAAAACGGGAACCCAAACGCTAGTCATGTATATATTGATAGAAGGAAGAGATACAACCAATGTTTGACATCACAGTCTCCTCCAGCAGGGTTCAGCCGAAGTGCGTCTCAGATACTTGTCAAGGGATTAGGATGGGATTAGGGCATGGACTTAAGCTCTCTCAACGAAGTTCCTCTTTATTATATCTCTTTCACAATGCAACTCTTCAATCCTCTATGCTCAACTATTCAGCTATAATGTGTTCAGCTATCCAAGTTCAGCTAGCTTATGCAAAGAGATATAGCTTCTTTTTATAGAGGAAAAGGAGGAGGTTTGGATCCCTACAAAGGTGGGAGGGATGCCTACCCTTTAGGAGGTTTTCATGGGAGGTGGAAACCATAAACTAAAGGAGGAAGTCCATGGTTATTCAGTCCAACCACTCCCAATGACTCATCCTCGAAGTTGTTGAAGTGGAACCTTTGCCTCTATTTTTAAAAAAAATTCCATAAATAGCTTGGCGCGAGTGTTTAACTAGGATAGAGCGCCAACTGGCGCAGGCCTAGTGTAAATTTTCCCACTCGGCATGGGGGTGTAACTGGCTACTCGCGCCAAGGCAAAAACAAGGGTTTTTACAGCTCTGCTCAAGAAATTTTCAAGAGAAGGAATATTTCTCTCATGTAAAGGGATGCAATGATGGTATTTTCAAGGCATGACACTTCTTATTAGTCACAGAAATGACCCTCCAATGTGTGAGTTGGGGATTGCAGGTACAGTGACAAAATGTTGTGTGACGGTAACCCAAAGTGAACCCATACCTGTTGGAAGAACATTTGTGCTATTTGTTCTGCAGTTACTTTCTTTTTTCACGGAAAAATAATGCACATTTTGGTGAATCTATCAACCATGACATACATATAATCATGTCCTTTTCTAGACATAGGTAGTCCTCCAAAAAAATCCATGGAAATTCTTTCCCGTGGTCGCAAAGAAATTGGAAGTGGTATGTACAAACCAATCTTTCGATTGCTTGGCTTGCTGGTCAAACACATTACACATCCTTTAATGTACTTTGAAACTGTCTCATACATATGAGGAAAATAACAAATACCTTTGAATTTATGCCATATTTTTGCTTACACCAAAGTGTCCTACTATCCGAGAAGAATGAGCTTCCCGAATGACTTGCGCTCTTTCTGTCTATGGAACACATAACTTACCCAGATTATATAACAATCTGTCATGAATATGATAATTGATTTCTTCTATCTAAGCACCATGAGTTAGTGATTCATATATTTTTTTGAAATCTTCATTAGTACTATACTGTTCTACATAACTTTCATGTTTCAATGAACTATTTTGCAGTATTACTGAAACATTCAAAGACGGTCTAGACTGCATATCAACTACTTTGTTTACTGTACCTTTCTTATATTTGATTACTAAGTGGAACTGTTGAAGAAATCCCATCCATCTGTAGTGGCGAGATTGTTGCAACTTAGTCTGTGGTTGAAGGTATTGAAGTGGTTGATGATCTGAATCACTGTTTCCTTACCCATTAAGTAATGTTTCCATTTCTTTACACTTTCTACTAAAGCAAATAGTTCTTTATCATATTTCGGATAATTAATTACTGCCTTAGAAAAAGTTTCAGAATGAAAAAAATTGGCTTTCCATTTTGGAGTAAGACCGCACCCATTGCATATCCACTTGCATCTATTTCTATTTCGAATGGTTGTTGAAGATCAAGTAATGCTAAGACTGGTGCTATAAGTAATTTCTGCTAAAGTGTATCAAAATCTTTTTGTTGTTTATTTCCCCATTGAAAAGCGACTTTAGATCCTGTTAAATCATGTAATGGTGATGCAATCAAAGAAAACTGAGCAATAAATTTTCTCCAATACTGAACTACCCCTAGAAAAATTCTGAATTCAGTCACAGTTTGTGGTCTGGACCACTTAAGGATTACATCTATCTTAGTTGGATCTATCTTTAAATGACCACCTCCAACAATGTACCTAAGATAAACCAATGAAGTTTTCCCAAATTCACATTTTGACAATTTAATGTATCGTTTTTCTCTGTGCAATATCTCAAAAACCTGCTTAACATGCTTAACATGTTCCTCCTTACTTGAACTGAAGATTAAGATATCATCTAAATAAATTGTAACAGACTTGTCAATATATGATTGAAATACATCATTCATGGCACGCATAAAAGTTGTTGGCACATTGCATAAACCAAAAGGCATTACTAACCACTCAAATAGTCCTTGCCTAGTTTTAAATGCAGTTTTCCATATATCATTTTCTGCTATCCTTATTTGATGATATCCTCTACGTAAGTCCAACTTAGTAAAGTAAACAAAATTCTTCAATTGATCGAGCAAATCATCAATCCTAGGAAGAGGGTACCTATTTTTTATTGTGATTTTATTTAAGGCTCTAAAATAAACACACATTCTCCATGTTCCATCTTTCTTAGGAACTAGAATGATAGGTGAACCACATGGAGATGAACTTGGTTGAATTAAAAAATTTTCTACCAATTCCTGGATTTTCCTTTTAATTTCTTCATTCTCTGTTACTGACATTCGATACATACCAACACTAGGAAGAGGGGCATCAGACATTAACTGAATCTCATATTGTATTTCTCTTTTTGGAGGAAGATGTTTAGGTTCCTTGAATAGATTCTGAAATGATTCTACCACTTTAATAAAACTATCTTTAAACTGAACATCACAACCTGTAAATGCATCTTGAAAATAATTATGTTGTTCCTTAACAACCATGAGAATGTATCTCTTACTTGAACTAATTAAGTGCTTCATCTTATTAGCATTGATTAAGTATAAGTGATTTTTAGTTTTATGTGCCCTTACGATATATTCAATTCCATCTTTCTTGAGATGATACTTATGTTCCTTCCTATAGAATATTGCATCATGGTCATAGAGATAAGCGCTTCCTAAGACAATTCCACATATGTCTAACGGTATCACATCTAGATCCACTTTGTCTATATAGTAAGCTGTGATTGCAAATTTAAACCGACATTGTTTGGTAACATTGATCTGAGTTTGTTCCTTTAACAAGCCTAAAGGATATGGTTTTGGATGATTATGTGTTTTCAAACCCAATTTTTTAACCAATGATTCAGATATCAAATTTTCTTGTGATCTCGTATAAAAATTTTTATCTATCTTTGTATGTTTTGAAGTTACCCTTATATGAAATAACTTGACTCTTTTATCTTCATTCAATTGAGTGATGTTTGAAGAAGCATAAGTACTAGCTTCAGAATTTTTACCTATTGTATCCATAGCAATGATTTTTCCTTCATCACCTTAATCGAATCCCAAGTCCTGCTGAACTGTTGTCAAAGCCTTCTTGTCACCCTTCTTCTTTTGGAACTTTTTTGGCTTAAGTTCTGGATGAAGTTTCCAACAATTAGCTTCAGTATGGTAGATCCTTTGGAAATGTGTATAGGTAGGTCTTTCATCTTCCTTCTGAGCAGTGGCAGTCTTCTTGCCCTTTGACTTTCCCTTCTTCTCTTTTTCTTTGGTTTTCATCTGCTTGGATGTCTTTGGTGTAACCTTGAAAGTTCTACCACCTGATTTGACATGAATATCTTGAACATAAACTTAATCAAAATCATTAGGATTGAACATTAATAATGTATGCTGCAAATATGAATTCAAACTACCAATATATTTCAACAAAATTTATTTTGTGTCTAAAGGAATACCAAGTGCTAACGCTTTCTTTCTGAATTCTTGTGTGAAATCTTGAACATTCTGTCCCTTACCTTGTCGCAAGCGCTTCCAATCAATAACAACTTGCTATGTGTGACACAAAGGATAGAATTGTTTTTTTAAAGCTTTTATAAACTTAGTCTATGAGGTGATAAATTTTCCATTGCGCTTTAAATCTATCTGTGTCTTACTTTCCCACCAGATCAAAGCAGTACCCCCCATTCTAAGAGTAGCTAATTGGATCTTTGTCTTATCATCAGTAATATCTTGAATACGACAATAGACTTCTAACTGTTTTACCCAATTATCTAGTTTCTCAGGGTTTATTTCACCATCATACACAGGTAATTTGAACTTAACATAAAATTTCAAAAGTGGACTCTTAGGTTTCTTTTATTTTTCTGATTCAGAACTAGAAGTAGAAGAAGAAGAAGATGATGATGGAGATGATGGAGGGGAAGGAGATTTATATGCCTTGCCTTTACCTTTGTCCTTCTTTGATGCCTTCAATGATGAGGCTGCATCTCTCGTCTTCTTGTCTTCATATAATTCTTCCAACATCTGCTGCATGTTTAAAAACATCTGATGGATTTGATTCTCATCCATGGGTTTCGTTTCAGTAGCTTCAGGAGTCTCAACGTTCTCAGTCCCTGTCATCATTGATTCATGAACAAATTTTCGCTTTCCAATCTCTGGATCGAATTCATCAAGCTCACCTTTTCCACATTGCAATCCCAACCTGTTTAACATCCACTAACAAACAAACTACAAAGAACAACTTGCTCTGATACCAAAATGATCTGAATGCGATCGACTAAGTGCTAAGGTAGTTGGATTAGTTTGTCATTAAGATTGATTGTTAACTGAAGAAATATTTTAAATGAAAGAAGATATAAACCAGCAGCAAATAAATGATTAAAACACATCATAAAACAGAGAGAAGAAGAATCAAATGGTTGATTACAGAGTTCTTCCCTGGTGGACTACATCTTCGGGTCCGCTTTCAAGTGGGTGTCTTTTTTATTAGGATTGATCCAAAGAAGTCTTTACACAGAAAAAGCACCAGACTGACTATGCTCGCAGGCACTTCTAGTCAAAGAAAATAGGAAGCTCTCTCTCTCAGCTTTCCAACGCCTATCTCTGCGCTCAATTCTGCCTCCGAACTGTGGAGCTATGCTGAAAACAAAACTGCCTCTATCCTTATGAAACTGAACTCCAATTCTCTCAATGTCTTCAATATCCTTCATGGAAAAGATGTCATGGTTTAAATAATGATGCACTCAAACATCTGATTCCAAAATTAGCAATTAGTTGAGTAATGCATGGTCTCGAATCTTATCTTTCAATTAATACCTAGGAACTAGGTGATAGACCTTAACACTGTTTTAAATGTAAAAACCCATATTTAAACCTTATGTTATATTTTTAGCCCCGAAAGCTAGCTAACCGGGTGGAGAATTTGTGATTCAACATGTGAATAGTGTTGATATAGGCAGTTATGGCCCGACGGTCAAGGTTTACACCCGATGGTTCTGGCTCATCCCCAGCAGTTTCGACGCTATCTATCACATGGAAAACATTCCTGATGCGGTTTTAACACGCGGCATATACAACTGGCGGCTTTGACATTTTTCGTCATGGTCTTTAAACCTATTTACATGTGCTGACAATTACATTTCCGACATGGTTTAGTTAGCGTGGTTAGCGTTGTTGGTTTTATAATAAAGTTTTATATTATAGGCCAAAAAGGTTTTAAACTTAGGTTTTTATTTTATAAGGTTTTGTACCATGGTTTTACAACTTAGCGCTTAGGTTTTAGGTCCTTAGGTTTATATGCATAGGGTTTTAGGCTTAGGGTTTTAGACTTAGTGCTAGGTTTAGGTCATTACAACTGTAAGGTATTTCACCATAGTTCTTAACCCAATTTATAGCTTTTCAACCCAAATTCGTACACATGTCGACAATGACATTGAAGAACCTTTTCACTGACAAAACTAGCGATATTAAGACTGAACCGGACATCGGTCTTCTGGAGCTGACTGGACTTCTCTGCTGAACTGTATTGAACAAGATCCTCCTGGATTAGTACTGATATACAAGTGGTATTGTGTGCATGGCGTACATGTTTTGTTGCGGGCATGTGGTACTATGTATGTGCATGGTGTAGTCATGGTATCACGACGTGTGTATTGGTTGTGTTGCACTTTGTGTATGCATATGTATATGTATATGTATGTGTTATGTGTAGTATGTCGATGTATGTATGTATTGTGTTGCGGATGTATGTGTATTTATTGTGTTTTGTTGTACACCGGGTGTAGGTGTATGCATTATGTTGTACACTAGATGTAGGTGTATGTATGGTGTTGTGTTGTACACCGAGTGTGGGTGTATGTATTATATGATGTTTTACAACATGTGTGGATGTGTGTGTCGTGTTGTACATTATGGGTAGGTGTATGTAGTTGAATTGAAGGAACTGGTGTTTTCCGGGTGTGGCAACTAATATGTTGTGTGTACAGAAAGAAAAAAGGAAAAAGTAAGGACCAGTGAAGGATAAGTATTGATATTTTACTTCATTTCTATTATGAATGTGATAGGTGATTCTTACTTTTGATGGTTACATGTGATTTATGATTATGGTTTATGGTGATTTCATGCAATTCATGATTTTAATTTATCATGGTTGCATTTTGAGCTAACTGAATGTGATATGTTTATACATGATGATTTGATCAAACAGTTGGTTTGACTTGTTGTGACAGGAAGTGAATATAATTGCAAGTGTATCTTGTTGACGAGCTACCAATGAGGTATGATTTTATTTTATTTCAATTTATTTTGAATCTAATGGTAGTTATGTGCTCGGTACAAGAAGCACGAAAATGCTTGGTTGGGTGGTTGAAACCAACTGCAAGAACTAGCAGCATCAGCAAAAGGATTGGAACATGCAGCAACATGTTGGTAAAGCACTTCATGAGCAAGGCCATTATGGGACATTGGTACCCAAAAGTGTCCATTCTTTCCATGAGCATGCTATGACTAGTATGATGGTTTCTTTCTAAACCACACTTAACTTGGCCAAACAGCTAATTGGACTCTATTTATCCTATGGTCTATCTACCATGCTTCTACCCATGCAACTAAGCTATCCATGACTCAATCCCATTTGAAAAAGTGTTCATTTTGTAGCTTGGAGGAAAGAAAAGGGTTAAAGAGGCTAATGGAGGGCTTAGCACATGAAACATGGCTTAGAAGTGAAAAGTGGGGGTTTAAACCTTAAAGGAACTTATAATATGGCGCAAAAATGGCTTTGGAGAGGAATCATTTGAAATATGTGATGACAGAGATGCGATGGAGGCAAAATTTGTGATATGCGATATCGCAATTGCAATATTGAAAAAGTAAAGGGATAGCAGGAAGGCTTTCAGGGAGTGTGAGCGAAGTGCGATGAGGTAAGAACTTTGAAGTGCGAAGTGCAACGGATAAAAAGATGCGATATGCGAAATGTGATGTTGCAATCAACGATCAGAGCGGTAAGTCTTAAGAGAAGTGGGTAAATATTGTGGAGTGTGATTTGTGATGGGTGCTGTGGCGGTGGGACCGACGGAGGAGCACGATCACAACATCACAATCGGCAAGTTGGAACGGTAATTCTTAAAGGAAAAACTAAAGGAAAATTGTGGGATGTGATTTGCGATGCGGAGGAGTTCGGAATCGGTGGCTGGAAAGGTAAGTATTAAAGAAAAGGGAAAAGTTTTTGGTGAACGATTTGCGATGTGGAAAATATTGCAATTGGCATCAAGAAGCGATAAGTGTTAATGGGAACAACTTAAACCATGCAGAGTGTGAAATGTGAAGTATGGTAGTGGGTATTTCGAGGAGGAAAAGTGGAGGTCAAGTTTCAATGGTTTTTCAAGCATTTTACGTTAAAATGGTAAAGAGACCTGTAATATTCCAACATTTGCATACAACAAATTGGAATATTAAATTTTGCTAATGTCACCTAGGAGATGAATAAATGGGTAAGGAGGCCCATACATTTCAGAAATAAGGATAAAATCCCTCATAGTGTGAAAGGGGATCATAATGCCAGCTAGATTTTACACTCTCATGTGTGAACAGGGACATTTTGCATGTGGACAAAGTCAAGTTTGTCCAAGTCAACAGCATAAATGTAGGAGGAGTGGATCAGAAATAAAAGAGCTCAATGTGAATGAGGTTCAACCTATATAGCTATATGTGAGCTAGATTGAATACTCTTAGGTGTGAAAAGGGTTGAAGTAGGTTGAAGAGGTCAACCTTAACCAAATCAAACAACGCAGTTTAGAGGAGTGGCTCTAATGAAGGCACAACGTAGTTTTGGAGGGAGATTTTCTGTGTGATGGTGGAAACCCTATTGAGTGGGACCCAGGGTGAGAAAGCTCACTTAGTTTATAAGGAAGAGGATGGAAGCCATTTGGGGTTAGCTTATGAATTGTATTTTCATGTCTTCTTAAACTTTTGCTCTCTTTAGTTGTTTAGCTAAGATTGCCGGCGTTGTTTAGCACTAAGGTATTCCTGTTCAGGAATTCCTTCTCTTCCCTTTGAGTAGCTTTTGGGAGAGACCCGATCTATCATTTCACACATCCGGCATTGGTGCCAAGCTTCAGTCTTTAGTTTCAGCGCAGTTTCTGCAGGAGGTTGTGTTGAGTTGCAGGGTGTTGCAGTGGAGGGTTGAGAAACCCACTTTCTGAGTTTGTTTTGCATAGGAGGGAGTTTCCTTCTACTGGAGGATCAGTTTGGAGGGTTCTTGGGCTGATATCATATATTTGGCAGTAGGCCAACACATTTTCACCACCTACAGTGTTATTCCATTTAGGAATTGCGTTATTTATGGAGGGCAGTTTCAACAGTGCCTTTTGTGGCTCTTTCGGGGAGTTTTCCAGTGATTGGAGGATTGATTCTTCCATGGGGGGAGACATTTGATTAGATCTACATCAGATATATATTCTTACAACCTTATATACTCATGTGCCTCAGTTTTCAGTGATTATTCAGTCATATTTCTGAAGATCACCATTTGTATTCAGGGTGTATTCCTAGAAACCCTTTCTGGGTTCTCTAGCATTTTATATAAAGGAGACTAGATCTCATCTTTCTGAGCCATATTGTTTAATAAATATCAGATCTATTTGTCTCTACAATTTATATGTAAAAACACTCATTATACAGCGCAGTCACTTTGATGCAGAAATTCCTGTGTTGCAGTGTTTGGGGTTTTAGCCTTTTTTGCAATCCTAGGTGTGGGAGGTCTGTTTAACCCACCTAGTTTGATTTGTTTCAGCTCTATTCTTGGATTTAGGTTGTATATTAACTGAACAAGAGGATAAAAGATTTGATTTAATTATTTAAATCATATATTTCTTAAAATGTTTTTTTTATGCATGCATGGTTGAGTAGTCCCTATTTGGGGATATTACAGTGGTATTAGAGCATGATCTTTGGCTCAAGTTGTGAGTTCCAGCTATCAGAAGGAGCAAGATCAGAATGATGGAGAGGATGAGTTTACTCTCATCACTTTTCAGATCTAGAAAGAACCTTTCCCAGGAGGTTAAGCCAATGAAGGAGAAGAGATGCCAAGAAGCTCCTAGAGGGTTTCAAGAAGAGGAAGAGCTATGCACTTCCTATGATTAGAAGAGGAGACCAGTGTTGTAGAGAGCTCCAAATCATTAGAAAATATCCTTTCCTTTTGATTGGGAGGACAAATTTCCAGAAGATGGAGGACACTTGGATCACATGATTCTTAGTGAATACCTTGTTGAGTACAAATCTCAATCTAGAGCCTTCAAGGAGACTCTAGCTTTCCATTAGTTCATTCATTTGGAGGAAGAAAGAAGACCTTGTGGCCAAGGAAGGATCAAGGGCAATAGGTTTTTATTGTCTACTTTTGATGGGTCATCTGCAGCAAGGGTTTGGGCAAGGAAACTATATGCATTCTTCCTACTACATCCGGTGGTAGAAAGGGAGGTTGTAGAGATTATAGCGCTGCACCTAGAGGGTGAAGCAAAAATTTGGTGGTTCAACCATTTGAGCCATGCAAGAGTGGTTACTTTTGTTGAGTTTACTCGAAGGTTGATTGGGAAATTTTTTGAAGAAAAATCAGAGGATAAGAAGCCCTCACCACCATTGGGGGAGACTTGTACCAGCGCTGTCACAACTATGGAGGAGCAGCCCTCAACATCTTCAGTTGGAGAAGCCAACTCATTGGAGGAAGAAGCCCTTATAGCCATATAAGATACTTCCAAATTTCATCAAATTATGCCTAAATTTTTATCTCCTATTGTTTCAGCAAATCATATGGAGGATTGTATACCATTGCATACTGCTCATTTGGAACAACATAATTGCACTGCGTTGTGCAACCTTGATTTGATCAAGGAAGGGATGAAGCATCATCCTAATGGGCCAATATTGGGCTGCACACCACATGTGAGGTTGGGGTGTGAATTCTTGGAGGATGAGATGAACTTTGTCCCAAACAAATTTATGCAAAACAATATGTTCATCCTTGATTTGGGATATGAGACAGCCAAAACACCATGGAGGAGATTTACAGCGCTATCAAGAGGTAGCTGTGAGGAGGCTTTGCCTTTAGCCCACTTGGATCCTTATGGATTCAAGATGATCATTGGTGTGAGATATTTTCTAGGGGATCTCCAAGGAGCTGCATTTCAGCATCTCATGGAATGCAAGAAGAAAATCTGATTTGGGAGAAGGGTAGTCTTCATTGGAAGGGTACCAAGGTTGATCATAATGGGAGGCACTCACATTGGGAGGAATGGGAGTGGATGGAGAGCAAGAAGCTGGTAAGCTACTTGCAAATATATGACACTGGGCAGTAGGAGGCTTGGCTGTGTTGGCTGCTCTTGAAGGAGTTTGGCCATCATGGGACATATCCTTCTTCCAAGGGTATGTGGGTGGAAGGAACTTGGCAGGATACTTACATCATTGGGCAGAAAGGAGTGTGGATGCATTGTGATGATATGATCCTTATGTCTTCACCACATAATTTTTATGATGGATGTATGAGGAGGCAACAAAAACTTTTGTTGCTTTGGAGGATTTTGAGAGAGCAAGGGCATATTTGCTCTCACACTTTGCATGATGTTGCAGAAGTAGGAGATGGCACTACCATGGTGAAAAGGGGCTACTCCTTAGCCTTAGATGATCTGGAAGTACTTCCACTTTGGAAGAAACTTCTTGTATTTGGCAGCATTATGGGAGGAGTCCTTGACATTGAGCATGTCAAAGGATGGAGTTATGAGTTGGCAGGAGCCTATTTGCATAGGCCAACAACATTGTCACTTTGGAGCATGGACTTATTGATGGAGTGTCCCTAGGATCACTTCACATTTGATGCACTTGGTGGACAAGGAGGAGGTGAGAATGATAGAGTAGTGGATGGATTCATCTGCTATTGTGGTATGTTCTTCTTGACTTGGATTTCCAAGCATAAGAAGGAGGATCTTCATGAAGCATATGGTTCATTCCTCCTCATAGGAGTATGTCATACCACTATGGAGGACTCATTTATGGATCCTATCATCATCTTACTTTAATTACATGGTAAAAATTTTGCTTTTGCATTTATTGATTGTCCAACACAATATTTGCATGCTCTTACCATTTCTTTGCAGTGCATTGCTCCACAAAGGGGCAAGATTTTGTTTGGGCTCCATGGACCATTTTTGGCCAACTATTATGATGGAGATAACCATCTATTGTATGAATTTGGGCAAGCTTTTGGTTACTTCTTGTATTCTTAGTTGATACATTCAACCATTTACTATTTTCTAGTAGATGTGGTGACTTACACAACTAGCCATTTGTCAAGAAACAACTTGCCATGCTATTTTCTAACGCTATAGTAGGGAAGACTGCACTGTGACCACTTCAGAGACTTTTGGTACCTTCCAACACCACATGAAACCTTCATTATTTCTTAAATTTTGATGCTAATCATGATCCCATTTTCTGATTTTGTTCTTGCCTTTATGGGGAGCATGATTGGGGGAGAAACGCATTGGGTGGATGTGTTCTTTGGGAAGGAGGATTACCACACTTTCTACATTACATGTTCTAAGGGGAGCATGGGAGGAGATATGGCCACCAAAACAAAATCTTTGTTCCTTTATGAAGAGAGCCATGAGATGGATGGGATGCCATATGGTGGTGATTTCTTATCCATCATGTATGAGATGGTTTGGGCCAGTTTGATTCACAACTTGGGAAAGGGATCTTTGGATATCTAGTTTCCTTCTTTCCACTGGAGGGTGACATTATTGCAACCCAAGATCAGAAAATTATTTGCACTTATATTAACTGGAGAGGAGGACAACATGGGGTAGGCTACTTTTTCTACCATGTTCAGAATTTCAGCCCACCTACTTTGCAGGAGCTCAAGGTGGAGGAGGATTTTCAGGAGTTGCCATGTTGGGAGGTAACTCATTTTGTATGGATGATAGCTTGGGGATGGAAAATTCATATGGGGATGGTAGATCCAAATATATATCAGACCACATGCCTCAAGAAGGCCTTTATACCACCCACTATTGCCTCCATTGATATTTTACTGTCACGTGATGATAGCTATTTGGGGTGTTCACCAAAAGCAAGCTTGTTTACTTGGGAAGGGCAACTTGGAGATATGTGGATGAGACAGCACCTTGATCCTTAGAGGATTTTGTCTTATGAGGTTACTACAGGGGGAGAAGAGGATGATCTTCAGTTCTATCTTTGCAGTTTCTTTAGGACAAGCAACATTTGGGAGGGGAGGACTGTAATATTCCAAAATTTGCATGCGGCAAATTGGAATATTAAATTTTGCTAATGTCACCTAGTAGATGAATAAATGGGTAAGGAGGCCCATACATTTCATAAATAAGGATAAAATCCCTCATAGTGTGAAATGGGATCATAATTCCATCTGGATTTTACACTCTCATGTGTGAACAGGGACATTTTGCATGTGGACAAAGTCAAGTTTGAACAAGTCAACAACATAAATGTAGGAGGAGTGGATGAACAAATAAAAGAGCTCAATGTGAATGAGGTTCAGCCTAGATAGCTATATGTGAGCTGGCTTGAAGACCCGTAGGTGTGAAAAGGGTTGAAGCAGGATAAAGAGGTCAACCTTGACCAAATCAAACAGCGCAGTTTAGAGGAGTGGCTCTAATGAAGGCACAACGTAGTTTTGGAGGGAGATTGTTTGTGTGATGGTGGAAACCCTATTGAGTGGGACCCAAGGTGAGAAGGCTCACTTAGTTTATAAGGAAGAGGATGGAATCCATTTGGGGTTATCTTATGAATTGTATTTTGATGTCTTCTTAGACTTTTTCTCTCTTTAGCTATTTAGCTAAGATTGTCAGTGTTGTTTAGCACTAAGGTATTCCTGTTCAGGAATTCCTTCTCTTCCCTTTGAGTAGATTTTGGGAGAGACCTGATATATCATTCCACACATCTGGAATTTGTGCCAAGCTTTAGTATTCAGTTTCAACGTAGTTTCTACAGGAGGTTGTGTTGAGTTGCAGGGTGTTGCAGTGGAGGGTTGAGAAACCCACTTTCTGAGTTGGTTTTGCATAGGAGGGAGGTTTCCTTCCACTAAAGGATCAATTTGGAGGGTTCTTGGGCTGATATCAGATATTTGGTAGTACTCAAACACATTTTCACCACCTATAGCGTTATTCCATTTAGGAATTGCGTTATTTCTAGAGGGCAGTTTCAGTAGTGTCTTTTGTGGCTCTTTCGGGGAGTTTTCCTGTGATTGGAGGGTTGATTCTTCCATGGGGGAAGACCTTTGATCAGATCTATATTATTACAGCATTATACACTCCTGTTCTTCAGTTTTCAGTGATTATTCAGTCATATTGCTGAAGATCACCATTTTTATTGAGGGTGTATTCCTAGAAACCCTTTCCGGGTTCTCTAGCATTTTCTATAAAGGAGACTAGATCTCATTTTTCTGAGCCATATTGTTTAATAAATATCAGATCTATTTGTCTCTGCAATTTATATTTACAAACCCTCGTTAGACTACGTAGTCACTTTTATGCATAAATTCCTATGTTGTAGCGTTTGGGGCTTTAGCCTTTTTTTGCAATCCTAGGTGTGGGAGGTCTGTTTAACCCACCTAGTTTGATTTGTTTCAGCTCTATTCTTGGATTTAGGTTGTATATTGACTTAACTAGAGGATCCAAGAGTTTATTCTATTATTTATAGCATATATTTATGAAATTGTGTTTTTTTATGCATGCATGATTGAGTAGTCCCTATTTGGGGATATTACACGACCGTAACCAATAGAAACAAAGGGATAAGGAGGGATGAAGAGTTAAGTGTTTTTAGGAAAAATTTGGGTGCAGTAGTGAGAATAAGCAAAAAAAGGAGGAAATGGAAGCGTAAAAAAATGTTCAGACCATGAAGGCAGAGAGGGAAAATGAAGCGAGAAGACGCCACAAAGCTGCTCTGGGATTTTAACAATGATTCTTGCAATCAAGTCTATTGTTCTATGCACAAAAAATAGGCAAATGCATGAAAATGAAATACAAAAAGGAAAGCTAAAAATGGTAACGCAACTCTACTTTTAATCTCAAAAATAGTAAACAGAAATTAGTTTTTGGGTCTGTGGGAAGGTTCGCCCTCCTCAACATTTATTGACAGAGATGAGAAAGGGGTATTTATCCACAAATTTTCTTGGTTTTTCTCCTCTATTCTATCACTCACAAGCAAATGAAAACTACAACAGCCTGCTGAAAGAAAAATTAAGCAGCAACTTGAAACATAAATGGAATGATCAGAAGTGGAGCTAATGAAATGACAGAAAGCAGAGAACAAAAATAGCAGAGAGGTTGAGGCATGTGGATTGGGCCCTAACCCATAAGCCTAGCTCTCTGAAACTTAAATTAGTAAAATGAAATCAGTTATTTTATTTCATAAAAGAATAACCTCATACATCTTTGAAATTTTGATCACTGAGTAAAATAAAAAGCTCAATAGCTTGCAACAAAGTTTCAACTAGAATCGACTAACTCTTCCTAGCTCTAGCTCTACTCTATTTACTCTACAGGGAAACTACCAATAGCTCCCTTGAGAAATGGTGATTGAGTCCACTTAACTCCTAGTAAACAAAAACTGAGTGCTTGGCTGCCTCTGGAATTCGAATTGTTGGAGGGAATCCTTGGGATCCTTTGGCTACCTTTGGAGTTTGAATTGTTGGAGGGAATCCTTGGGATCCTTTGACTGCCTTTGAGAGTTAAGGAGGGTGGAAAATACTCCTATAATTTCTCCTTTATGTCTCCTCCAAGTCTTTATGATAAAATACTTATAAAAATTCTTAATAAATCATGATTTTCTGCACTCAACCTCATATTAGGCACTCAGAGTATGTTAGCCTTAATCACCACCTATACTAGCATCATAAAACCAAATAATAACAATAAAAATGCAAGAAAAACAGATCTAATAAGGAAAAAAGGTGACCATTAACCCCTCCAAATATGTCTAATGATGGATCTCATCATCACCCCCCTCCTGAATGGTTGCTCATCCTCTGAGAAACTAATCCTCCTCCTGCATTTCCTTCAAGGCTTTGACAGACCCCTTGATTTCCTGAGGAAGAAGTGTGGGAGTTAACCCATGGGGGTAAAAACAATTATTCTTTTATGCATTCTCCCATTCTCTATCTTGTGCATATGTGTCCTTTTCATCATTCTGCCCAACAACAAAGGTGGGCTGAGATTTAGTCCCAACCATTGAATCTTTTTGGCCTGCATGGCCCTCCTGTATAATGGTGCCCTTTCCAATGCACCCCTCAGTCTTTCTAGAGTATGGTACTCCCTGTTCTTGAGGCAGTGAGGGAGGTTGTTCCATCTCCTCTGGCTGGCCATAATGCACTTATCTTCTATCTGCCTAGAAACATCATCAAAGTGGCCTATTACCTATGTTTGAGTCTGAAGGGAGCTTCCAACTAGTGCAGGGTCCCTTTCAATCTCTTGATGGTTAAGGATGACTCCTCTTGGGCTGAACATTTCTGGCCTGATATATAAGGGTTCTCTATTTCTTCTTCCCATTACCCTCCATATCTCTTTTTCTCTAGTGTCATCACTCACCATCCAAGATACTAGAGCCATCAATGGCATATTCACCATTATAGGATTGGGGTCCCAAATATCCATATTTTTCAGCACAAGGTTATGCACATAAAACTCTGCCATCTTTGCCTGATCAACCATGCTAGCTTTCTTGTAGAAATTCATGAATTTCCTACAATCTTGGAAAGGTAGTGATCCATGGGAGGCTAGAGTTTTGATTTGAAAGAGAAGCCATTTATCCTTGAGGTACACATCATATGAGTCAGAAGGGAATATGTGATGAATGGCTTCTATGCATAAGTCCGCCATGGTGGCTACTTGCTGCCCTTTCTACTGCAATTGCTCTTTTAATGCTACGTTCTCTGCCAGTGCCTTCTGTAGCTGCTCCTTCAAGACTATTTCTTCGATTCTTTCCTCCTCCCTTGGTGATTCTTCAATGATAATCAAGCTCGTGGGAGGAGTTTCTGGCTTTCTATGACTCTTGTCATCTCTGAAATACATAGAGATCTGCTTTTTTCTTTTTATGCTCAGAGGAGCTATGGTGGAAACTACCCCTTTGTATTGAGGGGATGTGGTGTTGTGTTGTGAGTCCGTTTATTGCCCACTTTCTGCTATCTATATGACTTCTATGGCCATCTCTTCTTTTTTTCCTTGGCCCTTTGTCTCTTCCTCTTCTTCCTTTGGTACTTCATGTTCTTCTTCTAGTTCTTCTTCTGACTCTTCTTCTTCTTCTAGTTCTTCTTCTCTGCTAGCTCTTCTTCTTTGTTGGTTCTTCTTCTTCTTCTCTAAGCACCGCGGGCTTCCATCGGTCTCTCTCCCTTTAAAATTTTTTAATTCACTAGTTTGGATGAGAGGGGACCTCTTTATTAATAGACTGCGCAGCTCATTCTGGAGCGCTTATGTATCTTGGGTTCATCTCAAGTTTTCATTAGAGACTATTGTTTCCTTCTCCCTGTTAATTCATGATGGACTACGTGTTTCCTCCCCTCATTCTCCTCTACTCCATTTGTTTTAAATTATTTTCTTTTGAATGCCTAGGTGGCGTGACTTTGTAGTTCTCCCTAGTCATACTTCACGATGGTGGCTAAGCTAACTGACCACCTTTTTGACCCTCAAATTCTAAGTCTGAAAATTGAATTATTTCTGGCTATTATGGATGCATAGCAAGGGGCAAGAAGATATACCTAATTTTACCTATTTTTGTCAAGGAATTTTTAGGAGATGGAATTGAGGAGACCAACCTTTTAGATGTTGTGTTCTTCACTTTTTCCTATTCTCTGAATGAGTAGCTTGGTGAATGAGAAGCTCTCTAAGTGAGCGGCTTGTCTTTCCTAGGGTCTGCTTCATGAGATCCTCCCTTGTTTTTCTCGATGCTCAAGTATAGATGTCTTCGCTGTACGAATTCCCAGATGTTTGTAGTAGTCTGTGTTTTTCTTTCCTTGCTACATTGTGCTCAGGAATGGAGGAATGTGGTGTATGGAGGTGATGGAGGAAGTTATGAAAATGAATGGAGTGAATGATGGGATGGATGGTAAAACAGAAGAAGGGAAAAGAATATGAATGCTTCCCTGTGTTTCCAGAAACCATTAGTAACCTGCAAAATAGCAAACCCAAAAAACACAGAAGTGCGGATGTATTTTTTGTTTTTTATTTTTTTCTCCTTTTTTTTTGAAAGAAAGTGGGCTGCCTCCATGGAGGTTTTCAACCCACATACTTGCCTTGGGTGCCTCAGAGAGGTTTTCACCCATGGATATTTATTCTCTTTTCTTTTTTCCTTTTTTCCCTTTTTTTTTTTGAGAAATTGAATTTCCTCCATCGAGATTTTCAACCCACGAGCTTGCCTTGGGTGCCTCAGAGAGGTTTTCACCCATGGATCTTTATTATTATTATTATTTTGTCAGGAAGTGTGGGAAACTATGGAGTTTCCCATCAAATACATTTCTCTACTTATTTAATTTATGAACTCTGCCCTTGACAAAGGCTTCTTGTAAATTTTGAGTCGGTGACCATTGACAAGCAAGGGGATTCCTTCCTGATCTATGGTCTGATTTGAACTGCGCCAATCTCAAAACATTTTTCCACTGTGTAAGTTCCCAACCATATTTTCATCAGCTTGCCTTTGAAATATTTAAACCTTGAATCATACAACAGTTCCCAATCTCCTTCTTGTAAGGTCTTTTATTTGATGTTCTATTCATGCCAAACCTTCCTTTCCAGCTGAACTACCTCCGTGTGAAGAAGTGCTTGCATTCTGAACTCATCCAATCCATTTAGTTGCAACAACCTTTCTTTTTCGGCATTTGATAGATCTAGATCTAATTCAATTTCCATTCTTAAAATATTTAATTCAAACTCCATTGAAAGTAGAGGCTTCTTACCATAGACTAGTTCATAAGGAGTGAATCCTATTGTTGTCTTCCAAGTAGTGTTGTAGCCCCAAGTAGCTTCCACCAATCGTTCTGCCCAATCTTTTCTGCTACTGCTCACAACCTTGGTGAGGATGCTCTGTAAAGCTATATTAGTTACTTCTACTTGGCCATTCACCTGAGGGTGATAGGAAGTAGAAGTTCTATGCTTAATCTTGTGCTTCCTCAAAAAATTCTCAATGAGGTGAGTGGTGAATTGTGCTCCCTGATCAGTGACTATTTCTCTTGGGTATCCAAACTTGTACAACACATTCTCCCTCAGAAATTCTGCTACTTTCTCCTCAGTTGCTACCTTCACTGCTTTTGTTTCATCCCACATTTTTAGGTAATCGGTGCAGAATATGACATACTTCTTTTGTCCGAATGGTGGATCGATAGGTCCAACAAAGTCCATACCCCACTTGTAAAATGGCTCAAGAGCCACTTGAGGGTGCAAAGTAATTTCTCCCTTTGTGTGGGTTTCCCCATTCTTTGTCACTGGTCACACTTGCTGGTGTATCTTCTGGAATCTTGGTGAAGGGTAGGCCAATGGTATCCTACCTGCAAAACTTTGTAAGTAGTTCTCTTTGCAACAAATTAACCTCCACATGGGTTTTCATGACATGCAGAGAGGATATAAAAAACTTCTTCCTCCCTCACACATTTACTTAGGATTTGATCAGGGCCTAACTTGAAAAGGTTTCCCCCAATCCATGTGAAAGGGGCGCTTTTTCTGATGATTCTGCTCCTCTCCCTGAATGAAATATTAGGAGGAAGTCTCCCAACAACCAAGTAGTTGGCTATATCAGCAAACCAAGGTGAGAGTGTCGATATAGCAAAGAGATGCTCATCTGGCAGTTGTTCATCCACCATTCCTTCTTCACCTGCAAGGAGAGCTAACCTGGACAAAAAATCTACAACAACATTCTCCTTTCCAGGTTTATCAATAATATTCAAATCAAATTGCTACAAAAGTAACAACCATCTAACTATCCAATAATAGTCAAATAAAATTGCTGCATGGTTAGTGTGAACAAAGGTTTGGTATCCAGTTACATAATGCCTTAAATTGTTCAATGCATGGACAATGGCTAACATCTCCTTCTCAGTAACAGTATAATTCAGCTCGGCCATGGACAAATTCTTGCTGATGAAATAAATGGCATAAGGTATTTTGTCTTCTAATTTTCCTAAGGATGCCCCTAAAACTTTTTCAGATGCATCAGCGTGGATCTGGAAAGGCAGAGTCCAATTTTGACCTCAGAGGATAGGGGTAGTAGTCAACTGTTTCTTAATGAGCTCGAAATCCTCTTGACAAGGACCACACCAAATAAACTCAGAATCCTTGGCCAGTAACCCAAATAATGGCGAAGCTATCTTGCTAAAATATTTGATGAACCTTCTATAGTAACCAGTTAATCCTAAGAAACTCCTGACATATTTCTACTTTTTAGGAGTAGGTACCCTTTTGATGATGGTGAATTTGTTTGGGTCTACCTGTATTCTTGCTTGGGATATGGAGTGTCCTAACACAACCCCTGCTTTCTTCAGGAATTCACACTTTTCTGGGCTCAAAGAGAGATGCATCTCAATGCAACTCCTTAGTACTTTACCCAAATTGGAGAGAGCTTCCTAAAAGTCATCCCTGTATGGTGTGAAATCATCCATGTAGATTTCGACAGAGTCATGGACTAACTCAGAAAAGATGCTCATGACAACTCTTTGGAAGGTAGTTGGGGCATTGCACAACCCAAAAGGTAGGACTCTAGAAGAAAAGGTACCCCAAGGGCAGGTCAAAGTAGTCTTATCCTGGTCTTCAAGGCTGATTTGAATCTGACTGTACCCACTGAAACCATCTAAGAAGGAAAATAACTTCTTCCCTGCAAGGCCATCTAGGACTTGGTCTATAAAGGGCAAAGGGAAATGGTATTTCTTAGTGTCTTTTTTATGTTCTCGATAATCAACACAAATTTGCCACTTCCAATTCTTATTCAGGACTAGGACAAGAGGAGATACCCACTCACTGTCGGATATAGGATATATGAACCCTGCATCCAATAGTTTTTGTACCTCTTCTTTGACTATGTCCTTCAGAGTCGAGTTCATCCTTCTTTGGGGTTGTCTCACAATCTTTCATCCCTCTTTTATGTAAATTTGATGTCTTCATAATGAAGAATTCACCCTTTTCATGTCCTTGTAATCCCAAGTAAATGCTTCAAGATTTTATTTCAAAAGCTGGCATAGCTGCTTCTATTCTTCATTCGAGAGGTCTAGGTTGATTTTTAGAGATCTGGATGGGCCTAACTCAATAGCCTTGGTGGTTTCAGAGGTCGGCCTAAATGAGTGCACATCCATAAAATTTGGCTTTCAGACTCTTTGACTAAGGTTTCGAGAGGAATGTTAGTGGAGGACTGGTTTTGAATGGCATGGTCAATGATTTCATCTTCATCAAGCTGCCCCCCTCTAAGAATAGCATCTACGGTGCACATAGGGGCAGTGTTATATAAATCATCTTCTTCATCCTCCAACCATATAGGGATATCATGATCAATGGAAGGCTGGGCTGGAGGATATAACACTAGCTGTTTAGACAAAGGCCCATTTTTTATAGTCATGTTTTTAGGTCCCTATACTACTAGTATAGCCCCTTATTGTTGTTAGTGTAACCCCTTTATTGTTATTATTGTACTCTTGTAACCCCCATATTGTTATTATTGTGCCCTTAAATTATTATTGTTAGGTCAGCTAGGATTACATTGTGGCCCCACTAGGATTATAATGTGGCCCCATGGACTCCTATATATAGAAAGGAGGTTTTGTAATTTGTATCATCCAAGAATTTTTCATTCATGTAATGTATTGGAGGTTTCCCCCTCGAAATGGCTTATTTCTAAGGCGTTGATATCTCTTTTCTTCTATTTTTGGAGCTGGTTTCACAACATTTGGTATCAAAGCTTTGGATTCTAGGGTTTCGCTGCTCCAAACATGTCATCGTGGAATTTTTGCTATAACTTTTTTTCTACAAAGGTTCAAAATCTGAAATTTTTAGAGTGTGAAGCTAGAATCTTGAGGAACATCGTCGCAAAATTTCAGAGCTTGGTTCGCAATATTTTCGGAGATATGATCTATACACCTTAGGTCATTTTGCAGACTCCTGAATTTAACCTAAAAAGGTCATCATGGTATTTTCGTAATAACTTTTTTTCTACGAAGGTTCAGAAGCTGAAATTTTTAGAGTGTGAAGTTGAAATTATGAGGAAAATTGGTGCAAAATTTTAGATATTGGTTCGAAATTTTTTCGGAGATATGGTCTGTGGAAGTTAGGGCTTTTTGAGGCTTTTGAATTTCATCTCAAAGAGGTCATCGTGGGAAATTCTTCATAGCTCTCTCTCTCTGAGCATCGGATTGGAATGCTGTAAAAAGTGACCGCAAGTACACATACTATAGTTTTTATTCTATCAATTTCATAGTCAAAGGAGGAAACAGTGACACGTGGCAAGTCGTACAATTTCGCTCTATTGAACTGGTCCAAAATTGGGTCATTGTGGGAGATTGGACATAACTTTGTCTTGAAGAATCCAAATCAGATCAGAACTGTGGTAGTTGAAATAAGCTTTAGAGGGATACTACAGGGCTTAATTTTAGATATTGAGGATCCGCAATTATAGATATAATTCATTTTCAATATCAAGCTCCTCAAAAGCAAGTAAAAGGTGTGTATTTTTTTTCCGAATTGCATAAGTCTTGTTTGAAGAATCAAGTTGAATTGATTCCAAGGGAATATTGTAGAATAGATATCAGTATTAGATTCTAAAATGGCCACTAAATAATATTCAACACCCATTAAGCCTTTAGAAGGCTCTACTATGACTCATGAAGATGAAGAATGGCAACATGACATATCAAAATTACAAGAGCAAGTGCAACAAATTTCTTTCTCGCAAAAAACAACAAAAAATGAAATGGAAGTTTTGAAGAAAGGCGTGGAAACTAAGATGGATGGTTTGAAGAAAGGCATGGAAGCTAAGATGAATAATTGAGTGCAATGGATGGCATGGAAGTGGGCATGACTAAGATGGATGACATGGAAACTAAGATCGATGAAAAAATGAAAGACAACATGGAAAACATGAAGAATGATCTAAAAGCAGACATGGAAGGTTTGACAAAGTTGATACAAGAAATGTTTCCTAATGGTGACAAGATAGTAGAGGAAACTCATGACGAGAACAAAATAAATGTTAATCGTGACTTCATAAACTCTAATGTTAGCGGGAAGAACCACCATATTCCAAAAATGGATATGAGGAAGTTTGATGGAAAGGATCCTGTAACATGGATACTACAAATGGAGCAATATTTTGATCTCCATAATGTGCAAAACACACAAAAGGTACGCATTGAAACTTTACATTTGGAATAAATACATTTGTATGGTATCGATGGCTTTGCTCCCGTAAAAAAATTGTCACTTGGTTAATTTTTACAGAGGAAATGATAGCACATTATGAGGATACGAAGAGAAACATCTTCTTTAGCCAATTGATAAATCTCAAACAAAAGGGTTTAGTGGGGGAGCACATTGAGGACTTCCAAAAATTGAATATAAGGGTAACTGATATTTCAGAGGAACATATGATTGATCTCTTCATAGGTACTTTAAAGGATAACATCCAACATGAAGTTCGTGTTTTGGAACCTGATTCATTGAAGAAGGCATTCAGGTTGGCTAGAAAAATTGAATGTAAAATTATGGCGACAAGGAAGCCTACCACTCACTTCTATAAAGAGGTAAGTGTCGCTAATCCTAGATTTGCACAACCTACAAGGTTGACACCACAACAATTGGAAGAAAAAAGAGCAAAAGGGCTTTGCTATAGTTGTGATAGAAAATACACTAAAGGTCATAAGTATGCTGAGAAGAAATTATTTTACATAGATTGTGAAAAGGAAGAAGAAATGAAAAAGAATCTTCAAAAGAAGAGGATATACACCACCAACCAACCCTAGAAGAGGAAGAAATGAGACTGACCATATCGTGTAATGCATTGGCAGGAATTACCACTCCTCAAACTCTCAAGATAGAAGGACATATCAAGAAGAAAAGGTAATAGTGTTGATTGATTCAGGGAGTACCCATACTTTTATTCATTGTAAGGTAGCCAAGGAATTGAATTGTTTCCTATACCCAACACCAAAATGTCAAGTGATGGTTGCAAATGGAGGAACTATAAATTTCTCTGGAAAATTCCATAATATCCAGCTAACCATGGGGGAATATGTATTGAATAGTCCCAGTAAACTCATTCATATAGGGGTGCGTGTCTTTAGAGGTAAAATGAATTCTTGTTGGGATCATGTTTGATAAATTAGCTGGCCAAAAGACAAGGAAACATCAAAACCAATCTTTAGAGTTCCAGGATCTAGTCCTCCTGTTCTCAGAGAGGGATCTGTCACATATTTAGCAAAGATATGTCTTGATTGCTTTTAAGTATTCGTTTTAGACTAGTTATTAAGTGGAAGTGTTTGTTTGGTTTGTTTGTTTGGTTGAATTGATACAACAGAATATGAAAGGTCTAGGAAAGATAGGTAGAAAGAAGAAGTGTTAGATTCATTGGGAAATGGAGTCAAAATGAAGTTGGTAACAGGCTCATAAGTGGATATGGGATATCAAAGGGCAAATCTAACTTGGCCACAACATCCTTTAGTTTTTGAATGAGATGGACATTAATGGTTTGAAAAGAGAGTTTGAATTCTCAACCAAGTGAACTTAAAAACATAACTTGAACATAAAGAGGTATTTGATAGACAGGGCTAACCATGAATTCTAAAAACCACACTTTAAGAAAATGATGACTTTAAGACAAATTTTAAAATGAAATCTAAGATTCGGGAGCACATCCTATTTCCTCAAAGATTTTATTTCAAAGGACTTAGAAAACATAAAGGTTCACTGATAATTGCAGTCATAGAAGAGGGAACACCTAATACATCATCACAACTATAAATACCTTTAAAACAACTGTTTAAGAAAGGAAAAAGGGTATGATGAAAACAGACCTCCTTGGCTAACTATAAACAATGGTACTTCAAAGGGAGACTTCAATAACAGTTTTCAAGTGGCAGCAGACAAGCAGGGAAAACCATTAATCATGTTGGAACCAACTATTTGAACTATTAGAGAAATAAACAAGCATGAGGACTAAAGAGAAATATTAAAGACTCTAAAATACCTCGGCGGAAGAAAACATAAAACAGTGAAGGATAAACAGGTCTAAGGTGCTTCCAGGAGTCATTTCTTAGCCTAAAATTTGTATCCTACTATAGTAGGAAATTATGAAACATAATGAAAATAGGAAAAAAAACAGATAGTTTAGAATACATCACCAACAGCCAAGCTCAAGGATCCAATGATAGAGCCTTCTCAAGAGCAAGCGTGTCACAACATCATCAAGCTTCCAAGACTTCAATTTCTTCTTCAACTTCAAATAGACTATGTATTATTTCAGAGAGTTTTCAGTATTACAACTAGTGACCAACCAACAAACTTCTCATCTTCTTTAGAAGTATTTATAGAATAAGTGAGGAGGTGAAAGAGTTTTAGGATTGAAGTGCAATTCATTCTACACTAAATGCAACTCCTAGCCTTGAAAACCATGCAAGGCATAAGGCAGGAACTCATTTAATTCTAACTATATTTTATTAACTCTGTTTCCAGTTTTTTTAAGTCTTAATGGGTAAAAGAATGATTTTAAGGCCTATTTATCTTTTACAATAACTTCACTGATAGTTTAGAATTTGTTATTTCATTGGTAATAACTGTTCAGGTGTCTTTAGACAAATATCTTCGGATTGGGCACTAAGTAAGCCTTTATTTTTATTTATGGAAGTTGTAGGTGGCTCTTTGGTAGCTGAAGAGGATTCAATTAGCCTTTGATGTGGCAGTGGAGGCCTTCTTTGCTGATATTTCCCTCTTTTTTACCTTAAAATGCCTTAATCTGTTCTTTATCTTTGTTTTAGGCTTAATTAGGCCTTGATCTTCATTTTTGGTCTTCATACTGTCTTTATCCGTGGATTAGGCCTTTTATTTTTGAGCTTTCTACCTTAATATTTTCAAAACCTCTTATTTAAACCTTTAATACTGATACTCTTTGTCTATTTTTTGTTTACTGTGTTTTGCTGTGTTGCAGGTGCACAGTAGGTTTCAAGACATCACCAGTGGATGGTGGCCTGTGGATCGTTAATCCTTTCTTCTTGGATGGTGGCCTGTGGATCGTCATCCCAGGCTTTTCATTTCTTTTAAAACTGTGGGAAAAACCTTAATAACCTACAAAAAACACACAAAAGTTATAAAAACCTGCAAAGATAGGTCAATTGGCTGCTTTAGGTGGTTTGGGCGTGAGATTAAATCATGGCCGTTGGATGAAAACAACCAATGGTCGAGATCACTTGATGGGGTCAATTGGGAGGCGGTTGGGTGTGAGATTGAATCGGAGCCGTCGATTTGGATTAATCAATGGCTATGATCTCCTGATGAAATCATTTGGGAGGTTAGATGATGGGGAAACGTGAATGGCGATAAAATTAAGTCTGGGCCATTGGATTTAAATGATGGATGGTTAAGATCTTGTGATGAAGCCTTTGGAGAAAGACAGAGGGAAAGTGAGTTGTGATCAGGATATGATCTGAGCCGTTAGATTAAAATGATGGACGTCAGAGATCAAATGAGAAAATGCATTACGGAGGGTGGTGGTTTAGTGGAAAACCAGAATGGTTTTCGCATAGCACTGAGGCAGTTTCGAAATTTTTCCAAAAAAAACGCGATATGGTATGCTTGCTGACACACATCCTCAGAAAACCGCCCATTTCACCTTTTTTTTGGCATTAAACCCCATACGCAAAAAAAAAAAAAAAATGCAAAACAGATTTTTGGCCGTCGAATGAATGGGTGCAGATCCGACGGTGCGGATCGCACGCGATGTGGGAAGCTGCAGGGTTGGGTAGATAGTTGGATACACGTGGCATCGCATGAGTGGGTAGGGGTTTTACAAGGTGGGAGGTAGGTCCCAAAGGAGTTGGGCCTATCGGATTTAATCTAGACCATAGGATATTTTGAATGGACGGCTTAGATTTAATCTCGGGGCAGAGTTATTTTCCAAATGAAAAGTTTTTGGGGTTATCGGATTAGATCCCGATCGTAGGATCTAAAGAATGAATGCTCATGATTTGATGAAGGGGCGGACTTATAGCAAAGGCAAGGGATGGGAAGAATGAAACAGGCGGAATAAAGAGTGCCCGAGGGCCGTTGATCTACAAAGATCAACGGTCGATATTAATTTAAAATTAAACTGTCGAGTTTTATGAAAATACAAAGGAGAATAGGGTTTTTGCGTAGGTTTGAAGGCTTTTAGCGCCTGGTTGCGGGGTTGTAGGTCATATGAGGAAGGGGGTTACAAAATTTAAGCCCTCGGGGGCTTAAGAAAACATTATATGCGGAAAGGGTGTTTTAGGCCTAAAAACAGAGTTTTTGAGGCAAAATAGTGATCCCGATAGAGGAGATGAAGGGTTTTTAAACCAAATCAGAGGGGAATATAAGGTTCAAAGGGGTGTTTTGGAGTGATTTTTGAAGGTTAAATGAGGCTTATGGAGGGATTTTTATGGAGGAAAAGGGATGAAAATGGGTTTTATTTATGAGTGAAAGGAGGGGTAAAAATGATGGGAAAATGGGGTTTTAAGCAGTCTTCTCTTGGTAAAACATCAGGTTTTTTAGGATAAAAGGAAAACAGCAGTGAAGATTAACTCAAAGAGTAATAATCATCATAAAACTTCAAAAGAGGATAAGTTTTCAAAGGGAACTATCTTTTGAAGACAAAGTCTAGCCACCTCTTGGTATAACAAATTTATAGGTGGCTAACAGTGGCTCCACTTGGGGAGGACTACTGGTTCTTTAGGTGTCCAAAACCTCAACTATTGATCTCTAACTTTTTAGTAAACCAGTGCCTTATCCATTGGGCAGAAACTTTCTTTTTCTTGATAATCTCTGCAGTAATCTGAAACAATGGAATTCTATCAAAACAAAATCTCTACCTACCCACTCCTAAAGATCCTAACATTTTTTCTTCTTTCAGAGTGCATTTGGGCTAGCAAACTCTCTTTATCAACATTTTATTCTTTTGAAAAATAGGAAACTAATCTAAGTCTAATCTTATTCCTCCATGAGTTCAGATTAAGCATTTGAACTCATAAGTTTCTCTACCTAACTACTATCTGTCAAGATTAGATTGTCTGACAGACCTTTATTCTCTAAATTCTAAAAACGGAAATTTAAAAGCAGCCAAGTTAGGATTAAGTAGTCTGTCTTATTGCAGATCTATGGCATAAAAACAAGCTACACATAGAATACAATTTGCAAAAAATTAAAAAAAAATTATGAAGGTTTAAGATCTGAAAATGTAAGAACATCCTTCATTTTCTTCAGCTCTAGATTTGATTTTGTTTGAGCTATCTTTTCTTTCTTTCTGGTCCAAGTTTTGAGCATATTTGAACCAGTTCTTCATCAGTCTCATAGGTTCAGGATTTGAGCTTGTTTGAACCTTTTTTTTCTATCTTAATCTACCTTACTGATAAGCCAAGATTATGTTGTTTGGTTGATCTAATCCACTAACCTATCAGCAGTAAATTGAAAATCTAATTAGTCATGATTAGGCTGTATGACTAACTAGGAGTGTGTTTTTAGGAGTGGAATTTGAGCTTGCACACTTTTAGATTTTGTCTCTCTTTTTTGGTATGGGGCTGTACCTTTCTTGTTTTACACTCTGCCCTCTTTTCTTTTCTATTGTTTTTGTCTTTTCCTCATTTTATTCTTCCAAAGCAAAAATCAACAACTAACTAAATGCTCAAAAGCTGAGCTTTATTAACATTCCTATCTAACCTAATCTAACTTTGGAATATTTACATGTTTAGCTAATAAACTCTCTTTTCCAGTACAACCAATCTAGTAGATGATTCCATGATTGGTCCTTCTTCATCTCTTTGGGCAGACTGGACAAACAGGGCCACTCCCATTCTTTTTGTTTCTTAGCAGTAGTGCTAAATAATCTTCTTGCTTTTGGTAATACACTGCTCCCAATAACCTTTATCCCTTCTTCAAATGCCTTCAGAAAGTGAGCATAGGGATCTTGAAACAATGCCTAGTTATGAATGTTTGGAAGATAGGTTTCAACCAGGATTTCCTTTTCCTCCACTAGATCACGACAAAGATTCTCTTGAGAAAGAAAAACTTCATCATCTTCATTATTATCTAAACTGGAGGACTCATCATATATTACAGTGCTGTCCTCTTGTAGTCCTGGTATACTCTGATTCAATGGACTGTACTATGTGAAAAGATCATCATGTTCTTGAGCAGGGGTATCCTTTATTACCTCAACCCTTTCAGGAGAAGGTTCTTTATACTCATCATGCTCAAGAAATTCCTCTTCCTTTACAATCTCAACATTACAACTGATATATTGTTGATTCCCAATTATGTGAAAGCTATTTCTGATGGATTGGATTGGTTGATTGTTGCTTTCAAGTTGATGATAGTGAAGTTCATGACACCAATCAACTGTTGGTTGCCCTGCATGATTAGTTTCTACCTGAATCTCATCAACATCATCGGACTGATCAAAAATTGGAAAATCATTAGTATAAACAATCTCACCAATCATGCATATTGGGTTATCAGTTTGTTTTTCTTTAAGTTGATCCACAAGTTTAATTTCTGCCTCAAGACAACAAGGTTCAGTAGGTATATGAGCAGAGGTATTTTTTTCTAATGAAGATTTTAGGGTTGGCTGCTTGTTCAATATTAGATCAATCTCTTCTTCTGTCAAGAGAGAAGGTATTTTATTTTTGCTTAGGAAAGATGTACAACAGTCCTCTTTCTCTTGTGTTGGCTGATTTTGAGGCCTAATGTCTTCTTGAGCCTATTCTAGGGGATCTTCACTTGTGCTTGCAGGGAAACCTTGAGGATTTTCTAATGTTTCCTGATCTTCTTCTGTCTCAAACAATTCCTCATGATTACTATGACACTAAGTTTGGATACAAGGGTCATGAGTTGTTTTTTCTACATTATCAGGATGCCACTCTTCTTGTGTAATCTAAGATGGGTTATAATCTAGAGGGGGAGTTCCTATATGTGTTGGTTCTCCTTCCACATCAGATTTTGCATTTTCTAAGTGGCTACTTGTTTCCTTAAAGCACCACTCACTATAAGTTTTTGCAATTTGGTTATGAAGTTCTCTAATCAGCATAGTACAAGATATAGGTAGGAAATCAGGAATTTCTTGACAACCTTCCTCATCATCTTCTACAAAGTCTTGAGCATCATACATGTCTTGCTCATTGTCTTGGTCTTGTAGAGGTTGAGTTTGTTCTTGATCTGGAAAAAACATGGGCTGCTCTGGATAATCAACATCTGTATCAGCCTCATGCCTTTCCAGCTTCTTATCAAGTATGTACATCAATTTTTCCATCATGATCAGTAGTTTTTCTTCATTGTTTTCTCTATAATCTTTCTCATCACACATGTCTTGTTCATCATACATGTCTTGTAGTGGTTGAGATTGTTCTTTAAAGGGAGGAGGTATGGGCTGCTCTGGATAATCAATCTTTGTATCAGCCTCATACCCATCCAGTTTTCTATCAAGCATATACATTTTTTTTTCCATCATGATCAGTAGTTTGGCTTCTCTATTTATACTTGGATCCATGTTTGTAAAAAGATGTCACTATATCTTTTCAACCAGTTCAGAGTATTCTTCCAGTGGAGTCATTAGGTTTTTTGGGATTGTGGAGTCACCAGGTGGAAGATTTTGAATTTTGTTGTCCACCAATAGCACGATTGGGTTTGCTTAATGCATTCCCAGGAGAGTTTACAAGGACTAGTGAAGTAATAGGCCTACTGGAGGCCAGTGGAGTCACCAGGTGGAAATTTTTTAGCTTTTGTGAAGGTAAAATGTTTTATGGTTCCACCACCATGTTTATTATGAAGCCAATCTGAAATATTTTTGGATTTTGTATATTTCTATGGTTATAAGAGTGTCCTATGCATGATATTAACACTTTGCTAAGGTGCTCAAACAAACAGAGTCTACTCTATGGCTTACTAACTGATTTTCTTAGAGATTTGTAGGACTAAAGAGCTTATAATAGTTTGCTAGGCTGTCATAGATTCAATAGTGTATTCTTTGTTAAGCTAAGATCACCAGATAGTATCAGTTTTAAGGATATGTAGGTCTAAAGAGTCTTAAGGGGTATTCAAGCAACTATATAATCAATAGTTCCCACCGTGATCGCCATTATGTTGGGATCCTGTGTTTTGATAGATTGGCTAACCAAAAGACAAGGAAACATCAGAACCAATCTTTAGAGTTCCAGGATCTAGTCCTCCTTTTCTCAGAGAGGGATCTCTCAAATATTTAGCAAAGATATGTCTTGTTTGCTTTTAATTATTGATTTTATACTAGTTATTAAGTGCAAGTGATTGTTTGGTTTGTTTGTTTGGTTGAATTGGTATAGAAAAATATGAAAGGTCTAGGAATGGCAGGTAGAAAGGATGAGTGTCAGTTTCATTGGGAAATGGAGTCAAAATGAAGTTGGTAACAGGCTCATAAGTGGATATGGGATTTCAAAGGGCAAATCTAACTTGGCCACGGGATCCTTTAGTTTGTGAATGAGATGGACATTAATGGTTTGAAAAGAGAGTTTGAATTCTCAACAAAGGGAACTTAAAAACATAACTTGAACATAAAGAGGTATTTGATAGATAGGGCTAACCATGAATTCTAAAAACCACACTTTAAGTAAATGATGACTTTAAGACAACTTTTAAAATGAAATCTAAGATTCGGGAGCACATCCTATTTCCTCAAAGATTTTATTTCAAAGGACTTAGAAAACATAAAAGATTCACTGATAATTGCAGTCATAGAACAGGGAACACCTAATACATCTATGATCACAACTATAAAGACATTTAAAACAATTGTTTAAGCAGGGACAAAGGGTATGATCAAAACATACCTCCTTGGCTAACTATAAACAATGGTACTTCAAAGGGAGACTTCAATAACAGTTTTCAAGTGGCAGCAGACAAGCAGGGAAAACCATAAATCATGCTAGAACCAACTATTTGAACTATTAGAGAAATAAACAAGCATGAGGACTAAAGAGAGAGATTAAAGACTCTAAAATACCTCAGCAGAATAAAACATAAAACAGTGAAGTATAAACAGGTCTAAGGTGCTTCCAGGAGTCATTTCTTAGCCTAGACTTTTTATCCTACTGTAGTAAGAAATTATGAAACATAATGAAAACAGGAAAAACAACAAACATTTCAGAATACATCACCAACAACCAAGCTCAAGGATCCAATGAGAGAGCCTTCTCAAGAACAAGAATGTCACAACATCATCAAGCTTCCAAGACTTCAATTTCTTCTTCAACTTCAACAGACTATGTATTATTTCATAGAGTTTTCAGTATTACAACTAGTGACCAACCAACGAACTTCTCATCTTCTTCAGAATTATTTATAGAAGAAGTGAGGAGGTGGAAGAGTTTTTAGGATTGAAATGCAATTAATTCTACACTAAATGCAATTCCTAGCCTTGAAAACCATGCAAGGCATAAGGCAGGAACTCATTTAATTATAACTCTATTTTATTAACTCTATTTCCAACTTTTTTAAGGCTTAATGGGTAAAAGAATGATTTTAAGGCCTATTTATCTTTTACAATAACTTCACTAACAGTTTATAATTTGTTCTTTCATTGGTAATAACTGTTCAGGTGTCTTTAGAAAAATATCTTCGGACTGGGCAATAAGTAGGCCTTTCTTTTGATTTATGGAAGCTGCAGGTGGCTCTTTGGTAGCTGAAGAGGATTCAATTAGCCTCTGATGTGGCAGTGGAGGCCTTCTTTGCTGATATTTCCCTCTATTTTACCTTAAAACACCTTAATCTGTTCTTTATCTGTGTTTTAGGCTTAATTAGGCCTTGATCTTCATTTCTAGTCTTCATACTGTCTTTATCTGTGGATTAGGCCTTTGATTTCTGAGATTTATGCCTTAATCCTTTTAAAAAATCTGATTTAAACCTTTAACACTGATACTCTTTTTATATTTTTTGTTTACTATGTTTTTCTGTGTTGCAGGTGCACATCAGGATTCAGGACATCACCAGTGCTCATGAGGCATGGGAAAATTCGTAGTTTTAAACCCTATGGATTCACTTTCTTCTTGGATGGTGGCCTGTGGATCGTCATCCCAGGCTTTTCATTTCTTTTAAAATTGTGGGAAAAACCTTAATAACTTGCAAAAAACACACAAAATTTATAAAAACATGGAAAGATAGGTCAATTGGCTGCTTTGGGTGGTTTGGGTGTGAGATTAAATTGTGGCCGTTGGATGAAAACAACCAACAGTCGAGATCACTTGATGGGGTCAATTGGGAGGCGGTTGGGTGTGAGATTGAATCAGAGTCGTCGATTTGGATTGATCAACGGCTATGATCTCCTGATGAAATAATTTGTGAGGTTAGATGGTGGGGAAATGTGAATGGCGATAAAATTAAGTCTAGGCCGTTGGATTTAAATGATGGACGATTAAGATCTTGTGATGAAGCCTTTTGAGAACAGACGGAGGGCAAGTGAGTTGTGATCGGGATATGATCTTAGCCGTTGGATTAAAACGATGGACAACATAGATCAAATGAGAAAATGCATTGCAGAGGGTGGTGGTTTAGCAGAAAACCAAAATGGTTTTCGCGCAGCACTAAGGCGATATCAAAATTTTTCCAAAAAAACGTGATATGGTACGCTTGCTGACACGCGTCCTCAGAAAACCACCCATTTCGTGTTTTTTTTCGACATTAAACCACATACGCAAAAAAAACGGGAAATGGATTTCTGGCCATCGGATGAATGGGTTCAGATCCGATGGTGCGGATCGCACGCGACGAGGAAAGCTGCAGGGTTGGGGAGATAGTGGGATTCACGTGGCATCGCATGAGTGGGTAGGGGTTTTACGAGGCGGAAGGTAGGTCCCAAAGGAGTTGGGCTTATCGGATTTAATCTAGACCATAGGATCTTTTGAATGGACGACTTAGATTTAATCTCGGGGCGGAGTTATTTTCCAAATGAAAAGTTTTTGGGGTTATCGGATTAGATCCCAATCGTAGGAAATAAAGAATGAACGGTCATGATTTGATGAAGGGGCGGAGTTATAGCAAAGGCAAGGGATGGGAAGAATGAAACAGGCAAAATAAAGAGTGCCCGAGGGCCGTTGATTTGCAAAGATCAACGGTCGATATTGATTTAAAATTAATCTGTTGGGTTTTATGAAAATACAAAGGAGAATCGGGTTTTTGCGTAGGTTTGAAGGATTTTAGCACTCGGTTGCAGGGCTATAGGTCATATGAGGAAGGGGGTTACAAAATTTAAGCCCTCAGGGGCTTAAGAAAACATTATATGCAGAAAGGGTGTTTTAGGCCTAAAAACAGAGTTTTTGAGGCAAAATAGTGGTCCCGATAGAGGAAATGAAGGGTTCTTAAACCAAATTAGAGGGGAATATAAGGTTCAAAGGGGTGTTTTGGAGTTATTTTTAAATGTTGATGAAAATGGGGTTTATTTATGAGTGAAAGGAGGGGTAAAAATGATGGGAAAATGGGGTTTTAAGCAGTCTTCTCTTGGTAAAATAGCAGGTTTTTTAGGATAAAAGGAAAACAGCAATGAAGATTAACTCAAAGAGTAATAATCATCATAAAACTTCAAAAGAGGATAAGTTTTCAAAGGGAACTATCTTTGAAGCAAAGTCTAGCCACCTCTTGGTATAACAAAATTTATAGGTGGCTAACTGTTACAATCTTTAGGGATAGTAGCTTTTAATTTTCAAGAAATTTTCTTGAAATTATTTTCAGAAGGAAAGGAAGTCGAATTACGGGGTATTGTAGGGAAACCGAGAATGATAATAAGCTCTAATGTCATGACAAAGCTTCTAAATAAATAACAATGAGGCATAATTGCACAATTATGCTCACTAGAAGTTCCAACATCAAAATCATCTATTTCTTCAGATCTCCAAAAAGTATTGGACAATCATTCCAAGGTGTTTGAAACTCCCAAAGGACTCCCACCTATTTGTGATCATGATCATGCTATTCATTTGATTCCAGGAAGTTTTCCTCCAAACATCAGGCCTTATAGATATCCTTATGTCCAAAAGAGCGAAATTGAACGTATGATTGCAGAAATGGTGGAGGCTGTTATAATTCAACCTAGTCAAAGTTATTTCTCTGCTCCTGTAGTATTGGTACACAAGAAGGATGGATCATGGCACATGTGGCCGGATTATAGGGAGCTCAATAAGCTCACCATTAAAGATAAATTTCCCATTCCTGTAATTGATGAATTACTAGATGAATTACATGGAGCAATTTATTTTACCAAGTTGGATCTTCGTTTAGGATATCATAAAATTAGAATGAAGACTGAATATATTCCAAAAAAAGCATTTCGAACTCATGAGGGTCATTATGAATTTTTGGTCATGCCTTTTGGCCTTACCAATGCACCTTTTACATTTCAAGGGTTGATGAATTCCATTTTCTAACCCTTCCTTAGAAAATTTGTTCTAGTATTTTTTGATGATATACTAATCTACAGCAGGTCTTGGAAGGATCATGTTCAACATGTTGACAGGGTGCTCAAACTATTTCAGGAGAAGCAATTATATGCAAAAACATCAAAATGTTTCTTTGGAGTGCAAGAGGTGGAATATCTAGGTCATATTGTATCTCATGAGGGTGTTAAGGTAGACCCTAACAAAATTAAATCCATTAAGGAATTGAAAGTCCCCACAACCACAAAGCAATTGCAAGTATTTCTCAGGTTAACAAGGTATTATCGCAAGTTTTTTAAGAATTATGCGAGAATAGCAGCACCTCTAACAACACTATTGAAGAAAGATCCATTTTCATGGATTCCTGAAGCAACTAAGGCCTTTGAACATCTTAAAGAAGAAATGTGCCTAGCACCGGTCTTAGCTACACCAGATTTCAAAAAAACCTTTATTGTGGAATGTGATGCCTCAGGAAATGGAATTGGTGTTGTTTTAATGCAAGAAGGAAGACCCATTTCTTTTGAAAGTCGTCCAATCAAAGTAAAGTATTTATAGAAAGCTATTTATGAGAAGGAAATGTTAGCAATACTACATGCACCAAATAAATGGCGAACTTAACTAATGGGAAGACACTTCAAGGTAAAAACTGATCATGATAGTCTTAAACACTTTTTGGAACAAAGACTATCTTCAGAAGAGTAGCAAAAATGGGTCACAAAGATGTTGGGTTATGACTTTGAAATAATCTACAAAAAAGGGAAGCTAAATGTTGTTGCAGATGCACTCTCAAGAAATAATGAAGTGGTGGAAGCATTTCTTTGTGCCATATCTATTATCCAACTAGATTGGATAACCAAAGCAAGGGATGAATGGAAGAAGGACAAACAAGTGTGGACACTCATTCAAAAGTTGCAGCAAGATCCTAGTACATCTGATACGTTTAGTTGGAGAAATGATTCCTTATGGTACAAAGATCGCTTATATCTTTGTAAGAATTCCCAACTAAAACAAAAGATTCTTTTGGAATTGCACACTTCTCCTTTAGGAGGACACTCAAGATTTTTAAAAACATACCACAGGGTGAAGAAAGATTTTTTTTGGGATGGCCTTAAATCTAATATTCAAAAGTTTGTGGTTGAATGTTTGGTTTTCCAGCAGAATAAAGTTGAGACAATTAAGACCCCGGGTCTTCTACAACCTTTATCCATTCCAAGTCAACGTTGGGAGGAAATTTCAATGGATTTTATCACAGGTTTACCTAAATCTGAAGGAAAGAGTGTCATCATGGTGGTAGTTGATAGACTTACCCAGTATGCACACTTTTGTGCATTATCTCATCCATTTAAAGCAAGTACAATTTCTACTACATTTATGGACACAATTCAAAAGCTACATGGAAACCCAAGGGTTATTGTGAGTGACAGAGATCCCATTTTTACTGGAAATTTTTGGACGGAGTTATTTTCTTGTTTGGGTACTCAATTAGCTCATAGCTCATCTTATCATCCTCAATCTGATGGTCAAAATGAGATAGTAAATAAAAGTTTGGAAGGATATCTTCGTTGTTTTGTATCTGATAAACAAACACAATGGGTCAAGTGGTTACCTCTCGTTGAATGGTGGTATAACACTTCTTTCCATACTGCAGCAAAAATGACCCCATTTATGGCACTTTATGGATATCATCCACCATCCATCACATCATCTTTAAGATAAAATTCGAAGGTTCAAGCAGTGAAAGATCACATTGAGCATCAAAAAGAAGTTCTCCAACTCTTAAAGGATAACCTTGATTTGGCACAAAATCGGATGAAACAACAGGTAGATCAACGTCACAGTGAGAGAATTTTTGATGTAGGAGACTGGGTATTTTTACGGCTACAACCATACAAACAAATGTCCCTCAAGAAAGCTAAGAAGAATAATAAATTACGCCAAAGTACTATGGTCCTTACAAGGTGTTGCAAAAGATTGGTACTATGGCATACAAATTGGAGCTTCCTGCATATTCACGAGTGCATCCAGTTTTCCATGTTCCATGCTTAAAGAAGGTTATAGGTGAAAATATTCTTGTTCAAACAATATTTCCAGAACTTGATGAGGAAGGAAAAATCATATTGGAACCTGAAGCGGTCACGGAAACAAGAACTCGGCAGCTACGAAATCGATCCATTTCAGAGTATCTCATCAAGTGGAAGAACTTACCCACTGAAGATTCTACATGGGAGGATGAGAATTTTATACAGAAGCACCCAGAGCTACTCAAGCGTTGAGGCCAACACTTTTTTGAAGGAGAGGGGCATGTTAGGTCCCTATATTACTAGTATAGTCCCTTGTTGTTAGTGTAGCCCCCTTATTGTTATTATTGTACTCCTATAACCCCCATATTGTTATTGTTGTGCCCTTAAATTATTGTTGTTAGGTCAGCTAGGATTACATTGTGGCCCCATGGACTCCTATATATAGAAATGAGGTTTTTTAATTTGTATCATCCAAGAATTGTTCATTCATGTAATGTATTGGAGGTTTCCCCCTCGAAGTGACTTATTTATAAGGCGTTGATATCTCTTTTCTTCTATTTTTGGAGCTGGTTTCACAACACATGTTTCCGACCCAACAACTAATATAAGCATCTGCAGTGGCTAACCAAGGTCTCCCTAAGATGAGAGGATAACCATTAAACTTGGTTTTTGGTTGTAGGACGAGGAAATATGTAGGATACTCCCAAGACTCAATGGTAACCATGACATCCTCAACAATTCCTTTTGGAGTTACTATGGACTGATCTGCAAGTTGTAGAACTATTGTGGTTTTCCTCAAAGTCCCTTGGATATTAAGTTTCAACATAGTTTCCTTGCTCATGACGTTGATGGTAGCCCCTAGATCAATCATAGTATTGGGGACTATGCTACCATTTATATGCACATCAACCATTGGACTACCAGGGTTCAGGTACTTTTGAAATATCACCCTTCCTAGCATTAGGTCAGATAGTTGTCCTACCACATTGATGGTGGGGTTATCTCTCTTTCTTCTCCTAGGTTTCTTGAAGAAATTTTCTTTGATGAGCCTATTATAGATAGGGACATCCTTAATGGCCTGGAGAAGTGGTATCTTTACACACAAATTTTCCAATTCTCCCAGGAGTTCAGTCTCCTTTGTGATGTGCTAACTAGGGTGGATCAAGCGCTCACGAAAAGGAGGTGGTTGGATCTGAGTGTTATCTTATTCCTTTCCCTCCTCAACCTCTATAGGTGGAGATCGAGGATGGTTTTCTAGGAGTACTCTTCCCAACCTGAGATTAACCTCCTGTATCTCCACAGCATAAGCTAGATAGGATGTTTCTCCACTGGGAGCCTACTGTGTAGGTCTATCGTTTGGGTTCGAATTGGGTTGTGAAGGTATTTGGGGTAGCCTAGGTTGAGCAGCATGAATAAGTTGAGGTTGAGGTTGAGGTGGAGGCATTAGAGTAGGTGGTTTTTTTTTGTTGATGCCTCCACCCTTGGGATGAATTTTTCTAATGAGGTTGTTTGGGAACATAATGCTGGAAAGGTTGGTTTACTGGCTGAGGATGATATGAAGGGTTGTAAGGCCAAGTAGGAGGTGTAGACCAGGATGGGCAAGTGGGGGTGTACCAAGGTTGCATGGGTGCACTCTGATTGTTGTGTAATAAGAGTAAGTTGCACCTTGCATACCTTGTTGATATGGTCGAGGGCCTTGAGGCCTTCTCTGGTTGATGAAACTAAGTTTCCTTGGCATTGTTTCCCCACCTTGATATACAGCCTTAAGTCTAGGTAAGGAGGGGCACTTGTCTGTGGCATGATTCTCTTCATAGACTAAGCAAACCTCTATGACATTCAGTGGACATTCATTTCTTCGGTGCTTCCACGTACATATAGGACAAAAGATGGCCAAGGCTCTCTCTACTTCCTCTTGCATCCTTTTGGCCTGCGTTGTGTCCATTTGCAAAGAAAAGGTGTGCAACATGTCACTCTTGAAGTCCTCTGGCATGTTTCCAATCTCATGTTTGATGGAGGTGGAAGAGGAAGGGGTATTAGATGTACTCTGGCTAGCTCTGCCCTTCTTCCTACATGCCCTAGAATGGTTCCAGAAGACATTTTTGATTGTTTCATAAGGCAATTGGTAGATATCTCCTCCTGATAGCATATTCAAGGTTTCTATCATATCTTCTCTGATCCCTCGAAGAAGTACAATTTTAAGTGATGCAGGATCAAGAGTACAGTTGGCTCTCTTATATTTTAATTGAAACCTCTCCTCATAGTCCTCTAGGGATTCATCAGGCCCTAGAGTCATCCTAAATATCTCATCCTTAGTTTCCTTGGACCTACATTAGTATCTGTACTTGTTGTTTAAGGTATCTTCCATCTGTGTCCAGGTAGTGATGTTGTCCCCAGGAAAACCCATGAAACAGTGCAAGGCTGCATCCTTAAGGGTGGATGGGAATAGCTTCAACTTCTAAGCATCAGAGGTGTAGTCATAAGTCCTATAGACAACAGCAAATTCAAACATGAATGTGTCAGGGTCCCCAGAGGTAAGTCCATGAAAGTGTGGAAGAGCTAAGGGGCTAATGTTTTTCATCTTATTTTTCCCATCTGCCTCTCTTATGGGAAAGGCTCTCTGAATCCCAACCATGGTTAATATAGGTGAAGCAAGTCCCTCAGTTGAAACAAGGTCTTCTTCTTCTTCTTCTTCTTCTTCCCCAATAGGATCCTCAAAATATTCAGAAGGCTCTCCTATAGGGGGTTCAATCTCATTGCCACTGAAGAAGAGTTAAGGGTGTCCAGGAGGTGATGTGGGGGTTTTAGGTAAGATTTGTCTTTGAGAATTCCTAGTCCTAAGAGGCATGAAAATCATATATTTTTGTATTTTTTCAATATTTATGAAATGACATGAAAAGAAAAGAAAAAGCAGAAAATAATGCTAAAAACAAAATCAAAGCATATAATAGATACCTTGTTGGCTCGAGGGGTCCTGACCCAGGTTCGGAGGTTCAAGTTTTGCCAACAAACCTCTATACCACTGGCCCTTTTGGCAGTGACCTACTCACGCAGGCCAAAGTCTCACCCCAAGTAGTATGGGTGGGTGCTGGAACCAGGTTTCCGCACCCTGGGAGAGGGTAGGTAAGTCAAGCAGAGCTGCGTTCAATCTTATAGTGACCAGATCTTATATCACAGAGCTTAGATCTATAGATTCCCTTTGCATCCACGTGCGCACAATAGTAATATCAACAGATCATGAATTCATATAACGATAACGCAGCTAAGATGTACAACAGAATAGATCCAAATCACAACATAAACAAGCAACACAAGTATGTTCGCAGCTCAAATAAATAACACATCAGCATATATTAATTGACCAAGCATCGTAGATTCATGTTACAGTAATTCCAATATACTTAGATGTTCAACAATACTTCCGCACTCGTTAACCCTTCAGATCTACCTACAAAACCCAAAACCCAACCTGTGCACACAGCAGCAGGGTATGCACATATCAGGACAGAGAATCTCCATGCACATAACAGCAGGAGCCTTTCCCCAACAACCCTAACCAGATCTATTAGTTCGCACTTAGCATCAATCTCTATTTTTCGTCTATCTTGCAACTCAAAAAGGTTCAACTACTTATACTATTTTAGCCTATGCATCCAATGGTCTGCAAACTATGGTTTGCGGACTCTTGGTCTATCCTTGACCCCTTTACAATGCATTAGGGGCTTTGACCCACCCCAAAACCCCTACGATAGACTAGATGGAATAAAAAATATACAAAATGGACCAGTTTCGCAGCTTTCAGGAGACCCTGTTCCAACATTCCCCCAACACAATCTTGTGACTCGTCCCGAGTCACTATGGTGGTGGGGTTTCCACCTGTACGCGTAGTGCATTGACAACTGCGACCAATGGGGTCAACACTTCTTGACTCTGAGTAGCAGCACTCTGCGCAATATCTACCAATTTTTGTGAGGTCAGTCCCTCTGTTGCAGCCATGACACTCTCCAAAGTCTGGTTCAGTTTCTTCATAGCACTATCAACATCCTATGAGAGTTGGAGGGTAGCAGTAGCCCAAGGCTTCAGGCGGTCTCCGATGATGTCCTTCTTATGCTTGAGTTCCTCAATCTTAGCTTGGAGGGAGTTGCTGGTCTTGAAATGTGCTAAACACTGTGTAGGAACTAAGGAGGGAAATGTAGCCTTGACCTTATCAAAAGATTCTTCCTTTTGCCGCAAGACCTAATTGATCTTCTGGAGGAGCAGATAGAACTGGACTGTTGTCCAGAGCTGCATGGCTAACTCTAGCAACTGGGTGCCCTGAGAAATCTACCTTACGATAGTTATCATAGCTTCGGCCACCAGCGCAACACGTTGGGCTCGTACCTCCGGTGGCGTGGCAGGCTGCAATTTGGCCTGTAAGTCGAAGATTTGTTGTTCCAGTTGTGCCTTGATGACCTGCATTTTTGTCCTAGACGCTTGTACTACAGCAACCACTCTTTCAACTTTGGCTCAAGGCGTAGCTATGGCTAAGATCCCATCTAGAACCTCCTAACAGATCTGGTGGATCACTATTTCAAGCTCCACCTGCTATGATACAACAAGGGACATTTCTGCGTTTTTCTGTGCGATGGCCCGCTTGGCCACACCGAGCTATTGGTGTACATTCAGCTCTCTATGGTGGATCTCCTAGAACACGACAATGTGGAGACCCCATAATGCCTCGTGGGGTAGCTTAGCCAGATCCAATTGTATCCCTGTACCTGCTTTGCGTTGGGTTCCTACAAGGGTAGCACTAGGCAAAGAGCAGAGACAATTGTCTTCCGTGACGAGCACTATACTGCTAGTTGCCAAGGGAGCTCGTGTCTAAATTACGCTGGTCTGCAACGTATCCGTCTTCCACTAGAGGGCGCAGAGCTCAGTCTGAATGGTGTCAATTGCAACCTTAGGTTGTTTCTATATGGTTTCCTACCTATCCTCTGTAGCCAGTATAAGTGCATCTGTGATTTGTTCAAGGTCACCGTTAGTTAGTGTGACCATTGCATCATATTCCTGGCATTGGGCGCGATGTTTTTTTCAGGGCACTTTTGCAGGCTTGCTTGGCCGCTTCGTACCCTAGAGGGAGGTGGTATCTTTGTTATTCATCCCTTGCATGCTCAGGTCTAGCTGCGAACTGACTTTGGCACCGTTTTTGGCAATTTGTGGTGTTTGTGAGTCCTTTTCCATGGATGCATCCGAGCCCCTCTTGCTTGGTCATGCACTCTCCTCAGGGTTGATAGGGGAGGTCACTACTTACGCGTAGGTCCCTTCGGTGCTCTTTTCTCCAGGTATGAAGCCAATCCACCATGCGGGGAGCCAGAGGGCAATTGTCCTATCAATTTCTTCGTCCCCTGACCCCATTACCATGATTTCCTCAAGTTCTGGCTTTGTAGGTACCAAAGCTTCCGCGGGGTTAGTATCTGTCATTCTAGCGTGAAAAAGGAATCCCGAGTCTGGGGGACTATTGGCAGCAGGAGGGGGTTGATTCATCATGAACATGACGCTATAGGCCCAGAGAACTGTGTAGCACAAATAAAATATAGACAGGTTACGGAAGTGACATAGACCCTTTGTCTAAGCTATTCTTCCTACTGTATAGTGCATGCAGTTGTTCAACGGTAGGGTGAATGTCACTTGGAACTTACCATCAAATAAACGGTAAAAAATCTCAAGGCATCACCTCATTAATTGCCAACCACCCTCTCCATTCAACAACAACTTTTCCTTTTTATCAGATTTTACTATTCCAACCGTCACTTTTCGCTCCTCACGTGTGCTCAGTGTACTTGTTGTACTTGGACTAAATTCCTATACCTCCGTCGCATCCTTCCTCAACATAGGCTCGTTCCCTAGGAACTTCGAATTCAAAGACATGTTCCCCCGATAAGCGTCATCCCAATAGAACCGAACCCCTTTGTAAGCAAGTTTCTCAAAGGTGTTGTGATCAGTTTGTACTGTCGAACCAACTTCTCGAAATGACCTACGTGGTTGAGGATTGAACACAGTTGTTTCTTGGTTGTAGTAGTTGTCATATATATGACAACTCTTCTTTCTGTATCCGCATTTCCAATCTTAGCCAACATAGGGTGTGTTTCAATGCCATCCATTTGCAGCCTACACGGCTTGATAACCGTGCGCATCCCTTCCAATTCTAAGTCAGAAGTAGCTGGTGAATTATTCTAACCTTCTTTTGGGGCTAGGCCATGGTAATCGACCATACTTGGTGCCTGTGTTTCCCACGTGGGTATTTCAGGTGCGACATACAGGTGCGATTCCTCCCATACTACATTGTCACTGTCCTGCAGGGCTGCGTCAAGCGCCTTGGTCCCGCCTATGTTAGCTGGCACCTCAAATCGGGGGATCATCATAGCCTGACATTCCTCCCAATCCTGGAATGCTTCCTTATGCGTGTCCCACCACTGCGCAGGTACTCCATGCATGTCTAGCTTAAGGGCCCATATCCTTCATCCTCTGGGAACCTCAACTTCGAATGCTTGTAAAAATTCTTTAATATTACCAAAGCCATCAAAATAAGGTAGATCTCTTACCTCTGAGGATACGCAGTGGAAGTCCTTTGTGACCTGAAGGCATCACAGCACAGAGACATTATGTAACCGATTTTTCCAGTTCTCCATCTCCCCATCGGAGTCGGAGATACATTCACTGTCATTTTCCCAGCAGAGTACACTGTCAGTCATGGGATTGATCCAATCTTTGTCCCACGCGGTCAGCTTATAAATATGATACCCATCCTGCTCGTCGTGCACCGGCTCAGTGTATCATTCACTTTCCGCAAGATCTAATGGCACTATCACCCTCGTACCATTATTCTCAAACACCATGCTTCTCTTCTTTAAGTTAATGATACCTCCCATATCGATGGCCCAATCCAAGCCCAGGAGCGCATGATAGGGGTCCGCATCTTCTACGATCTCAATTACCTCAAATTCCACCTGGGCTTTTACTCCTGTGATATCCACCACGACTTTCGATAGTCTTCCCAAGGGTATAATATTTTGCTAATTAGCCATGCGTAGCTAGATAGTGGACCATTCCAACTTAGGTTCTCCCATTTGTTGCCAGGTCTTTTTAGGTAATACATTCTCATCTAACCCCAGGTCCAAAATAACCTGATCCATCTCATAATCACCGATTTGTGTAGTCAACCGCATCTCCCTACCAGTGCGTTTCTTATCTCTGTATAGTTTGTGCACATCCTTAATTTCTGGAGGTAGGCTACGTCATGCTGCACAGCTATCTATTAATACCTGAATATTCTCTACAACCATTGGGTTGCGTAGCAGCTTCATACATGCCTGTAAAAAGGGCTTGACCTCCTCGTCCACCTTAAGGTTCGCAGGGGTCTGAGAAGTAGATGCCTCTATCGTAGAAAAGTCTTTGCAAGCTGCGACAAATGTTTCCTTTTCCTTGCTTAGGTCCAAACCCTATTGTTTGATAATATCTTGCCAGATCAGAGATTCAATCGCAGCCTTCTCCCCAGGTCCTCCGGTGACCATTCCACTACACGTTATGACATTTACGCTCAAATCTCTATCTCACAGCTCATCGTTAACCCTTTGCACATTCTGCGTAGGTGTTGGCTACTTTTCCTACATTTTTTCTATGCGGATTGGACAGTCTTTGATTGCATGATCTAGTTGTCTATAGTACCGGTAGGACTGCCTCATAGGATTTGGGTAGTCTCTCGCAAAGAGCCTGACCTCTCCACAGTTATAACAGATTAGTTGCCCTCATCCCTAACCTGCGCTTCCACCTCGCCCCCCCCTACCCCTGGCTGGGAAGCCACCTATGCCTGCGGGGGATCTTGGCAACGCAGGGTCTGATTGTACGCTATATAGGTTTCCGTGATCGATCATCAAATCATATGTCTAACACTTATGCTCATCATGTCCTACCGATCTACAGAACCTGCACCATTGATGTTTTACCTCTAGGACATATGCAGCAAGGCGTGGACAGTCGTTTGTGTCATGTAGCCCTACAACATGGCAATCATTGCACCACAATGTTGGCCCACTTGGCCCTGCAATTTCTCTTGGGTGCAATGGGCTAAGTCCCCCATCCGGCATATAGTCTGCTAATAGAGGATAGTTATCCTTGGTGTGACCATTCACCCTACATCGTATGCACCACCTTTCCGGGCTAGCCTCTACTCCTCGCTCCTTTCATGGGTTTTGGATTTTCATGTTCATTTCTTCCAGCTATCCTTGGACCTATTGGATGCCCAGCCGGGTCTCATCTTGAGGTGAAACTTCTAACTTCATCGCACCCTCCAAGGCCTTCTCCTATGATTTGAATGTTTGATGGCCCATAGGTACACGCAGGTGCAGCAACAGCATAGCAATGAACCATTTTGTATGATGTCTGTCATCATATTTGAATCCTCCTTCTCTGATTACCTTCTTCAGTCATTGATCAGCCTCCCATACAGACTTCGCAGGCCCTTGCTTGAAATCCTTTAGATCCACGAGTATTTGAGAGTAGGCCTTCGACTTCTTGAATTGTTTTTTTAATGCATTCATAATCTCGTCAATGGTTACGTTCGCATGCTGGCCGATGTACCCCATGTACCAGTCTAAGGCTCTTCCTTCAAAGGCAAGGGACAACTGCACCCTTTTCACCGCATCAATAGCTACGTTCTGCGCAGTCTATATTGATCCTGTGACAAACTATAATTGCTCCATATATTTGTCTCCTACACCCTTAAATGTAGGTAACTTCATATGTGCGGCCATGTCGTCTTCCGGTGGCGACGACAAAGGTGTAGGTGAATTCTTACCCCTATGTTGGTTCGAAAGTGGTGTGCCGGGACGATTCTGCGCAGCTACTTCTCTTAGTGGATTGTGGATAGATATATCTCCTTCTAGATTAGTCTGATAGTATTTGTTGCATCACATTGTACTTCCGTCTGGATCAGCGGTCATTCACTTGGTGTGACCACACAAGATACCCTTTTCGCATAGTAATATCTTAATCAACAATGGGAAGGTCTTCAAAAACTTACCCCGGAAACCCTTGAAGAACCTTCACTCTGCTTCAGAGTAGGATATGAACTGATTGATGGAAAATTCCATCGTGAACCCTCCTATCACATTGTCCACCCAGTTGTCCACCGTATGAGTGATGGTGTTATCAGTCTTTTCTAACTGCTGGATCAATTCGGGGGTCCACTGCGTGACCCATTCGTCCTTCCAACACTTCTGAAATTCGACCAACCTTGCGAGCCACTCCTGGAGCTTGATCGCAATTGTCACAAAGAAGATATCATAGATCTCTGTGAAAATATACTTATTTTTCCACTCCTCGATGGTCAACCTCTTACTGCGGTTTTCTTTCACTGCAAATTCCTAAACTTGTCGTCTAAACCATTCATCAATTTCCTTGCTTTTAGGTTTCCAGTATGGCCTTGGCATTACCAGATCCCTCTCTCAAAATTCTTCTGGTCCCAGCAACGAAACCATTTTTTGGCTCGAGGGGTCCTGACCCATGTTCGTAGGTTCAAGGTTTTCCAACAAACCCCTATACTACTGTCCCTTTCGGCAGTGACCTGCTTGCGCAGACCAAAGTCTCACCCGAAGTAGTGTGGGTGGGTGCTAGAACTAGGTTTCCGCACCCTGGGAGAGGGTAGGTAAGTTAGGCAGAGTTGCGTTCAATCTTATAGTGACCAGATCTTATATCACAGAGCTTAGATCTACAAATTCCCTTTGCATCCACGTGCGCACAGCAGTAATATCAATAGATCATGAATTCATATAACGATAACGTAGCTAAGACATACAACAGAACAGATCTAGATCATAGCATAAACAAGCAACACAAGTATGTTCATAGCTCAAATCAATAAGTCATCAACATATATTAATTGACCAAGCATCACAGATTCACATTACAGTAATTTCAATATACTCAGATATTCAACAATACTTCCACATTCATTAATCCTTCAGATCTACTTACAAAACCCAAAACCCAACCTGTGCACACAAAAGCAGGGTCCACACATAGCAGGATAGAGAATCTCCACGCACATAGCAAGAGGAGCCCTTCCCCAACAACCCTAACCAGATCTATCAGTTCGAACTTAGCATCAATCTCTATTTTTCGTCTGTCTTGAAACTCAAAAAGGTTCAACTACTTATACTATTTTAACCTATGCATCCAATGGTCCGCAAACCGTGGTTTGCAGACTCTTGGTCTACCCTTGACCCCTTTATAATGCATTAGGGGCTTTGACCCACCCCAAAACCCCTGTGCTAGACTAGATAGAAGAAAAAATATACAAAATGGACCAGTTTCACAGCTTGCAGGAGACCCTGTTCCAACACACCTCCTCGACAATGACGCCAAAAAGTGGTGAGCCCTCGTATCGCAACTCCCAGGAACTGCCCTACTTTACTTTATCAACTTGGGGTTCGTACAAACTTGGAGGTGACAGTGCTATATACACATCACATGCATTATGCTCATGTCATCCTCTTCTGCTTTACGAAAGGGTGTTATTTATTAAACTATGATAAGAATTGGAAAGTAAATTACTAGAAGGAAATGACAGAAAGGAAACTAAACTTAATTTCTGGAAAGAAATGACAGGAATGAAACTAATTTAATTTGCAGAAAAGGAAATGACTGAAAAGAAACTAAGCTAACTTGCTGAAAATAAATGGCAGAAAGGAAACTAATTCTAAACCGCACTTAACTTGGCCAAACGGCTAAATGCACTCTATTTATCCTATGGTCTATCTACCATGCTTCTACCCATGCAATTAAGTTATCCATGACTCAATCCCATTTGAAAAAGTGTTGATTTTTTAGCTTGGAGGAAATAAAAGGGCTAAAGAGGTTAATAGATGGCTTAGCACATGAAATAGGGCTTAGAAGTGGAAAGCAAGGGTTTAAACCTTATAAAACCTTATAATATGGCACAAAAATGGATTTGGAGAGGAATAATTTGAAATATGCGATGGTGGAGATGTGATGGAGGAAAATGTTGCGATATGTGATATCAAAATCTCAATATCGCAAAAGTAAAGGGATAGCGAAAAGGTTGTCAGGGAGTGGGAGCGAAGTGCAATGAGGTAAGAACTGCGAAATGCGAAGTGCGACAGAGAAAAAGTTGCGACGTGAGAAATATGATGTCACAATCAGCGATCGAAGAGGTAAGTCTTAAGAGAAATGGGTAAATATTGTGGAGTGTGATTTGCGATGGGTGACGTGGTGGTGGGACCGGCGGCAGAGCGCAATCACAATATCGCAATCGGCATGTTGGACCGGTAAGTCTTAAAAGAAAAACTAAACGAAAACTGTGGGATGTGATTTGCGATGCGGCGGAGTTTGAAATCGGCGGTTGGAGAAGAAAGTCTTAAAGAAAAGGGAAAAGGTAGCGGTGAGCGATTTTCGATGTGGCGTCAGGAAGCGGTAAGTGTTAACGATAACAACTTAAACCATTCAGAGTGTGAAATGCAAAGTACAGTAGCAGGGATTTCGAGGAGGAAAGGCGGAGGTCGAGTTTCAATGGGTTTTCAAGAATTTTGTGTTAAAAAGGTAAAGCAACCATGACCAATAGAAACAAAGGGATAAGGCAGGCTAAAGGATTAAGTGCGTTTAGGGAAAATGGTGGGTGCATCAGTGAGAATAAGTGGAAAAAGGAGGAAATGGAAGCACAAAAACAGTGTTCAAGCCGTGAAGGCAGAGAGGGAAAATGAAGCGAGAAGGTGCCACGGAGTTGCTCTGGGATTTTAACAATGATTCCTGCAATCAACTCTGCTCGTCTATGCACGAAAAACAGGAAAATGCGTGAAAATCCAATACAAAAAGGAAGGCTAAAATGGTAACACAACTCTACTTTTAATCTCAGAAATAATAAATAGAAATCAGTTTTTGGGCCTATGGAAAGGTTTGCCCTCCTCAAGCTCTATTTTCAGAGAGGAGAAGGGGGTCCTGATCCACAACTTTCTTGGGTTTTCTCCTCTATTCTATTACTCACAAGCAAATGAAAACTACAATATCCTACTGAAAGCAAAACTAAGCAGCAACTTGAAACATAAATGGAATGATCAAAATCGAAGCTAATGAAATGACATAAAGTAGAGAACAAATATAGTAGAGAGGCTAAGGCACGTGGATTGGGCCCTAACCCACAAGCCTAACTCTCTGAAACTTAAATTAGTAAAATGAAATCATTCTGCTCATTTCATAAAATAATAACCTCATATATCTCTAAAATTTTGAGCACTAAGTAAAATAAAAAGCTCAATAGCTTGCAACAAAGTCTCAACTAGAATCGACTAACTCTCCTAACTCTAGCTCGACTCTATTTATTCTACAGGGTAGCTACCAACATCTCCCTTGAAAAATGGTGATTGAGTCCACTTGACTCCTAGTAAACAAATATTGAGTGCATGGCTGCCTCAGGAATTCGAATTGCTGGAGGGAATCCTTGGGATCCTTTGGCTACCTTTGGAGTTTGAATTGTTGGAGGGAATCCTTTGGATCCTTTGGCTATCTTTGAGATTTAAGAAGGGTGGGAAATCCTCCTACAATTTCTCCTTGCTGTCTCCTCCAAGTATTTATGATAAAATCCAAGCCTTTATGATAAAATCAAAGCCTTTATGTCCATTTATTTTTTTCTGGTTGGTTCTCATGATTACTTTGACTATTGGGTTGAGCTATTAGTTCCTGGAGCCTTGGTTGAAAAAACACTTTGGATCCCGGTGGACAGTTGTTGGGTTGACTTGATCCTTGGTTGGAAAAATTCTCTGGAGCCCTAGGTGGGTTGAGTTACTAGTCCTAGATCCTTGGTTGGACAAACTCTTTGGAGCCCAGAAATAGCTAGGGTTGAGTTACTATTCCTAGAGCCTTAGTTGGAACAAACACTCTGGAGCCCTGGAGAACCTTGGACATAGACTAATCCATGATGGTTAGTGATGTCCAACCGTGAGGTGGAATCATTGTCTTGGGGTTGAGACGGTTTGGTCTCTGGAGCCCTAGTTTGGTGTTAATTTATGTGTTTGATAAAGTCCCACATTCATGCTTGGAATGTGGCACGAGGGTGATTTACTGAAGTGAGACTTGTCTCAACCAATCTATGGTCAGGTGGAATGTGGAATTCCCATCCATGGTTCATTTTTACATTTATTAATGAATATCTCATTCCTCTGGTATTCAGTATGAAATTGTACTAGTTTATGTATGGATTTCATTGTTGTTGTATCCATCGTATTTCTGTTGTTCATGTGTTGTTTATAAGCATGTATTCGATCAATGATGATGTATGGCTCTATCCATGTTTTTACCTGTAAATGAATACACAATGTATCTATGGTCAAATAGATTGTATTTTTTCTTATGGTGTAGGGAGCAATGCTTCTTAGCCATTCTAAGATAAGTAAGAGGCCCCTTTTTTTAAATTTGTTGTTTACTCCTGTAGATGAAATGTTTGTGACATGATTGATTAAATGCCTTTCATGGTTGGGCGGGGTTCAGATGAGTACCTGATGATGTGATTTCTTCCATGCATTTTTTTTTAAATGTTATTTACATCTCCTGAAGTTTCAAGAAATTATGGGCAGTGACCTGGGTTGAGGGGCTAAAAATGTGGCACAAATCCCGAAGCCACAGGCATATAACTAAGCTTTTGGGGCCTTAGTTGCTACATTGACAAGGATATCCCGTGGATAAGGTATATATCCATTCCATTTCCCTTGCATGCATGCGACTAAGCCTCAAATGGGACAAAAATTAGTCCCCCCTCAGGGAACAGGGCCCTGGAAGAGTGGGTTACCTCCTAAGGATGTTAGTGATGCAATGTAAGGTTTTTTTTGTCTTGTTTCTATCGATTCCACTTCCTTAAGGTCATATACAAGGTTTAATATCATATTAATAGCCTCTCATCGCATGTTTACCCCAGTTGGTTGGTTACTTGTGCAGATGTGGGAAGAGTGGGTTACAATAGCTTGGAGAAGGGGAATTTTAATACGCAAATTTTTTAGTTCCCCCATGAGATTGAATTCAGGGTATGTGGATGCTCTTACTATGACCAATATTTCTAGAAATAAACGAGCAACATCTGAAATTTTACTGTATTCTTGATTCTTAGTTGGTTTACTCAGTGATTTTGTGTTAGTGATAATTACAGTAGAAGGGGGTTTTTCTGACTGATGTTTCTCTTTAGTAGAATTCTCATATTTTGGATTCCTTAAGTTCCTTGGGGTATCCTCTAGAAAAATGGTCCACCCAGATCTTAAGTAGAGTTAATTACATTCTAAGGACGAAGGAAAATAATCATATGAGTATCAAGAATAATTAAAAGTTGCATGGACCTATTGTTTGGATTTGGATTTGGTTGTGCAGGTAGCTGATGGCCTAATAAAGGTGGGGTGTTTAGGGGTAACTGGAGTGGTGGTTGGAATGGCTATAATAGTGGTAGTGATTGAGGCAACATTCCTATTGATTTATTGACGGGTCTGGAGGGGTGTTGTCGGTTTTGGGACCACATTGGCCCTTGAGTGGGTTTGTTTAGCCATTGCGAAGGATACAGATTACTCTGTGAATTTTCCAATGGGGGTGTAGAATATTGTTGGTTTGATCAAGAAGGTCCATGAAATGACTAATTTGACCAAGATGATGGGGGATATGGCTGGGGATTTCAGAAAGTATTGGAATATTGTTTACCCTACAAAGTTAGTTCAGGAAACTATTGTCGACTATATTTTCCAGGAAAAAAAAAATGTGGAAGGTCCTAAACCATACCTATAGTGTGATTTTCCACTGTTTTCATTGAGCCAAAAAAAATGCAAGTTATGGTTCTTCCTTGACTTTCAATACAACCTTCAACCCAGGTAGAGAGGGAAAATGATCAGTCGAGTGATATTTGGTATAGATAGCACAAATTTCGACTGTATCCAGTGGGAATTCCTTACAACCATACTTTCATCGACAATGAGGAAAAAATATAAACAATGTTTATTCTTCTTCAACCTACTTTCGCTTTACTTGTAGGACATCCAATTCTGTACTCAATATGATTAATATATCAATTTTAAAATTTTCCAGTAGATTACCAATTTTTGTATGCATGACTCCTCCACTTGTAGTTCTACTGGTTCTACTAAGTGGATCATGAATCCCAATCTTAGTCTGTGTACTCCCACATGAACACTTGATACAAAATTTCACAATATCATCATAGTATTCTTTAGAAATATCACCCTACCCCATTAGGTTAAGTGTTTATATCGATTCATCCTTCATTCCTCTAATTAAGGCAATTTTCAATACTTGTTTAGGTAGAGTGGTATATGGTGATCTTTGCAAGTTATGTTGGAACCTCTCGATATATTCCTCTAAGGTTTCATCTTCCTTGAATGTCATTTTGAATATTTCTTCCTTTAAGTCTCGAGATCGGGAATAATCTTGATATTTGGTAAGGAAGGATTGTTTCATTTGATCCCATGAGTTAATTGTACCTCCCCCTAATCCCATGAACCAACGCAATGTTTCTCCCTCTAGACTGGAAGGAAACAACTTTAATTTATGGGGTTTTATAGTGTAATTATATCCCTGGCATAGAATGTTGAATTAAAATAGGAATTCTTCTGGGTCTCCAGAGTTCATCCCATGAAAATTTGGAATATTTTAAAGTGGAATAGCCTTCATAGGTGCATTATCTTATGGATTGATAATAGGGTATTCTATGGTTGAATTTTGTGTGTCTGATACCTACCCTACCATTCAGTTAAAAATCTGCTAGTATCCTTCAGGAATGCCAAAATTAGGAGGTACTAACTGAAAAATATCAGTATGGTGGTGTGACAATGAACTTGGTATAGTTTTTACAACACTACTTGAATAAGGAAATTCAATTCCTTCTTTTGTAATGGGTATCATAGGAAATTACTTCTTAGGGGTTGAGAATATGGGTCACTCGTCTCACCTCCCACTTCCTTTAAATTGCAAGAGTGCCCCTCACTCTTGCTAAAATAATCGATATGTCTGCTTGGTAAATTTTGAAATCTCTACTCCAACCCTACATTTTTGTCATGAATCTCGACAATAGTCGCAACAGAAGACTCTACTACTAGAGGGTAAATAACAATAGAGGCCTTCCTAGATACCGTTTGTGAGCCTACTGAGGCCTAAGATTCTGCCCTTCAAATTATTTCGTCAATAAAGTTTTCTCACCCAAGGTCAAATTCTCCCTGGATTTTAGTACTTTCTGAAGTGGATTTTTGGTCGATTTCTAGTTGGTTCTTGCCTCTAATATTATTCCTAGTCATGCATACTCAATAGTTTGAATCTATCAATTGACTGTAGACACCACCACAAGTTTCTTTTTACCAAGGTGCATGCACATGCTCTTACCTTTCGTCTTCAATATCCAACCCTTATAGAATTAAATTGGCAAATAAATATAATGGCACTCTCTTTTCACAACCTCCCTGACAATGATGCCAAAGTGTTGGGACAATTAATTGTTCTAAACAAGAAAATAACTACCACATATTAATTTGTCAACCCGAGGTCTCATTTGGTTATTTCAAGGTTGTATGCAAAGTATATACAAGAGATAGTGTTGAAATAAACAGTAACTAATTCTCTAACAACAAGAAAAGTGCTTATAATGAAAGAATCAAATCCTAACTTGAAATACACGTTCAAAAGATATATCTTTCAGGAAAGCTACATCTATTAATCATTCAGAAATATCAAATTCTAATTACTATTTACAATAAACAACAAGAGAATCTATCGAATTCTAGGATTCTACTTAAGAAAAAAAAATCATGGAATTGAAGGAATAATGCTAGGAAGTTATACTTTGTGGAATAGAAAAGAAAAAACAACAAGAAAGAAACTAAACTAGTGCAAAAACAACCATGATCTAGAGATAACCTTCAGGGAATAAAGGTAAAGCAACAACAATTATAAATCAAATTATCTTAAGAGAAATAAGTGCAAAATAGTATTATGACTACCGATATTATCCCTAATCAAAATGAGCACACGATTTGCAATTAATCTAGGAGAGAGATGATTGAAATAATAAGGTAAAATGTAAATCTAGTGATACAAATGAAGACATTTCCCCATCCAAGAGTGGGACCGAACTACTGGAGTCAGACCACCTCATAAGAGAAATCAGAATAGTAAATTAACTCTCAACAGTGAAAACTTGCATTATAATCTAAAAGAACGATTACAATGAGTTTATCAAATGTATTAAAAAAATTACATCCAAAAAGCTCTCTTTTGAGGCATAAGTCCCCATCTTTATACCACATTTAGGGATGATAAAAACAGCAAATATTTTAACAAAGAGCGATCATGAGAATATAAAGATTATTAGGATTTTCATTTTCAGTTACAAAATATTCTTTATATCTCATGGATGAGAGAACCAAGGGCTTTGTCCCAAACAATTTTCCTCAGATAAGATCAGGCTTGATTTACGGTAGAGTTAGTTGATACAACATTGCATTATCTGATTTTACCACGAACAGATCAAGAAACAACATCGAGTTCTAGATGTCACAAAACCCCTGTTCATAATAATGATTCAATCATAAAATAATAATGCTTTTTCAATCAAAATAATTCATTAGAAAATAAAAATAGTAAAAGTAAATTAATTCCTCCTAAAACCTAGGTTATACATATTAATATATCATAAATATAGAAAAAAAGACAAGAAAACAATATTAAAACTAAGAAATAGGATAAGGGAATCATGACAATTGTGAGGCCTAACACTAATGTTGCCTTTCTCATTCATGACGTCAATGAATTACTCAACATCTGTCAACCCCATTTCTTTTAATAGTTATGTGCCTCCACATTTCTTTTATTAACTTCATTTTCTCTTTGTCTTTTTCATGTACTCGTGTTTTTCAAATTCCCTTCATCTAAATCATCTCTTTTAATCATAGTTTCATTTTCAATACTTTTGGTATTCCATGTTCAAATAATTAGAAACTTGGTTTATCTAATTCCAAATTATACAAGTGAGAAACCTAATTCCATATGTGATAAGACAAATTCCAATATATATCACAACAAAAATTCTACAAGTGATGAGACAAATTCCAATATCCCAAATCTAAAATTCCACAAGTGGTGATGCGAAATCCAATATCCCAAAACCCAAATGTTGAAAGCTATACTTAAATTTGATAAGTAATATGTAAAATTCATATCTCCCAAAATATATAAGTAATTAACCCTTTGTCTTCAATATTAGTGATATAAATACTACTTTGGCCAATAAGATATATATAAATATTACACAACATATTATGTGTATTAGATTATGTTTCCTTGAAAATATTATTGGGGTTAGGTTGAATAAAACTTTCAATGAAGATTTTGTTTAACCTCTTAGTGAGGAATTTGTTTAAACTCTCTGCTGGGAGTTTCTTAAAACCCTGAATTGAAATTTTATTTTAACTTTAGGTTATTATATTTGAAAAAATTCTTTCAAACAAAACATGAAAAACAACTCTTAGTGATGAGAACGATAAAAAAATTATATAACTTTTATAAACTTGAAATTTCAACACATTTCAACAAGGGTGCACCTTTGAAATATTTAAAGGTAATATTTTAGATTTTCTACCAATAGTTTTATCTTTGAATATAGATTGTAATGATATAGGAATTGCCAATTTTCTTCAACGAATGATATTTGAAAATAATTTTATTCTAAGCACTTGAAACTAACACTTACTATAGTAGGTATACTTGGTTCAGTTATTGAGATAATTTATCAACAACCAATCCTCTTATTTTGGAATTAGTTGGATATCACAAGCACCATAAATATGTCATGTATCTGAGTAACAGTAATTTTCCTTTGTGTGCATCTCTGTTTTTTTACTTGGTATTAAAGGTAATAGCTATGGGTTTACTCCTTTCAGGAGAGCCCAGGAGAATGTGATAGGACTGAGTTTCATCTGAGGTTGGGCAACGTAATTAAGAGGTTTTGAGTCGATCCAGTTTCAAATACTTGATCTGTGTTGCAGCATCTGAAAGTTTGCATGTTTGCATAGGAGATTCGAATCCAAATTCCACACAACACGATCATTTCCACTTTTAAAAAACAATATTTTGATCTGAAAAAAATACATCTCGAGGATTGTGAAACAATTTCGAAGGGTTTTCGAAGACGCTAAATATAGGGTGTGAATAGAGACTCAATAAAATGGACAACCAAGAATTGGAGCTAGTCGCCATATCTTTCAAATGTGTATTGCAGAGTTCCTGGTAGGAAATGAAATTGGGACGATTCTCTTGGGCATGATGCTTTGATCTGTCAGATGTGTATTGCAGAGTACCTGGTAGGAAATGTAATTGGGATGATTCAAGGAGAAGTTTCATAAGGCCTCCTTTTTCGGTTGATGGATATTCATTGTGTTTCTTGGGATTTTGTTTGCAGATAGTCTTTTGATATATGTTTAGGACAATATGGGATTTGTTGTAGGCTAGTGATTAAAGTGATGCGTGTGGGATAGCATTAGAAGGTAATAATTATAGAGTAATTGTTATTTTTTTATTTAATATGGAGCAATAGTGGTTGATAAATTTAATGTGTCAAACTTTTATATATGGAAGCTTAGAGTACAAATGAATTTAATGAAAAAAATTTGTGGAGTTCAGTAAAAGGACAAGAACCAACACCCCAAGTTCCAAAACAATTAGTTGATTGGATGATAGTGGAAGAGAAAGCTAAATATATTATAGGCCTCTCTTTTTTAGACTCACAACTTCACCTTATAAATCTAGAAAAATATTTTGCGCAAATATGGGAAAAGTTAAGCCAAATATTTGGGGAAAAGGCTATGAATGAAAAATTCACCTTGAAATTACAATTATTCAAATTTAAGATGATGAGGGAGTATCATTGTCTACACATATAAATTATTTAAAATCACTAATAAGACAGTTGGGGGAAACTAGAATGAAAACAAAAGATGAAGATGCTAAGGCTATTATGGTAAAAAATTTACCTTCCAATAATGATAATTTTATTTTTACCCTAATTCAATTTTATTCCAAATCATTAGATGAAATGGTAGCATCTATTTTAGAAGAAGAAAAGAGAATAAAAATAGGTGATGCAAAGGATAACTCACAACCTGATAGGGCACTATTCTACAGGAGCAGGGTTCATAAAAACAAGAACTTAGTCAAATGTTTTTATTGAAAAAAACGTGGACACACAACATTGAATTGTAAGACTCATGCTAAAGATATTTTAAATGGGATATTAAAATAATATGCTAACATAACTACTATTGAAGACTTTCCAAAAGAAAATTTTGAGGACTTCTCAGATTATGGTAGTGGAGACAAGTTTAATTCATATCCTCTCATACTCTTTTTTAAGCTATCAATGATGTATGTTTTAAGTTAGATTTGGTGCAGAACCAATTAATGAACAATGTTGCAAGATTTTAATTAGTTTTTCTTGGCGCTAAAAAACCCAATGAACACATCAATAAGTTGGTTGTGTTTACACTATTATGGGTTTTTGTTATTGGTGCTTGGAAACCCCTAAACAATGGTTACAGGTTAAAGTATGAGATCCATGTGTGTGAAGAAGGTCAAGTTGTTTGATCAATTTTTGAACACATTCAATATTCAGACTGTCTTCCTAGCAACTGATGGGTAGCTGAAAGAGAGATATCCAACATATGGTGATTGGTCCATAGGATGGTTCATTACTTGACATCTCTTATTGTAGAAGCCCAGAAAAGTTGATTTTTCAATATTTTTTATCTTGCAAATTTCATCAATGATGGTATGAGGCAAGCATGTGTTAAATTTAGTTCAAGTGACAGCTCAAAGTAGTGGATGAAGAAAGAGCGATGTTCACAAAGATTCCAGAGTTGATGTGAGTGTTGATGAAGACCAGTGAGATAGAGACCAGTTATATTATTTAATATGTATTCTTTATATTGTAATTTGTGATTTATGTAATAATGAAGCATTAGAAGGGGGACTTGAAACTAATGCTTACTATAGTAGGTATATTTGCTTGAGTCGTTGAGATAATTTCTCAACACCAATCCTGTTGTTTTAGAATCAGATGGATCTCACAAGAACCATAAATATGTGATGTATCAGTGTGATTTTTTGTGTGTAATAGAACTTATCCTTTGTGTGTGCATCTCTCTGTTTTTGTACTTAAATTTTATTGCTTAATAATTTCATTGTTCTCAAAGTTACTTTAAACAAAAATTCAATATCATCAAATATAATATTTGACAAATTAAAGAAAAAATATGCCATTTCCTTTCATTTTTCTCTTCAAAAGGGTGGTTTTATTTTTCTTATTAATGAGCACATAAAAAAATAAAACTAGTATGCCTATAAATGTGTTAGTATGGTACCTTTTTTTCTTGTTTCATTCTATTTTGAGCAATAATGCAAAATAATAGTGGATTGAGTTTAGCTTCGCTATTTGGGGGCAAATGTTGTTATCCTCCAAACCTGAGTACTCATAATGAGTATGTCTTATAATGATTTTGATCTTATTGTTTTAACAACAATCCTTGGAAGAACAAAACATATATATTCCATATGAACTATAAAGATTTTTTTTATAGAAAATAAATAAATCACAAAATAATGTAAGCGTACATGTTTTCCCCAAAGGAATATCCAACTTAAAAAAAACTATATCTCATTATCTTCACCTAAATTTTAAAGTAAAATTACAGGTTTATAAGAATTTAAGTTAAAGAAATATAACATCTTATAATGTAAAAAAAAATGTTACCCATTTTTATAGGTTTACCTATAATGTATTAAAATGTAGGTATATATGTAAACACATCTATATAAAATGTGAGAATCACAATTGATATAAATTTGTGCATTAATGTGGTAATGTCCATAATGTGATTTCCTTTTCAACTTCAAAAATTGGTTAATTTCACAATTTCACTATTAAGAAAATTTTAGAAAATTGATAAATATATATTTTTAAAAAATTCTAATTATTAAAAATTACATATAACAAATAAGTTCACATAATATATATTATTTTTTATTGGTTAAGAGTTTATATCTCTTAGATATAAGGAAATAGGTGAATATTCCAAGACAAATAGGTATCTAATAGGAATAAAAATCTATCCTCTTTCAAACTATTAGTAAATTATTTCAAGTGGTATGGATTTTTTTCAAATCATAATAATGAGTCAACTTGTATTCATAAATAGTAGCTAGTGATGATTGTCTTCATCATAATATATTCATTGTCCTCATCATAGTAGGTAGTGTTCTCATTAGAATTAAGGTAGTTAGAGAAAATAAAATGAAAATTTAAAATTTAAAGTTTGATTTATCTTTTCAAATAGTATAGATGATATTTTTATTTTCAAAGAGAATCAAAATTTTCTATTCTAGTTTACAACAAAAACTACCTTCACAAATATATTATAGATGCAATTGAAGATTTCATTACAAGAATAAAATTACATAGTTAATGTACATGTTATTTTAAGCATTTTAAAAATGGTCATCAATGTTGTCCTTTTAAGACTTCTTCTTTTTAACATCATGGTTCCCCTTTAAGAAGGAGCCACAATGGTTGCCTAAAACTGAAAGGGAGAGAGCCCTACATTTTAAAAGTGCACAAATTCCTTATTATAATTAGAGGTTTCAGTTTCATGGAGTTACTTCATTCCACTAGGAGGGATGATATGTTCAACTACCACACTCAAGGATGAATTTCCAATATCCATGTATTTTTCTTGAACTTCCAAGACATGATAGCGTTTTCCAATTGGAACCTCTAGATAAGCAATATTGATCTTCTCTCAATATGTTCTTAGTTAATTCTTTTCATTTGTTTTCTTTTCTTCAACTAATGAAAATGTTCAAATATTTAATTTATATTTAGCATTTTTTCCATGAAGGATGAGTTCATTCATAAGGAAAAGAATTTTGTAGATATCCTAGAATATGATATATTTTCCACCAAAATTTTGTATCTCCATAATCCAATACTTAATTCCATATAAAAGTGTATAATTGAGGATAATTTTGTCTATAATAATATTAGTTCAATATCAACAAATAGGCAAGTATATTGCTAAATCTCTCTCAAAATCAATTTATGTAACTACCAAAACTATTCTCTATATCATCCATAATTGAAATATGAAAGAAATGTAAAGGGAAATTTTGGAGATGAAACCAATCTGGCATCCAAGTAATTGGCATAGAGTTTGGATAAAAATATAGAAACTGAAGAGTTATAAAAAATCCCACTCATCTTCAAAGCTAGGGTCCCTCCCCAAAAACTTGCCCATATTAAGCTTGATAAAAAAGATGAACTATAAACAATTCTTTGGAACAAAGAGATATATTACAGTTCTTCATCCATTTTAATAAATATACTAGTATAAATGCTTTTAAAGAGGCAAATTTTAGCCACAAGTAAGACTTAGAGATGGGGGGGGGGGGGTGCGGTTTGGGGGTGGGGGTGAATTAGTATTACGAAAATATAACAATTAAAATTTCTGCAATTAAAACTTATTCAGAAATTCACTTCAGAAATATATAACAAGAACATTCACATGCACAATAGAAACACAAATAATCATCACATGTCTACACTTAGATTTTAGGTGGAAAAATCCACCTCTAGGGAAAAAAGCCACTGAACTATTTGATGTTTCTTCTTATTATCTATTGCTTCAAAATATTCTCATTTACATACATCAACTAGCCACCACTAGCAATGGAGCACCCATTCCTTGACTGAAATGAGAAATGTTGGCTACAACCAAGTTGGAACACCCACTCCTACAATATACAATCAACATGAAATTAGCTTGAATCCCATACCCCAATTACAAACAATTTTGTAACAGGATAATATGATTCAGAACTAAAAATATTGTTGCATAAACAAAAGCTAGCATCAAATAAGCAGACTCATGCAACCACACTTTCACACTCCAAATGAGAGAACAAATCTCTCCACCCACTCTCTCCAAACTAATCTTCAATCTTTGCACACAAATCTGAAACATTGCTCATGAATCATTTCTAAGGCACACTACAATACTGAAGCTCTGAAATCACTATTACAATCATTAATTTGTGCACTTTCTCTACATGCACACTCACTCACTCACACTACTAGAGAACCAACCAAATGAGCAACTTTTCTTCTCATATTTATAAAATCTGGAAATGGTTAAGTCACTAAATTCTTTAGATGATGGAGCTCACCCAAAGAATTTTCACATGCTTCATATTTCATTGAGATAGGATTGTTGACCAAATCAAGCCACTTAATCCACTAGCCTTTTGAAATTTTTAACTTTAATAAACTTCTAGAGGCCCACGACTTGTCTCGATCTTTTTTTGGAAAATTTTGACCATAAGCTTCACAAAAAAAAAAATTCAATTGTGCGCATGAAATCCAGAGTATTTTTTGTGTTTTCTTTCGGTCGCATGCACAAGACTGTGAAATTTCGACTAGTCTCTCCCACAACACTGTGAAAATTCGATTGGAGTCTTTCAGTTGCACATACAAGACCTCATCCCAATGACTGCGGCAGAGCATAATGAAAAACAAAAAATATTTCCCTCAAACTTTCAATAGAGCTTCAGGGGGTTGATATGACCTGGAAAGCATCCTTCCAAGCCCAAATTGACATCAAGAAACCAAATGCATGAATCAAGAAGACTCCACACACAACATCAACTAGACCTCTAGGAAGTTTGTGGCTCAACTTCATATGATGCCTTATTACATCATGACACTTCTTTTACAGACCTTCTAAGACTATGACAACACTTTACACCAACATGAAAACCCTCAACAAGTATACAAGATACTAAAAATGATACATAATGACTCATGAGTACATGACTTAGAATAGGTGACATCAATGGAAACATAACCATGCCAACAAAATTTCCCTTTTCCAATGATGTTGACCTGTATATTCTTAATATAAATATTAAATTTAAATACAATAATCTGAAGCTAAGTGCACAAAACTCTCTCTCTCTCTCTCTCTCTCTCTCTCTCTCTCTCTCTCTCTCTCTTTAACATTGATGGCAATGGGTTTTACATGGCAAAAGAAAATACATAAAACAATGTGATACATAGCCAATGATGAAGTACTCCTCCTGAAGGGCTGCAAAAAATACTCCCCTTGATATGTTGAACATTCTACCCATGAATACTTTGAGACCACATGATATTGTAGAAGAAATATACATGAATAAGAAATCCATCATGAAACGAAGAAGAACAAGAAACAAACCAAACAATTCATAATGCTTTCAATAACATGTAAACAACCAACCACCACCAAATCTCAAACTCTGCAACTAAAAGTGATCATGGTGGTAGCCATATGACAACAACTAACTCCATGAAAAACTCTTCAATGCCTTCGAAAAGGAACAACACCCATCTACTCTTTTATATATTCAAATTTATCCCTTGGAAGTGGCTTAGTGAAAATGTATGCAATTTCTTCATCTAAAGCAACGTACTCCAACCTCACAACTTTGTTGACCACTTTTTCTCTGAGAAAATGATATTTTATTGGAATGTTCTTAGTCTTGGAATGAAGGACTTGATTTTTGGAGATGCTTATTGCACTTGTGTTATATACCATGATGGAAAGAGTCTCTTAATACTCAACATGCATGTCTTCAAGAGTTTTCTTCATCCATAATATGTGTGTACAAAAAGTGGCCGATTATCTATATTCAGCTTCAGCATTAGACAAAGATATATAAATTTGTTTCTTGCTTGCCCAACAAACCAAACAATCTCCCAAAAAGTGAGTTGCTCCTGAAGTACTTTTCCTGTCATCAATACTACCAGCCCAATCAACATTAGTAAAAGTAATCAAATTGAAATGCTTACCTTTGGGTTACAATAATCCATAGTCAAGAGAGCCTTGAAGGTACTTGAAGATCCTTTTTACTGCATTAAGATGAGTCTCTTTGGGATTAGCTTTAAATATTGAGACCAATCCTACAACTTGCATAATATCAGGGCTATAAGTAGTTAGATACAATAATTTGCCAATCATGGAACAATACATGGAATGATTTACTTCTGGTGATTCATCATATTTTCTCAATTTACAACCAGTTACTATTGGAGTGCACACTGATTTTCAATCTGCCATGCCAAATTGTTTTAATTTTTCTCTAAGATACTTTGATTGAGAAATGAAAATTCCTTTATCACCTCGAATGACTTGAAAACCAAGTACAAGGGTGAGCTCACACAACATTGACATCTCAAATTATTTTTTCATTTCTTGTGCAAAATTTTGGCCCATATCCTCCAAATCTCTCCCAAAGATAAGATCATCTACATACATAACAATTATTAGAAAATGCTCACCTTGATATATAAATTGTTGTCTGTGGATCCCTTTTTGAAGCCTGGATGTTATAGCTGATTCTCTAGCTTTTCATACCATGCCATGGAGCTTGTTTCAAGCCATAAAGTGTAACTACAACTCCCCTCACATATACCCAAGTAATTGGCCAACAAGGGTAAACATGATTTGAGGGTAGTTAAGAGCAGACTAAACCTCCTTGGTGACTTTAAGGAAGTGGAATCGACGTGGAAAACCATAAAACAAACTCCCTAAACCTCCTACAGGACCCCCAGAGGATATCCTAGTCATCCAATTGACTTGTCCGTGGGTCCCACTGACTTTTAATGAAGAAAACCCATGGATTCTCCCTTGATATGAACAAGGGTGTGTCTGGGAGGCTTTGGACACTCCCATAGCATAGCCATGTGTGCATCTAAGATCTCTTTTACCCAAACCTGTGCATGCATCCGTGATATTTAAGGCACTTTTAAGGCCAGAATCTCGAGCATTGCCCATAACTTCATGTATATTTCAAAATTCATCAAACACACGTCGACAATGAAAATAACCAAAAAATTACTCCAATACTAGGCATAACCATCCCCAACTAGGACAAAAATTATGTCAAACACTTGGCATGAATGAAATCTATAGGTATAGGATACAAGACATAGCAAAATTGACTAAAAATTCTTGAGATACATTACAAGAAGGATCACCACCCTCTTCCTTGAACTGATATGCCATCAATTAGGTCTTGCATCCATTATATTAACATTTACAAGTGCGTACATGCAATAACCATGACATGAACCAACCATTTAAACGTGCTCATAACCAACATAAAACCATGGAAATAACAGTGAGATAAAAACCATTAATGCACACATTAATAGATACAAAATCAAGAGAACTTAGCTTTCATTAATCATAGGCAACAACTGACTAGGTTTGGGACTTCCATGTACCACCTACCCATAAACATGGCTGAGCCAAATCTCTCTTCATTCAATCACCCCATGCCATATTCCAAGCACGAATGTGGTATCTCATGGATAAACCAATACAAAAACAACCAAGGGAATACAAAGGTTAAACCACCTCCACCCTCACCATTCTGTGATCACTCAAAAACCAATGCTTCGATCACAAAACCAAACTGAGCTTGGAATGCCTCCGAAAATCCATCACTATCCTTGAGGAATTTTCCATCTTCCTCTCTCTTAGGCTTTACAACATTCTAGACCCAGATTACTAGGCCCTCAACTGAGACACCACCCTTAAGCTTTACCGTGTATCCCACCAAAACTGGTCAAGGGATTCCTAGGACTTTGGGAATTTTCCTTGAGACCACCTCTGTCCTAGATTCTGAAATCCATACGAAAATTCCAAATCTCAAAACTGAGATCAAAATCCCCACACACCATGGCATCTGGAAAAAGGAAAGGCAAGGTTGAAAACCACTTTCAAAACCCAGCAAAACCATGCCACTAACAAAAAGAGAACCAAATACCACCATGCATAAGCCATGCATGTCCAAACCATATATGAAATCACACATGCAATATGTTACCTGCAATTATTCCTACTAAATATGCTAGATCATGCTCTTCCTTGCTTGATCTTTGCTTTCCTTTCCTTTCCTTTCCTTGTGCTTCCTTTGCTTGCTTTCCTCTTTCTTGGCTCAATGTTGGAATGCTCCAAGAAAACTCTAAGTATCCAAGAGTGTGTGAGAGAGAGAGAATAATAACAGAGATCCAAAAATGAACCAAGAAAAGGTATCGACTGATCCTCAAAAGCCTTTTTTATCAAAGTAGGCTTCTATTTTCTTCATTTTCCTTTATTTTCCTTGACTTTTCTCCTCACATGCAACCTATGAACTTTTACCTTCCTTTTCTCATATTCTCCTTTATTTTCATAGATAGATGTGGAAAAAATATATTTTTCCTCTTTAATGCCTTAGCCATTTCCTTTTCCAATTTTCCTTAGCCACAAATAAATATCCATTGATGCCCACTACGAAATATTTGCCCAAAATTTAGCTTGGAATAAGTGCCCCTTAACCGTGGTCTTATTTTTCCTTTATTAAATTTTAGCCTGGGTCTATTACAGAACCCTCCCCCTTGGGGAACACTGCCCTCGGTGTTAAACCACACCTACACCTCAGAAAAACCATTGAAAATAAAACATACTGCTCATGGAGCTTTATAAGTTAGCTCGATGCAGTATTTACAATGAGTAATCTGCTCAAAAACAAAAACCATGATAACATGACCATATAACATCCATACGACTTATTGGAGATTTATAACTTAGCTCATGGCAGTAATTGCATCCATATACATATGTACATATACCAAAATATCACTAAAACACATGCCAAACATATGCCAAACATCAAACCAAAACCGCTTTGCCTCAACTAGAAAACAATGAAGGATACATGACCCACATCTGATCTGCCATCTCCCATGTACCTTCATCGAGCCCAAAGTGCTTCCACTGTAATTTAATCTGCTCGTTGGCTCTATTCCTGAGCATGAGCTACTTTTTCTACAATATGCACTAAGGTTCCTCCTGGAATTCTCCTTCTTGCTCCACTTGCAATAAAGACCAATCAATAACATGATCAACATCATTTATATACCTTTTAAGTAATGAAACATGAAACACGTCATGGACTTTCATTGTTGGAGTCAGTGCAAGTCGATAGGCCACTGGTCCAATCCTCTCAAGGATCTCAAAAGGCCTGCAATACCATGGTGCCAACTTGGCACATGATCCAATCCTCAAGGGGCTCTTCTTGGGCTTGATGCGCAAATATACATGCTCACCAACGTGAAACTCCTTAAATATCCTATGCTAGTCTTCATAAATCTTGTGTTTGTCCCGTGTTGCCTTTATATTATTCTTTATAACATGAATTTCTTGCTCCATATCTACCAACCTGTATGGTCCAATCAACACCCTATTAACTAGATCACTCCAACTGATGGGAGTATTACAACTCTGCCCATATAGTGCCTTGAAGGGACTCATCCCCAATCACTCCTGATACCCATTGTTGTATTCAATCTCAACCAATGGTAAATAGTCTTCCCCCTTTTTTTTCTGATGCATCACATACATCCTCGACATGTCCTCCAAGATCCTGTTGACCCTCTTAGTCTGTCCATCTTTCTGTGGATGATAATTTGTGTTGAAGGCCAACTCCATTCCCAAACCTACAAACAAATCCTTCCAAAAATTGGAAGTGAACTTTGCATCCCTTTCTGACACAATCTTCTTTGGAACACCATGTGATCTCACCACGTCTCTAATGAACACATATGCTACATTGCTAGCTGAATACGTAGTATTCGCTGGGATGAAGTGTGCTACCTTTGTCAACATGTCCACAACAACCATGATAGAATCATATTGTCTCACGGTCCTCATAAAACCTGTGATAAAGTCCATGGAAATGACCTCCCATTTCCATTATAGAATCACAATAGGTTGTAGTAGACCACCTCGATGCCTACACTCTTCCTTTACCTACTAACATTCCAAACATCTAGCCACGAACTCTGCCATATCCTTCCTCAAATTTGGCCAATAAGAGAACCTCTTCACTGCATTCAATGTCTTCTGATAGCCTGGGTGACTTGAATATGGTTTCGCATGAAACTCCCTCAAGATCACCTTCTTGAGATTGCTACTTTTTAGCACATATATCCTATCTCTAATCCTAACCAATCCATCTGACGTGAGATGATAGTCCACATCTTGTACACCTGCACCTGTACCTATACCTATACCTATACCTGTACTTGTACCTATACCCTACTGCAATATATGCCTAAGCTCCATATACTTGACATCCTATTGACCTGCCTGCAAGATCCTATCCTGTAAATTTGTCCCATAGGAGCTCATAGTTGCAATGTGATTTACCTATATCCACATGCTAAGAGCATCTACGACCCTGTTCTCTTTACCTTTGATGTATTTGATCTCAAAATCAAACTCACTAATCGTAGCCAACCATCTAGCTTGCCTAATGTTAAGATTCAGCTGGTTAAACAAGTCCCTCAACCCACTATGATCACTCATCAGTAAAAACCTCCTGCCAAGAAGGTAGTGCCTCCATATCTTCAATGAATGTATGATCGCTACTAGATCAAGATCGCGCGTTGGATAATTTTGTTCGTGCTCATTCATTTTTTGTGACTCGTAGCATACCACATGTCCATCCTACATAAGGACTCCATCAAGACCTCTTTTGCAAGCATATGTACATACTACAAACTCTTTATCGAAGATATGTGATATTTAACACTGGGGCATTTGTTAACAACTACTTAAGCTGCTCAAAACTAGTCTCACACTCCTCAGTCCACTCAAACTTCTTACCTTTCCTCTACAACGATGTAATCGGATAAGAAATATGTGAGAAGTTCCCCATGAACCTCCTCTAATAGCCTACCAATCCCATGAAATATCTCACCTCATCTACATTTCTAGGAGCTTCCCACTCCATGATATCCCTTGCCTTTTCTTGATCCACCTTTGTGCCCTCCTTGGAGACAACATTTCCCAAGTAATGTACCTCACTCTAAAAGAAAATAAATTTTCCAAGCTTAGCATACAACTAATGTTCTCTCAACAATCTCAACACTACTACCAAACGCTCGACATGTTCTTATTCATTCTTATAATATACCAAGATTTCAACAATGAATACAATCACAAACTTATCCAAATAAGGACGCAACACACTATTCATCAAACACATAAATCTAGCTGGAGCATTAGTCAAACTGAATGGAACTACAACAAACTCATAATGCCCATACCTGGTCCGGAAATTTGTCTTGTATATGTCCTCTTCCTTGATTCATACATGATGATATCCTGATCTCAATTCGATCTTACGAGAACATTGTTTCTCCCTTCAGCTGATCAAACAAATCATCAACCCTCGGTAATGGGTACTTGTTCTTGATGGTCACCTTTTTCAACTTCCTATAAACAATGCACAATCTGAGAGTGCCATCCTTCTTCTTCATGAACAACACTAGTGCGCCCCAAGGTGATACACTTGGCCTAGCGTATCCCTTATCAATCAAATCTTTTAGGTGCAACTTTAACTCTACCAACTCATGTTTGCTCATCCTGTAAGGTTTCTTTGATGCCGGTGCTACCCCTGGTACCAAATCAATAAAAATGTTTACTTCCCTGTGAGCTAGAAACTTTGAAATCTCAGCGGGAAACACATCCTGAAACTGTTGTAGAATTGGGTATCTACTCAAAACATCTTCATCCTCAAATTCCTTACCTTTGTCACTAGAGATATGTACTGCAAATAGCACACACCATTTCCTACGATTACGCTTGGCCTGCATAGTTGTCACCATCCCAACTGATGTGGCTTTATTATTTTCGTGTAAACTCTTGGTTCCCCATTTTCATGGAAGCACTCAGTGAATTTTTCATAACAATCCACCTTGGTCCTGTGAAGATATAACCAATCCATACCCAATAGAATTCTATATGATTCCAATGGCAATATGTTCAAATGAATTATTTAGGCATACCATTTAACTCAAATGCACAAGATATTACCCAATGATGAACTATTTTCTTTGCACTTGTAGCCAACTACACTAACCAATATTATGCATTCATTTCTTTTCTCAAACCACACTTATCCACAAGGTCAAGACTAATATAACTATAATTAGATCCAAGATCAATCAAAATAGAAAAAACTTGATCACAAAGCTTACCGTCCATCTTAATGATAGAAGCCTAATGATCTGCCTATCTATTTTCCACAATTGTATAAATCTGAGGAATGCTATGACCAACATCCCCAACTTTCTTCCCCTCCTGTGTACTATAGATCTCAGGTCTACCACCCTGGTACTGTAAACATTCCTTCTAATGATGATCCTTGCCACATATCCAACACTGTAACTATGCTCTGCCATCACCTCTAGTCTGTAGATCTCTAAGTTCTTTTCTAGTTGTATTGAACTTCTTGTAAGGAACCACATTTTCCTTCTCACCTGCATCTTACGGTCTTTCCCGCTTTGGTGGCCATATTCCTTTAGCTTTATCATTTCCTTTCAAATAATGTTTAGGCTCAACTTTTCATTTTGACTACTCATAACAATGATTCAACTTTCGAATGCCCTCCTCCATTGATTTAGGCTCATCAAAACCAATATGGGCTCTTTAGGCTACTGTCATCCCACTAATTATTCTCTAAACATTGGCCTTATCCTCCATGAGATAAGGCACATATCTCAACAAATCCAAAAACCTGCTACTATACTCGTCATTCGTCATGCAACCCATATGCAACTCATAAAAATCCTTAGCTCTAGCATCATAATACCTCTCTGATAGATACTTCTTTTGAAATAGCCTCTCAAACTAACTCCAAGTTAGTTCCTCCTCATAAATACCCCATGGTATTCTTCACATATTCCCACCAAAAATATGCTTTACCTTTGAGCCTGAATGTAGTTATTCTGGCTTTCATATTTTCTGAATAATGATGCAACCTGAAGAACTTCCTCATACTGAGCAACCATGCATCTGCACCCTATGATTTCTTCATCTCTCCTTCAAAGGTAGGTTCCTTTGCTTTCTTAAACTCATCTAAAAAATATCCCCTATCACTCCTCATGTAAGGATGATAACAATGATAATAAAATCTCTGCCAGAAACAGAACTAGAATAGTACTTGTGTCCTTCACCTCTCCTATCTGAAATGTCCAAGAATCTACCATCTCTAATTGTGTCATCTCTATCTGACTTGTAACCACTAGGATACTTAAATTCATATGCCCCATTAGTTCCAACCTCATGTCCATAACTGATCCGAAGTGGTCCTTGTCATTGCAAATATGACAAACATTGAAGGATTTCCACATTTACTTCTGCTTATTTTTCTTATGCCTATATTATTATGTCATTTTCTGCATTACAACTCCTTATATCATCCGTCAAACTTCTCAGTGTATCTGATAAATTAGATGAGTTCACAACACCATGCTTCTCATCGGTTTCATAAGGAGAATATTTGTAGTCTACCATCTTGCTAGCCATATTTGATTTCTTCATGCAAGGCATCTCATGTCAGCTTAAACCAATGTACCTTAGCATAATTCAAGGAGGATATCTCATCTGCAAGATCAACCAATCAACGTGATAGATGTATAAACGTAATCACAACAACATATAGAATTGTAACACATAGGTATACCAATACATAAACATAATTCTATATAGAGTCCAGATCAATGCACGACCATATCCAATACACACCATGCCCTCATGCATGACAACCTCAACCATACCACTGTACACTTAACAGCATGTAAGCACCTGACATGTATACCTAGTCATATGCTCATGACAACACATTTACAATAACATCATCAACCCTTCCATGGTGACATCACTGCCACCATGACCAACACCATGTGGATGCAACAAGTATATAGACTACAAGCATGAGAGAAACATGCACAACTAAAACAAATGCATGAAGAAAATAAGTTTGACAACATCAGAATTTTCCCAAGGAGAGCAAAACCATGCTCTGATACCACCTGTAACGTACACCTCCCCTGAAATATACCCAAGTAACTAGCCAATCGGGGTAAACATGAGCGTAGGGTAGTTAATATCACACTCAACCTCCTTGGTGACTTTAAGGAAGTGGAATCGACATGGAAAACCATAACACAGACTCCCTGCACCTGCTTTAGGACCCACGAAGGCTATCTCGGTCATCCAACTAATTTTTCCCTGATTCCCACTAACTTTTACTGAAGAAAACCCCCGGACGCTCCCTTGATATGGGTAAGGGTGCATCTTGGAGGCTCGGAACGTTCCCACAACATAGCCATGTGTGTGTCTAGGGACTCTTTTACCCATACCTGTGCCTCCTTCCGCATGATTTAAGGCACTTTTTAATCCTAGAATCCCGAAAAGTGCCCAAAACTTCCTTTAGCTTTCAAATTTCACCAAAAACTAACTCCAGGACTAGGCCTAATCATCCCCAACTGAGACTAGCATTTTGTCAAACACTTGGCATGAATGAAATCTACAGGTCTAGGATACAAGACAAAGCACACATGACTAAAAACTCTTGAGATACATTACAAGAAGGTTCACCACCCTCTTCCTTGAACTGATATGACATAAATTAGTTCTTGCATCCATTATATTAACATTTACAAGTAAATACATGGAATAACCATGACATGAACCATTCATTTAAACATGCTCATAATCAACATAAAACCATGAATATAACAGTGAGATAACAACCATTAAATCTACACATTAATACATACAAAAGCAAGAGAAATTAGCTTTCATTAATCATTGACAACAACCAACCATGTTCGACACTTCCACGTACCACGACCATAGACATGGCTAAGCCAAATCTCCCTTCAGTCAGTCACCCTTGTGCCATATTCCAAGCATGAATGTGGGATCTCGTGGATAAACCAATCCAAAAATACCAAGGGAATCCATAGGTTAAACCACCTCCACCCTCACCATACTGTGATCACACCAAAACTGGTGCTCCAATCACAAAATAAAATCAAGCTTGGAATGCCTCCAGAAATCCATCACTATCCTTGAGGAATTTTCCATCTCCATGTCTCTCAGGCTTTACCGCAATCCAATCCCATATCACTAGGCCCTAAACCAAGACACCACCCTTATGATTTACCATGTATATTGCCAAAGCCGGTCAAGGGATTCCTATACCTTTGGGAATTTTCCTTCAGACCACCTCCGCCTCGGATTCCGAAATCCATCCGGGAATTCCAAAGCTCTAAACCAAGATCAAAATCCCAACACACCATGGCATCCGGAAAAAGGTAAGGAAAGTCTGAAAACCACTGTAAAAACCTAACAAAACAATGCCAGTGACAACAAGAGAACCAAATACCAACATGCATAAGCCATGCATGTCCAAACCAGCTAGGAAATCACACATGGAATATGTTACCTACAAGTATTCTCGCTGAAGCTGCTAGATCCTGATTTTCCTTTCTTGATATTTCCTTTCCTTGTCCTTCCTTTACTTGCTTTCCTCTTTCTTGGCTTAATGCTGTAATGCTCCAAGAAAACTATAAGTATCCAAGAGTGAGAGAGAGAGAGAGAATAATTAAATAGCTCCAAAACTGAACTGAAAAAAGGTACCATCTGATCCTCATAAGCCTTTTTATAAATTAGGCCTTTCTTTTCTTCATTTTCCTCCTCACATGAAACTCGTGACCTTTTACCTTCATTTTCTCCTATTTTCCTTTATTTTCATAAATAAATATGCCAAAAATATTTTTTTCCTCTTTAATGCCTTAGCCACTTCCTTTGCCAATTTTCTTTAGCCATAACACATATCAAGTGATTCCAACTAGGATATATTTGTGCAACATTCAACTTGGAATAAGTGTCCCTTAACCGTGGTCATATTTTTCCTTTATTAACTTTTATTACATGAAATTTTAGCCTGGATCTATTACATAAAGGGTGTTTTTCAACCTTCACACTTGATTCTCATCATCACCCAATAAAAAACCTTCGATTTGTTCTATATAAACTTCCTCTTCTAGATCGCCATTTAAGAAAGTTGATTTTGCATTCATTTGATAAACTTTAATTTTATTGTAGCATGCAAAGGCCAAAAATTCTCTTATTGCATCTAATCTAGCTACAAGTGCAAAATTTTCATCAAAATCAATACCTTCTACCTAAGTATACCCCTTGCACCTAAGTCTTGCTTTGTTCCTTACCCCTTTTCCTTCTTCATCTGGCTTTTTCTTGAACACCCACTTGGTTCCAATAATGTTTTTGTCCTTAGGCCTTGGTACAATATCCCATGTATTGTTCTTCTCAATCTCACCTAACTCTTCATTCGTTACTTTGGCCCAATTTTGATCTTCTTTAGCCTCTTTGAAGCTTTTGGGATCTATTTGAGACAATAGTGAGAAATGTGCTTGATTGAAGCTATCCAAAAACTTCCTCCTTGTTTGAACTCCAAGCTCTTTGATTGCAATAATTTAACTTTCTAGATGCTTCTTTTGGATCTAACTTGGTGGAGCCGTCTTTGTAGTGGAGGGGTTTCTCTCTTCTTCCTTTTCTTCATACTTGTTAGAAATTTCTTGGTCCTCATATTCTATCAAATCATGATCATCTGCAACATCTTTGGAATAATTAGATTTAGGAAAATATTCATCAAAAGAAATACAAATACCTTCAATTACATTTTTGGTTCTCTTTTTATAGCATTTGTATCCATTTCTCTTGAAGGAATAACCAAGGAATATGCCCTCATCAACTCTTGGTTTGAATTTTCCAAGCTTTTCTTCAGTCCTCTTGATGTAGCACTTGCTCCCAAATATTTTGAAGTGGTCAACTTTTGTTGGTCTTCCTTTCCACAACTCATATGGATTTTTTTTACTATTATGCCTAAGAAGAACTCTATTGGCCAAATATATTGTTATTTGAAATGCTTCTCCCCAAAAAGTATCTGACATGGCAACTTCATCTAACATAGCTTGTGCCATATCTTGGACCAACCTGTTTTTCCTCTCCACTACACTATTTTGTTGTGGTGTTCTAGCTATGGAGTATTTCCTCTTGATCCCATTATCCTCACAAAAATCATCAAATTCCTTGGACGTGAACTCACCTTCTCTATTAGATCTAAGATACTTGATCTTCAAATCAACTTAATTTCACAAGTGCCTTTAAATACATAAATTTTCTTAAAGCTTTAGATTTCCCTTTTATTGGCATAATCAAGGTGGCTCTAGTGAAGTCATCAACAAATAATATGAAATATTTCTCACCTCTTGGACTTTGCTTCCTTGTAGGACCACATACATCTGTATGCACTAGCTCCAATGGTCTTCTTGTAGTGAAATCCTTGGATTTGAAATGCATTGTTGTATGTTTCCAAAATTGGCATGACTTGCATATTGTTCTATCTAGTTTACCCCAATTTGGTAATCCTCTAACTACTTCATTCTTGCTAATTTTGATTAGATTATCAAAATTAACATGACCCACTCTTCTATGCCATAACCAATATTCTTCTATTTTGATCATGCAACCACTGACTGTCTAGTGTCATAAAAAATATACATGTTGTTGTCACTTCTAATGGCCTTTGCCACCAACTTTCATGATTTTTCATTTATGATCTCACACTCTTTAGATATGAAAATCACCTCATGCCCATTATCACACATCTAAATCACACTTAGGATATTATGCTTCAAACCTTTAACACAAAGAACATTTTTAGCTTTGGTATCCATGTCCAATATAAAAGTCCCTTTGCCTTTGATGGGAACTACTGCATCAATTTCAAAACTGACATTGTATTTTTCGTAATCCTTTAGCTGCGGGAATTTGCTCTCATCACTGGTCATATGTTTGGAGCATCCACTATCAATCAACCATTGCTCATGCTAATCATGAGCTCTTAAAGAAAGTTCACAATTTTAAGAATTTTCAGCCTTTTTCTTCTATCTTTTCTCAACTTTCTGTTGAATATAATTCTCTTGAGTATGTTGCAAGAAATATTTTGGAAACATAGATCTGCAATCACTAGCTTTGTGTTGAAGTTTGCAACAAGAAACAGTGAAATTGGCATCTAGAAACAACATGACAGCACCTACACTGGTGTGGGACCACAGGTCATGTAGTGATGGGTCCTAGCGATACATTAATGTGCAATTCAATTTATTTAATAAATTGGAAATGTGTCTAATTTAATTATCCCTTCATTAAATTGGAAAATAAATTGTAATCTTATCTCATAAACACTTGTAATAGTTAATTGAGTGTGATAAACTCAGTTAGCTCATGAATTTTTATTTGAGGGTAGTTGGTGAGGCATGCAGAGTAATTCTATGTGTTTTAGAGTTCAAGTTGTAGTTAAGTGCATGGGTTTAATGCATGAGTAATCAGTTAACTCAGTTAGGCGAGTTAAAGTTAGTTGAAATCGTTGTAACTATTTGTTGCACTAGTGAGAGATCAAGTGAATTAAATCATATTTAATTCACAATCAATGATCATCCATGCAACTGATGATTTACTATTAATAGTTGCATGCATGTCAGTTCTAGTAGAGACCCAATTGAGACAAAGGTTAAAGGGAAGTTAACTATTAGTTGTAATATTAGCAGGCTGCCTAGATGTAGTTAAAACAACACAAGATGCCCATGATACTCAACGCAGTTGAGGAAGGCTGAAATTCCTAAAGAATAGGGATTGCATTCATCAAGCATTGTGTGAGCAAGACAGCCTGAGAATTGGCTAAGTGTTGGCTCGATTTTGTCTGGATCAGTATGAGACGATAGGAAAATTGCAAGAGACTCTTGTGAGAAGAGTGCATTGTAATTTTTTCATGATTCCTTGTGGAATATACAATATATGATAGAGGGGCTTTGATCAGCAAGATCTCCCCGGGAAATTATCTGTGTTGTGGTTTGATTTTCTTTCTCTTACTTGTTGTGATTGGCGATTGTGTTTAATTTCCGCAATTGATTTGTAGAAGGACTCAGTATCAAGATTTAGTACGTTGTTTGATTGGATTGAATCCATTGATATACATATGTTTGTATAATTTATACATGGTATCAGAGCACGTGAAATCACTATAGTGGAGGAGAATCTGAGTTTGTGACTGAATAGAATTCGAATTTGCAAAAGTATTCTTGGTGTGACAGGCGAATCAGGATCGAAGTGGCTTTCAATGGCTTGAGATTGGAGTATGCACTCGAGGGTAGTTCCAATTATATTGCGTGGAAAGACATGATGGAGGAAGTACTGGAGGACAATGGGTTGAAAGAATTCATTGATAATGATGTTCCCAAACCCATTGTAGCAGATGCTGCAAATCTTGATGCTTGGCAAAAGAAGGTTGCAAGGGCGACGAGGATCTTACTGGAGGGAGTACGAGACCACATTTTCTCACGTCTCCATAGCAAAGTGACTCCATATGCAATGTGGAAGGCTTTGACAGATCTATTTCAGAGCAGTAGTGATCATAGAAAATTGGCACTGACGGACAACCTCAGGAAAATTAAAATGGAGAAAGGTGACACTATTTCGATATATTTAACAAAGTTTTTCCAATGTTGAGATGAGCTTGGGAGCATCAAAATTATTGTTGCGGATGATGTTGGTGAGCCTAACTCTTCTAGGACTTCCCAAGAGTTGACATAGTTATCAGGACTCTATCAATGGGAGGGAGAAGCTGCCAGATTGGGAACAACTTTGGTCAGATTTGGTGCAAGAAGAATTCAAGCAGAATACTAGGGATGGATCTTCATCTAAGGAAGATGATGAAAAAAATTGCACCTTGGCTGGTAAGGTGAATAAGGGGAAGGGAAAGAAATCCTATTTCAAATCTAAGATCGACGAAAAAGGCAAGGAGCGCGACATCTCCAGAGTGAAGTGTTTTCACTGTCACGAGCATGGACATTATAATGCCACTAATTCTCCATAGAACACTACAAGGAAAATACCCTCTAGTGGATTTTTTTGAGGAACCCCTTATAAAAATAGCCCAGATATCCATTTGTAGTGATGGTTTCTAGAGGAGGTTGGCAGGTGGAGGTTTTTGCGGATGTTTTTGTCCGGTGCATTTCTCATCCTACATTGCATTGGTGCGTTCAACTAGAAAAGCACTGGTGCATACTACAAATTGGCACACCAAGACACTGTGCTATCCGTACAAACCCTCTCAGTTGATCTAATTACTATAGTGCACCGGTGCGCTACACAGATCCAACCCCGGTGCATCATAAAAAATCGCGCCAAAAATGAAACAACCAGGTGTGCTTGGAAGAAACTACCTGGTGCGCCTCAAAAACCCACGCACTGGAACATGGTTAAATAAAAAAATAAAAAAATACGGCCAAAAAATCCACATTTTCACTTCTTCAGTGCTCTAGAGCTCTCAAGTACCGATGCGAATTTCCCTTGTGTCAGGTGCCATGTCATCAGTGCTCCCATTGCACGCACTGTTGTCATCCATTACCCACCATCTTGATTTTGAATTTTGGAAAACAGTGGGAAAATTTAGTTTTGCAAATTATTCAGCAAATATGCCTCCTCGACGCTCAATTGCACAGGTATTTTACTGTTTTCTCCATAATTAAACTTTTTAGCGGATTAGTTTTGTAAAAAAACTTAAAATTTACCTTTCATAAAAAATTAAAAAAATTCCAGCGTGGTGCGCTCGTGCCATTCGACTCGCACTGGTTCTTGGTGCTGCCTATAAATTTACAAGCTGCACCGCGACTGGTGCTAACGGTAACTACATCGGCTCCGATGCGGTACCAAAATGGTGCACCGTGTTTTTTTTAAAACACATAAATTGTGATGCGATCGGTTAACTGGCCACACTATTGACTATGTCCAAGTTCAGGAGGAAGGTGCGCTGACCCAACTATGCGCCCCGGGGGCGGATAGTTTGGTCAACGCACCGCATTTTGGACACTGGTCCATAGTCAATAGTTTGGTTGCATAAATTACCACATCGTTGACCATGTACTGATTTGAGGAGGGCGGTGCGCTGACCAAACTATACGCCCTATATGCCCCAAGGTGTATAGTTTGGTCAGTGCACTGCCCTCCCGATGCTAGTACATAGTCAACGATGCAGTTGGTTATACCATCGAATGTTTGACCATGTAATGATGCCAAGAGGGCGGTGCGTTGAGGAAACTATCTGCCTCGGGGTGAGTAGTTTGGTCAGTGCACCGCCCTCTCGAATTTGTACATAGTCAATATTACAGTCGGTTAAATGATCGCATCATTGACCATTAACTAAGGTTTGGCAGTGCGTTGACATAATTATCTGCCCTGAGATGGATATTTTCTTCAATGCACTGCTTGAGAAAGTACAGTTCATGTTGTACGGTGCGCTGAAAATTTCCAGTTGCACCGCAAACGATGCGTGATAAAAATAGACGCACCGATACTGGTGCATGACTGTTTTTTTTGGTGCACCGATTTTTTTTTGTTTCAAACTATATATATATATATATATATATATATATATATATATATATATATATATATATTTGTAAATACATGTCTCATTTAATAAAAATTTGTATTTAATATGTGAATAATTCAGTGACGTCAAAGGAGAGAAGAGAGGGAACAACAGGAACATATTGCGGACCAGTATAACGTGGTTCGCTTGTGGGAGGCACGAGAGATGGAGAGACTTATGTACCCTAACCCTATTACGGTAGCCACCCAGGTGCTCCTAAGGGAGGTAGGCCTCCTCAAGTTCTATGAGGAGGCTACATCCTTGAAGGGCCATAATGGGTTATTGCGACAACTTATTTTTAAGTAGAATGCCCACCAACAGGCTTTCTGGGTTGGTCCTAACCAGTGGTACGCGCCCACTGAGGAGGACATGTATTTTATTACTGGCCTATCTAGGAGAGGGTAGGATTTTCCCTCATTTCCCAGAGGTCCCCATCAGCTATGCAACAGGGAGTCATTTGGTGTACTCCCAAAGATACATTAGCGCCAATATACTATCTCTGCAGATTTTCAAGTCTCCGGTGGTCAGTTATGTATTGCTTCGTTTGGTGGAGAGGATGTGATGTGCCTCTCACTACTGTTGTCGACCATTGCACACCATACTAGTTACGGGCAACGCATTAGTTCCCACTTTTATTTTATGTTGATTCTTTTTTACAGGTGATATCACTCAAAAAAATGAAGCATCATTTGACAAAGTTATATAGGTTCATGTGTCAAAAGTAGGGTTGTAGGATTCATTTTTTATTTACTTGGTCAAGGAAAATTTTAAAATTTTCTTATTTAAGCTTACCCTAAGGTCTAAACCCACTCACTTTCAAATCCCCTCATGTCACATCAATCATAATTTCTTGACAGATTTCAATTCCCAAGTTTTTTGTACCGAAATGGTCGTTTTAGCCAAGAAACCACAGTTTCGTAGTGAAATACACTGAGAAATTACACTTTTTGCTATGAAACCGTTGATACTTTCGTAGTGAAAGCATCCAGATTTACACTACACATGCTATGAAAGTGTGGTTTCCTATCTGTCATGTCAAGTTAGTTGTTAAGTGTCAGAAAATCATTGGGAAAGGGTAAGTTAGAAACCATTCGAGTCATTGAGGGATAAGATCAACGTACATGGTTAGGTTGAGGATAAGATCAGCGTACATGGTCAGGTCTGAAGTCATCATCACCATTTTAGGGATGTATGAGTCATCATTCTGTTATGAGTTAATATCAAACTTCAAAATCTTTCCTAATTTAATCATTTCTCATTCTTCATTCCTTCTTTGCGTGATATTGAGCTCCAGAGAGCTATTGCATTGAGCCAAAGTTGTGGCTAGTGATTTCAAAGGTTTACAAAGATCACTGATCAAGTGAGGCTGAAAACTATCAAGTGAGGCTGAAAATTATCAAGCGAGGTTGTGAAGGCATTAAAGAAACCATGGCTGAAAAAAGAAAGGAAAATAAGGGTGGCCAATGTTTAAGATATGAACCAGTAGATATGAATCTGATCAATGAAGACCCAACAGCTGTAGAAGTATTCAGAAGGACAGGATGCTTATAGTTTTGTGAAAGATTACAAGGCTGCCATGTACAGGTTTCCAAAAAATTTGCTTTAAACTTCAGTCAAACAGCTACCAAAGTGGGGATTCTAAATCTCACAATTACACCAAAGGTCATTGCAGTAGCAACAGGGATTCCAAGGGGACAAGAGAACTGGTTCAAAGGGTTCAAATTCAACATGGAGCAGTGAAAAGTGTTTATGAAGCCAGAAAACAGTGAAATGGACTTGACTAATGCCATTCCAAGAAGCTGGATGAAAGATAACTACTCAAAGTTGCTGCTCATCATCCAAAAATATTTTTCTTGTGAAGGGAGATACCATAAAGTCTACTCCTACCATTTCAAGCTCCTCCTACACTTTGCTAGTAAGATATCTCGTGATCTACCTTTCTATTTACACAGAAGTCTAACAAAAATGGAAAATAAGGTACAAGAAAAATCTGAAGGAAGTGAAACTTCATTGTTTCATCATTGTTTAATTAAATTACTGGTTTTAGATGAGTTCCAAAGACTAGGCAGAGACTAGTCTTCATTTTTGTTTGTTAGTGGTTTTGAGTTGGATGCTCTTACTCCTACAAGAAACCTGAAACCTAGGAGTATCCCATCACCCTTAGTGGCAGAACAAAGTGAACCATTGGTGGCAGAACCAAGTGAACCAGCAAGAGTAGAACCAAGTGAACCAGTCATGATGGAAACAGAGCAATTGCATAGTTTTGATACACCTATTGTCCCACCTGCAAAATAGAAATCAAATGTGGTCAAACCTGCAAAACAAAAACAAGTCGTGAGTAAACAAGGAACCAAAAGGATGACAAGGAGTCAAACAGTGGCTTTAGAAGACAAAAAAATGACTTTAGAAGACAGAGCAGTAGCTAAAGGAAATCTTGAAGACATACTACATGACATTGACATAGAAGAAACTCCTATAGTCTAGGCTGAGGATATAGAGGAAAGTGGACAGAAATTAAAGAAGGCCAAAACTGCAAAGAAACTGGAGTTTGAAGGTGAGGATGCAGGTTTTATGTTCTAGGCAAGAAAACCCATGACAAGGCATGCTAGAAATCTATTGGAGAGCAGTAAAGAGGTTCATTTACCCACTAACACAGTCAAGCCACCACAAGACATCATTGATATTTCATCACCTGCAGAGAAAGATTCAGTTAGCAAATAAAAGAAAGGAAAGGAGAAAGTAAGGGAAAAAATAGAGTTTGAACTCCTTGAAGAACAGTGAAATTTGGCCAACCATGAAATTATTGTTATGAAGAAAAAAGAAATAAAACACAATGTCCAGAAGGTTCAGTTTGAAAAGATGAAAGAGATTTGGGAAGAGCAGGTTGGCAGTGTTTCCAAGACCCTGGATAATACACAACAGTTAATCAAATGGACCATTCCATTGAGGAAATAGGTCAAACATGTTAGGAGAATGAACATACATTTGAAATCCACCAATAGAAAGTTGAAAGATCAGGTTAAAGACCTCTAGGAACAGCTTGAACTAATCCATGAGGAGTTGGAGAAAAAGGGCCTTAAAATGATAGTAGTTGAGGAGCCAATTTCTCAACTCATCATCAATGAGGAAGAAACTCCTCAAGATTCATAGTTTAAGTTGATTTATGATTTTAAAAGTCAATGGAATGTTAGAAACTAAGCTTTTACACCTGGAAAGTTTATTTTTGAGGTTACACAGAAATATGGAATTTTCACTGTTTTCAACAGTTTCGTAGCGTTCCTGGGCTTGAAGACCAATAAAACGCTATGAAACTATTGTAGCTTTCATTTTTTCATTTTGAACCATTTTTGGGAGCTTCCAAGAGGTGAAAATGGTATGGAAGATGTACTAAGGCATAATGAACATCATGCTGAAGAAAAGAATCAGAAAAAATTGATGGCAAAAGGCATTTTTGTAACGCTACGAAACTGTCATACTTTCGTAGCGTACTGTTTTGAAGCTTTATGTGCAGGATTTTGTGAATTTATTGATAGGTGGACACTTTCAAAGGTTCAAGGGACTATGTTAGCTGTCATCCAAGACTTGAAGATCACGAGATGAAGCCAACTCATCGTCCAAACAATTCATTGAAGATAAGAACCAGTTTCCTTAAAAATAGGGTTTGTTTCTAGTTGTAGAGGAGGTAAATTAAGATGTCATGTAGTGATGAGTCCCATCACACCCTATTTGAACTTGTGAAGGAATATTTGTCAAAGATGTAACTCTTTTTAGGAGATAAAGTTGTTAATGTAATAATGAACAGTTTGAGTCCTATTAGGAAAAGGACTGTCAAGTAGGATAGCTATCATTTTCTCATTAAAATAGATGTTTTATTGTTATGCAAGGTGTCATTAGGGAAAATTCGACGAATCTAGCCAGGATGCAGATCATCTCATCATGTAACAAGTCTATTAAAGGGCAGAGATTCGAATCTGTCAAGGGTTGGAGATTTTTTGGCAATACTGTAGCTTTATGTAAATTAATTGTTTTCAGTAATACAGAGACTTGTTTCTTGACCAACCTGAGATTCAGATTAAGTTTTTAGTGCTTATCTTATATATATCTTCTATGTGTACCATTTGCAGTGGCTTTCATCTTTAATACTCAGAATTCATTCACGTAATTCTCTGACTTCCTTTATAGATGAATTGACTGTGTTATTTCCTGTTTCATGTGTGTGTACTTGTACTAAAAACTCTTACCTGCCTCAGTTTCCATGTCAAGTGAACTTACTACTGAATCACTGAAATTGTTGACTCCATAAGCCCAATTTTTGCATACTTATACTATTTTCAACCTACACATATCACAAACAAGTTTTTTTCCAAGTAGAGTTAGCCATCTAGATACATATTTATTAAATATCATTAACCCCTTTGAGAGAGCCCTCTTAGACTGAAGAGGCTAAGCTTCAGTTGCAAGATTGGTTTGAAAGAGTTACATGAAGTTGTCTGATTAGCAGCCTATCAGGTGCAATTTTGTGATAACAATAGGCGCCATGACTTGTGAGGTGGTCTATGATTTTTTTGCGGCAGTTCTGTACAACTTTAGATAGATGTCGTGCTCAAGCACAAGGGAGGGTGAACTTCCCTTTTGCTTCAGAGCTATTTTGTTTATTTTTTGAGATGTTTCCAGAGACGAGGCCTACTTTTGTTCGACAACCTCGTAGGCCAATGTTGTATGTACGGATGCATATGTGGGGCTAGATGATGCCCAAGAGGGGCGAGTCTGACTTTCTCGCAAGGATATCTCATGATGCATTTGAGTTGCTATACAATTTTGATGATCACGCCTTCATTCTGGTCCCATGCCTGTATGCCGGTTTGGATTGGCGAGGGTGTGCCAACATCCTCTTCATATTTGATGAGCTGCCGGATGATAGAGGTAATATTGTTGTTTGCTTTAAATTTATTCTGTAGAAATTTGAATAACTGATATGTTATCCACCGAGATTCTCCTGATCACACACTATTTTAGCTTCATGCATAATACAGAATCTCTTCTACCATTGATCATCACATGCGGAAATAAAATCAATTGCATGCATACATTAAAACCACAAACAATCACACATATGAACACGGTATTTAATGGGAAATCTTAAAGCTGAAAACCCCAACTATCTGTATATTATATGTCATGGGAATCATGTAACAATCATAGTACAAAAACTCTTCACAAGCTCTCATGCACTACCTCCCATGCTACACACTATCAAGCTAGATCTAGCAAATCACTTGCTCCAATCCTTAGCCACTTGATAGCCAACCTTGATTTCGTATTTCAAAGCTATGGGATGGCCTCTTTTTATATAGATAAACCACCAGCCTAAACTTTGCAATACTCATAGCTTACTCCACCTATCTATGTGTTGCAAATAGCAACAGTATAGTCACAACTGATAGTTAACTTGCTCTTTCACCTATTTCTGCACTGGTCTCCACTGAAACTGTCCATGCACTGAAGTTAACTGATGCATTCTTTAGTTGATTATGAGTTTATAATTAGTGAATTAATTAATAATTAATTCACACCACTCTCACTAATTGTATCAATTAGTTAAACTGAATACAAATAGCTCAACTATGTTTAGTTTAGTTAAACTGAACACAACTCCATTAACTCCTCAATCAACTCCACCAAACTCTGTCACATGAGTTCTAACTGAAGTATCCATGCAATAGCTCCACTTAACCCTTAGGAATAGCATAATTCCTTCTGTCAGCTCCTGTGCCACATCTGTGCACTTAACTGAAGTGCTCCAAGAGAATAAGATAATGTTTAGAATCCAAATATTATTAAGAGCTAATAATATTCGACATATCTATTTTTAGACTGGCAATCTAAAAATAGATTCCGCCCAATATGTCTAAAAATAGAAATCCATCTATTTTTCCAACTTGACCAACCATCCACAAATAGCATCCCACAACTTATAGAATATGCTCCATATGTCTAAAAATAGACATAGTCTAAAAATAGACTTTGCGACAAAAATCACCTGTGTGGCCCCCACCTAGTTTAGGTGATCACTTTCCAACTAGGATCAGGAAATATGTTTTAGGATGCCTCCTTCACTGTTTCTTGTTGCAATCTTCAACACTCCCTCTCAACAAGAAAGGATTGTCTTTGCATGCGACATGCAACTCCATGCATTCACCCTGCAACCTTCACAAACGCCATGCAACTCCATGCATGCGACATGCAACTCCATGCATTCGCCATGCACCCTTTGCATGCAACATCTCTGAAACTGAATAGGCTCCAAACAACTCAATCAGTCTTGATGCATCTAGCATCTATCATCAAAGTCTTCGACTTCTGCTGGTACCAACTGCACATGTCATCAGGAACTACTGCGCTGTTGAACTCTTGCACCCATGCACTCTTGCACTTGCTGTCAACTCTGATCCGCGCTCCAGTATCCGACACTGTCACTTTGATCTTCCTGCATCACTCCAACTGATCTTGCTACTGCTGCGCTGTGGGCACCTCGTAGCTAGGTTCAATTCATGAGATCCACACCATCTCATGAATCCTGCCCAGAAATATCCTCTTGGGATTAATCATGCATGTTGCCCCACCTCTCACCTGGTGGTATAGCTGCATGCACTCCCTCTGCCCATCTGGCACGAAATTTCTCTGCATGAGTGGTTTCTCCCACTCCATGATCCTCTTCTTGTGGCTGCTCCACATCCCGAGGTTCACTCTTACCTGCATGCAAAACTTGCTCCCTCTCAAGCATCAATTGCATGTCTTTCATGCACTTCCCAATAGTAGGAAGCTCCGTAGACATCCCATCTACTTTAATACCTGCATGCAAAACTTGCTCCCTCTCAAGCATCAATTGCATGTCTTTCATGCACTTCCCAATAGTAGGAAGCTCCGTAGACATCCCATCTACATCAAATCTATAAAGATTCTTCTGCATCTCCAGTTGTGGCTGCTCCACAACCTTATGAGACTGCTTCTCACGCTGCATGTTGAGAGGATCCCTCTCAACCACCAAGTCACTAACCTCTGCTTTGCTCTTCAAAGCTTTGCATGCATCTTGTACCTCAGTGCATGTAGATTCTTGGCTCGCGCACATTGCAATTGTCCTGCCGTCGCAAAATTTTCTAACAAAAAGAGCTGATTTTAAATCGATGATATCTCCCTCATCCGAGCTTCGATTCGACCGATTTTTTTCTTTCAATTTGGGTATTTTTTCGCAAGGAATCCAAATATGCTATTTGTTTCTGAAAATATTTCACCAAAAATTTTCAGATATTCCCTACAAACTCGCGCACCCAAAAATTCTCGCTCTCATTCCATGTAGAAAATTATATACAATATGCATGTATATTTCCGGCTTTCTCCATCTTTATGTTTCTTGAGTTTATCCTAAAACTCAACCGCTTCAATGCTTTGCAATTTCTCCAATGATCAATATCGCTCCGATACCATGTAGAAATTTGAATAATGGATGAGTTATCCACCGAGATTCTCCTGATCACACACTATTTTAGCTTCATGCATAATACAAAATCTCTTCTACCATTGATCATCGCATGCGGAAATAAAATCAATTGCATGCACACATTAAAGCCATAAAAATTCACACATATGAACACAGTATTTCATGGGAAAGCTTAAAGCTGAAAACCCCCAACTATCTGTATATTATACATGTCATGGAGATCATGTAACAATCATAGTACAAAGCTCTTCGCAAGCTCTCATGCACTACCTCCCTTGCTACACACTATCAAGCTAGATCTAGCAAAACTCATGCTCCAACCTTTAGCCACTTGATAGCCAACCTGAATTACGTTTTCAATGCTATGGGATGGCCTCTTTATATAGATAAACCAACCAACCTGAACTGCACAATCCTCATGGGTTACTCCACCCATATGTGTGTTGAAAATAGCAATAGTATAGTCACAACCGATAGTTAACCTGCTCTTTCACCTATTTCTGCACTGGTCTCCACTGAAACTGTCCATGCACTGAAGTTAACTGATGTATTCTTTAGTTGATTTATGAGTTTATAATTAGTGAATTAATTAATAATTAATTCACACCACTCTCACTAATTGTATCTATTAGTTAACTTGGATACAAAAAGCTCAATTATGTTTAGATTAGTTAAACTGAATACAACTCCACTAACTTCCTCAATCAACTCCACCAAACTCTGTCACATGAGTTCTAACTGAAGTCATCATGCAATAGCTTCACTTAATCCTTAGGAATAACGTAATTCCTTCTATCAGCTCCTGTTCCACATCTGTGCACTTAACTGAAGTGCTCCAAGAGAATAAGATAATGTTTATAGTCCAAATATTATTAAGAGCTAATAATATTCGACATATCTATTTTTAGACTCGCAATCTAAAAATAGATTCCACCCAATATGTCTAAAAATAGAAGTCCATCTATTTTTCCAACTTGACCAACCATCCACAAATAGCATCCCGCAACTTATAGAATATGCTCCATATGTCTAAAAATAGACATAGTCTAAAAATAGATTTTTCGACAAAAATCACCTATGTGGCCCCCACCTAGTTTAGGTGATCACTTTCCAACTAGGATCAGGAAATATGTTTTAGGATGCCTCCTTCACTGTTTCTTGTTGCAATCTTCAACATATTCTAACATGTTCTTTAACTTGTTTTTATTAAAGTGTTTCATAAAATTGTCTAATTATTGTTGTGTACTTATATATATTTTGTAGATATTGGGTCATTTTTTGGTGATGAGATGCCTCTACCACCAAATTATCTAGGTGTAGATCCTGATGACGATTAGGAGATGGCAGATGTGGAGGATCAGGCTAGTGACAAACCTGGTCCTCATGATCATGCGCAGTTACCGACAGGTTTGAGGCATAGGCCTAACACTATATTTAGGATGGAGTTGGGAGACCAACTCTGTCGACTCCTAGTGGAGGAGGGAGTCAGGCTGGCCACTATCAAAGAGATATAGGCTGATGATAGGCTGACAACGATATGGAGAGGAATGCCACGTGATATGTTGGCCCTGATGTGGCATGTCGTTGGAGCTACCAGCTTAGTGGCACAGTTGACGAGGGTCGTTCGATGTAGGCGTGGTGGAGATGTAGTACGTCGACAGTCGAGTAGTGGCACATCACCGGGTGATCACGATTAGGGGAGTGAGCATTGTTCACCTCGCGTCAAATATGAGCAGCCTGCAACATCCAACAGTCATGATCATGAGCATGTTGGACCATCCACGTTGAGTCATCATGATTAGCCTGTAGCATCCAGCAGTGATGATCATGAGCAGGCTGGACCATCCACGTCGAGTCATCATGAGCTACCTGTATCATACAGCAGTCATGATCATGAGCAGGTTGGACCATCCACGTCGAGTCATCATCAGTAGGCAGTTGATCATGATCAACGCAAGGCACTTCCAGATCAGTATGGATGTGATGATCATCATCTATCTGAGCATGTCGAGGTTGCACCATTGACTGACCAGGCCTCGACTAGTACTACTATTGAACCACTAGTTAATATTTGACATTTATATGCAGTTATATTAAAATTGTATATGTTTTCATTATACAACTATATATATATATATATATATATATATATATATATATATATATATGGTCCATGTATTTTATGTTCATGTTGCAGTTGTACTTAATTTACATGTTAGTGATCATCATGATGTGTATATTGTTAGGTTATGTTAGATATGTTCATTTAATGTGCAGCTTGCGGATAGATGTGTATGTGATAGCAATTATTTGACATGAGATGTATATTTGATGTTTGTGTTGTGATGATATTATACAATGCTTGTGTTTTGTTAGATGATCATGATCACGATTATTAGATGACGTTAGCGAATTTGAATGTGTTTTTTAGTTGAATATGATGTTTGTACCATGGTTATCATGATCGTGATGTTTATTTTTAATATTAAATCATGATATTTATTAAATATTATGTCGTGATTGTAATTGAAATTTTAATTTTAATTGTAAGTAAAATTGTAAAATTGTAATTGTATTTCTAATTGTAATTGTATATAAAATATTTGTAAAATTTTAATTGTAATTATAATATTTAATTTATTGTGAAATGATTGTAACTGTATATATGTAAAATTGTAAAATTGTAATTGTATGTGAAATTGTAAAATTGTAATTGCAATTCTAATTCTAATTTTAATTGAATTTTATATAAAATATTTGTAAAATTTTAATTGTATTAATGTGAAATGATTGTAATTATAAAATTGTAATTGTATGTAAAATTCTAAAATTGTAATTATAAATATTGTAATTGTATGTGAAATTGAAAATTGTAACTATAATTCTAATTCTAATTCTAATTCTAATTGTCATTTTAATTGTAATTGTATGTAAAAAATTTATAAAATTTTAATTGTATTAATGTCAAATGATTGTAATTGTAATTTTAATTGTAATTGTATATATGTAAAATTGTAAAATTGTAATTGTAATTTTAATTGTAATTGTATATATGTAAAATTGTAAAATTGTAATTGTAATTATATGTAAAATTCTAAAATTGTAATAGTATTTATATGTAAAATTCTAAAATTGTAATTGTAATTGTATGTGAAATTGTAAAATTGTAATTCTAATTCTAATTCTAATTGTATGTAAAATATTTGTAAAAGTTTAATTGTATTAATGTGAAATGATTGTAATTGTAATAATTGTATGTAAAATTCTAAAATTGTATTTGTATGTGAAATTGTAAAATTGTAATTGTAATTCTAATTGTATGTAAAGTATTTGTAAAATTTTAATTGTATTAATGTGAAATGATTGTAATTATAATTTTAATTGTAATGGTAGATATGTAAAATTGTAAAATTGTAATTGTAATTGTATGTGAAATATTTGTAAAATTTTAATTGTATTATAAATGTGAAATGATTGTAATTGTAATCGTATTGTGAAATTGTAAAATTGTAATTGCAATTGTATGTATTGTTATCATTCAATTTTATTAAAATTTTTGAATTTGTAAAATTGTAAAATTATAAATTAATTTTCAATTTTGAACCATAACTATCGTAAGTAAAATGTATACCGTAAATATTGTTAAATTACCATAATTGTAAAATTGTAAATTTGTATGAATATAATTGTAAAATAATAAATCTAGAATAATATGAATTTTTGTAACATAATAATGTTTAGAAATGCAAATAATTTCATGTACTTTAGAATTATCATTATTTTATTATGATCTTACATACCAAAAATAAAGAACTTTATACGGTACGCCATTGTTTTCGAGATCAACATAATTGCAAATTATCAAGTGAAATGATTTTAACATTAACACAATGCAAATTACCAATTAATAAAAACTATATGTTATAATGTTTTGAAAAAAAGAGTCTTAGTTATAAGGCAATTAATTCCTCTTATTTATAAAAACCCATCTTAAAAAGCATAAATGATGAAATAACACATGTACCATATCACTCTCGGTTCTCATGATCACCCTCATTATCTGCCAGCTCGTTTGGCATGATAACTTTATGGTTCTCAAAAATATATTTTGATCTAGGGTCATGTCTCAATACGAACCACCAATCCCTATCCAACACATCTGGGTAAAAAACACCTAGTTGCAGTGTTTGGGGAAAACATAGGGCTCCTTAGCTTCATCCCACATATTTCTAGATTTGATACATATAAGCCTACTATCACAATCTTCCTTTACATTATTCCGATCAAAGGTGTCCCACCACTTTCACCTAAAAATAACACATTGGAAAGAAGAGAAATCCACTTCAATGATATCTTGTATCTTTCCAACATAACCTAACTTCCCTTATACTAGGTTTTGATCACGGTGGCTAGATCGACTAGATTGATCGAACTCGACTTCCACTCCACAGTCTTGTGTCATGTGTCCATCATCGACATTTTCTGTGCGAAAATGGTGTCCATATGCCCACATAGATGGGAACAAATGCACCTATAAAAAAGTTTAAAAATCATAGTGTCATGTGTCTTATAATAACCAAAAGTTAAAATATGAAATATAGATGTAATTACATTTCAAAGATGCATCATTAAGTTTAAAATGTACATAAATAGATTATTACCAAGAGGGTGCACCCAATCCCTACGTTTAGCGCATCCTCTTCAGCACGCGGGTAACGACTAGTTGCACCGTATTTCTCTCTGACTTGGTCAGCAACCCAACTGTTGGGGCATATTTTTGGCATATTTTCTTTTAAATGATCGGGATAAGTCACACTTCTACCATTCAACCGTCTGAATTCTTGCCTGTCACTATCCCATTTCATCCTCTTTTATTCGTACAATGTGACCCACCGTTATGTTGCTTCAAAATTGTAAAGAACGAATTTATTGATTGCTTCAATTTCTACATTCTTTTATGAAATAAAATCGACATATAGTACATATGAGATCAAAATGTACATTATATCGAAGTTCAACATGAACATTTACTTTGTGTAAATTTGAAAAATTATATTTCGGTTACTCTTTATCAAGCACCTTTTTTCATTCGTTTGGAGCAACTCCCCTTCTCTTTTGTCTTCATCCCTTTCATCATCTCAAATCAACGCACTTGGGCTGTTGTCAATCTGCTTGATGTACTCACTGGAATAATAGAAAGACTCATACGATATGTACCCCTCTGCCATAGACCCCTCAGGTTTTTCCCTTTGTCAAACAAAACCTTTTAATTTCTTCATGTACTCTCTAAGAAGAACATCCAACTACAAGAAAACACCCCAACTAATTCAACCTCATCTACTAGGTGGATTAGAAGATGAACCTACAAGTCCATGAAACTCATCAGCAGTTCCTTCTCAAACATAGAAACAATCTCAACTATCTCTTGACGCCACCATGGAATGCTAGCCACATGAATATCCTTTGACGTGATCCAACGTACAAAAGTAGATAATTTAGATATGGCACGTCCTAGGTCTTGGGGGAATTCATGTTTCACACACCCATGCATGTACAAAGGATAATGACACTACAAAGTTATAAACACGTGCAATAATATACAAAATTAGTTATGTTTTATGATCCCGACATGGGATACAATTTATTAATATAACAAATAATAAAATCATGCTTTTGACATTATACGTACTTTCAGAATTTAGGCTTCTATGATCCATCGTAAATATTCAAAATTTTCTTCAATAATAATCACATGTGAAAGAACACTATCGACGCTTTTCGAACCAACCAGTGTGGTTCATCATCACGACTAGGTGAGAGATCAGATCAAGGCCTAGTCCTGATGATGAACCACTGTTACACAGCAATTTGTCACCGTCCCTGCAATCCCCGTCCCGCACATCGGAGGGCTCATTCTGTGACCTGTGAGCAGTGACATGGCCTAAAAACACTTGCATGACATCCCTCTGAACATGAGCTTTCATTTCCCTGAAGACACCTCCTTGTGAAAAACCATAAAAACATCTCTTTTTGCATTGGCGCGGGCAGCCAGTTCAGCACCCGCGCCAATGGGGGAAATCCTTCAAAGAGGGCGCGCCAATTGGCGCTCTGTCCCAGAGTCGCACTTGCACCAGCCATTTTAAGGAGTGTTTTTAAAAAAATAAATGGCGGAAGGTTCGTCCTAACAAATTCCTGGACTGACATCTATCTTGGGTTGGGACGTTTGGCTACGAATTTCCATAGAGAGGAAGTGGTTTGCCACCTCTCATGGAATATTCCTTGATGATAGGGCCAATCCCATAATTATAGGGATCCCAACTCCCCTTCCTCCATCTATAAAAGCTTGCTCATCTCCTTTGCAAGCTAATCTCCAAGTTCCCAAGAGCATTCATATCCTTATGCTGCAAGAGCCTTCTTGATTCCCTTAAGGCCAAATCTAAGCAAGGAGACTATTGTCAAGTATCCGGAGAGAGCGGCTTTTCCTATCCCTGACAAGCTTTATCGAGACATGTTCTGCTGACGACCCGCCGAAGGAGAATGCTGCGTCGAAGCTATGGTTGTATTCTTCTTTTGATTCATTAATGATAAGCGACTATTGGTTATGGTTCCACTCTTGTTCTTGATTATGTTCATGAGTTATGTCCTCTTCGACTGACATATAGTTGTATATACTGGATTTTATGCTTGCGTTTGTTTTGTTTCTTGCGTGTGCAGGTGTCCGATCACGGAGATCGTGGGGATTGTGATCTGCCAGAGCTGAGGAACGGGAGCACCACCTCTTCTACAAATGACAGCGTTGGATTCCAGGTAAGCCTTCATCGCAAGTTGGTTTATTTACAATTAGGAACCTGCACTGTAGCATGTTCGATTGTTGCTAGACCCGATTTGGGCTAGTAGGGATCGCCTCTGTCCGCAGAGGGGATTTACCTCTCCAACAATTTGGGATTGCTTCCTTGCATTCGTTTGGCAGTTGTTTATTACTTTATTTCACTATTTGAGTGATTGATTTCGTTTTCATTCAAATTCCGCCTTGTCTTGATTTGGGCCTAGATTACACGGCTCATTTGAGTCTTTGGGATTCTCTTGGTTTTGAGGGACTTTCGGTCGATTTGAGATCTGATTGTGTTTGGCATTGAGTGAAACGTGCTTGTTTTTGCTCTCTTGTTATCATTTCTCAAGTTGTTCTTTCCATTAGTTTTCAGTTTTTTTAGTGCATTTAGCTCTTAAACATTGAAAATAAAAAAAAATCTCTTTTGCTTTTCATTAGTTAGTGCGAATCAAAATATTTTCGGTGTTATTAGTGATTAGTAACTTTGAAAGAAAATTTTTTTAGTTTCCATTAGCTACATTAGATATATCACTGGTTGTTTTCTGATCATTTTATTGTGTGAAAAGCTCTTAACTCTCTCGTAATTAGCTTTCATCGAATGAAATGATATAATGTGGCATATAGTTTTGCATTTAGAAGATTTTGAGACATCACATTCGTTAGGGCCTGAAAACTGAAACGTAATTGAAGATAAACTTTAAAATTTACTCAATTTACACTAAGGCAGCATTGAAATCTAACGAAACACATTTATAGGTCTAGGCTAGAGACGTGTTCCGGCGTCTTAAAACCTAGTAGCTGTCGTTCGCCTCTTAGCTTTAGACAGCACTAGTATGGACTTGTGCTCCCCGTACCGTCGCGAATATAAAGGGAGACCCCACTAGGTTTCAATCCTTTATCCATAGGAAGCCGAGTCTGCCGCCCTATACCCGTGATATACCGGACACAACATTCGGGGAGATTTCCTGCATGTACGAAAAGTCCTTGGTTGATTTCTCTTTCATTATTGAAACCAAGGTGTATATTGCAGTTCACGGTTATTTGGTACACCCTTTGCCTAGTATTCCTGAGTAGTCATTTGATCTTTTCTGACTCCTTAAATTTGAAAGGATCTCCAAGCACTTGTCCTTTCACGCTTGCTTCAAAACTGAAAGTGATAGAGTCACCTTTCATCCGTTTCTCGACTCTTAAAACATGAAACGGTGAAGTTTCTATTTTTCAATGTGGTAAAAAATTAATCACCCGTGATCACACGCCCTGTTAGATTCTTGCTTGTGGTCATTTGATTGTGTGCCTTGACTCTTTTTCAGCCCGTGTATGTGTTTGATCTTTTTCTCTTGTCGTTACTACCACAGTGGCGGAACCTTCGGTTCCGTCTACTGGTAGTCCATATACGGAGGATTCTTCAGAGGTTCCTCAATCCTCTGTTGAACCCCAACATCCCATTGTTTCTGATTTTCCTGACGGGGGACCGGTTCTTACTGAGCAACCCTTTGGGGGACCAGTTGAGTTCAATTGGCCCTTTTCCGACCCTTGGTCTGAATTAAGAGTAGGGGTAGAGTTCCTTTCTCTTACATCGGGTTCGCCTTTTGTAGCTGTTGTTTTTCCTCCTAGTCCTCGCTGTCTATTACAAGATCTAGCGGCGGGCTCAAACATGAGTGAATCCAGTGAGGAAATTCCCACATCTGGTGAATATTACCATTTATTTCCTCGGAGATTATTTCCGGAAGACAACCCTGAAGCATCTGTTATGTCTTCGCCCATCCCCTCATTACCAGTCGGGTATAGATCTTTAGGTCAGATTATTGCCGCTGCTGCCTCTATGGGGGCATCAGCTTCTTCTACGAGGCCTATTGTTCCTTCTTTGGGGATGTCTCCTCAGACTCCTGTTACGTCATCCCCTCAGGTCACTTCTGTACCCGCTAGGCCCACTGTCTGTGTGGCTGCATCTACGCCTGTTGTTTCCACTCAGTCCAGAAGGGCTACTTCGCTTCTCGAAGATGTTTATATAGCATCCGCTATACCGGAGAACATCTCTCCGGTGGAGTATTGGTTTTCCTTGCAGCAACCGAACCCCGAGGTCGGACCTTCCTCTCAAGACCCCAACCGCTCGTACTTTTCGCATTATGCTCAGGATGGTATGCCCGTGTATGCTTTTCCAAATCAATATGATTAGCACGGGAATATGTTGCGTTTACCTGCTCCAAAGGCTTACCTTCATGCTCAAGGTTTACCGTATAACCAGGCTAGACAAACATACAACCCGCAAGGACAACCTTTTCAAGGCCAACCTTCTGGCCAACCTGGCTATCCTTATGACCCGCAGGGGCAGCCCTTACAAGGTTACCCTGCGGGCCAGCAAGGGCCATCATACGGTCCGCAAGGACAGTATTACCCTTCCGGTCAACCTTCACAGCCTCCACCAGGGTACCAACTCGGGCCGGTCTATGGTCCTGGGGGGAAAGTCCAACGTTCTCAACCCATGCAACCTCAGTATCCTGTTGGTTCCAACGTTACATATTAGCCAGGATCATCTCATGGTCTTGCTACAGGTCAAACCGGTTACCAGCCACTACCTGGCTCTATTCCTCCACCAGGCCAACCGGTCTATCTGGCACAACCCGGTGTTCCGCCTCCAGGCCAACCGGCCCATTCGGTACAACCTGGGGCTCCTCTACAGCCAGGCCAACCTGCGCAACCGGCACAACCTGTTCATTCGGGTCAACCTGTTAACCCAGGGCAACCCGTTCAGCTAGGTCAGCATGTTCAACTAGGCCAGCCTGTTCATTCTGTCAACCCTACACAACAACCGATTTATTCCATGCCGCAGCCAAATCAACAGCTGCGGGCTAATTATCAGGCTCCGCAGGGTTCCACCTATCAGCAGCCCACTCAACCTCAAGGCGGTTACTATTCTCATGGTCAATCTCAACCGAATTATAACCAGCCCCAAGGTTCTCAGTATTATCCTCATCAATCTGTTTCTACCTATACTCAGCAGCCAAATCCAAATGCTGCTTACACAGGGTCGACATATAATCAAGGGCCATACTCTGGTTATCAAGCCCCGCACACTGGTTACCAGCAGCCAAATCAGACTGGTTATATGACCTATACCCCCTACAGTCAGAATCCTACGGGACAGAACTCGTGGGGGAAAGGATATTCTCAACTAGCATGGAGTACAGGTACCCGTCCTCATCAAGGGCCTGGCATGCCGGTCAATCCACCATTGTCGTTCCTGGCTACCTTGGAATTACCGGATGTTTCGAAATTAACTAATAATCCAATTTTGCATAATCCTTATTGGCCTCCGGTTCCTACCAAGATACCAAGTGATTGCCCCAAGTTTGAGGGTAAAGCTGGGGAGGACCCCCAAGCTCATGTGATGACTTACCATCTTTGGTGTTCGTCCAACTCTTGGGTGGATGATTCAATTCGCTTTCGCCTCTTCAAGCGCACTTTGACTGGCGCTTCCGCTAAGTGGTATATCGAGTTATCTCGTGGCATCTTTCAGGATTTCAATTCGTTAGCTATGGCTTTTCTGATGCACTTTCAGTTACCGGTTCGTTATGAAGCCGGGACACACCTCCTGACTTCTTTGAAGCAGGACAAAGCCACCCACATTTCTGATCACATTCATGAGTGGCGACGTCGTCGTAGACTGATCAAGTTTCATATACCTGATCAGATACTAACTCATTGGTTCACCACCTCCTTCGTTAACAAAATCGCCCAAGATATTGCGATGGGAGTGTGTGTGACGGAGGAACAAGCCATCGCGCGTGCCCAATATCTGGACCTTGTATATTCTCAGTCCGGCACGCTGTATGATATCTTTCCTGATGCTCCACGGTCTGGAACCTCTAAAGCTCCACCTACCTCGACGGTGGATGGTGTTATTGGTTTCGTGCCTCAAAATTCGAAGAAATCTTCGAATGGGAAGCAGAAGTCCAATTCTTCCAACAATACTCCTGCTCATCCCGCTCCTTCTGATTCTGGAAAAACTGTGGAGGTTAACGCCGTTCAAGCCAATCCTACAGAAAAAGCCTCCAAGGGGAAAAAGAAGGGCAAAGGAAAATCCAAATCTGATGCCCCAAAGCCAGAATCCAAATCTCGCACTGAGGATGGTTCCCAACGGAAACCGAAGTATCCCTGCCTTATCTGTGAAGGAGATCATTTTACCAAAGATTGTCTCAGACGATCTGAAGTTACTCAACTCCTGAAAGGCTCAAAAGGGACTACGGCAGTTCTAAAAGAACCGTTCCCGTCTCAACAGACCCAAATGGTTGAGCAGCCTTCGCCATCTGCACCATTTGGGTCCCAAGTTTTTATGATGAATGGCACCGCACCTGTCTCCATCGCTACGCAGTCGAAGGATTATTCTGGAATGCGTCAGGCAACTGGCAAGGAGGTGGTGGATGGTCCACCTCCCCCACCTATCTCCGGTCATTTGGAAATTGAGAAGCCTACTGCAGAACCTGTTGTGAAGCCACCTTCTAAAGATGTTCTACGAAGATCTTCCTACAATCCAAACGCCCGTGCCGCTCAGCAATATAGTATTGTTGAGGATTTGGCATAGGCGCCTTATGCTATGTCCGCATTGGAAGTTCTTCAAAGTTTCCCATCGCAACGGAAGGCTTTGTTGTCAGCAATCGGTGGAATCGATCCCGCCGATTCGAGTCTTCTCACCTTCGATTTAGAAAACTTTACCCCCCGACTTCCACATCAGATCGCTTTGGTTATTCAAGTCAGGATTAATGGTCTTAACATCCATAGGGCCATTGTGGACGAAGGTGCGTCTACTTGTGTCATGTCATCCGCCTGCTGGAAGGCCATTGGCTCTCCGACTTTGTCATCATCACCCAATGCTCTAGAAGCATTTGATGGTCGGGAATCTAAACCCCTGGGTGTTCTCGAAATTTTACGGATTACGTTACAGGGGAAGACAGTCAACATAGAAGTAGAAGTGGTTGACGCTAAGCTTAACTACAATATACTTCTTGGTCGCAGTTGGACTCACGCCATGCTATGCGTGCCATCCACCCTCTTTCGACTTCTCAAGTTTCCTCACGAGGGAAAAATTGTCACTGTGGATCAGTTGTCTTTCTTCACCTCCTCTTTCGAGAATAACGTTTCGTACGTGGATCAGATCCCAAATCCACCTGAGAGTGTAGAACCTGGTCTTTTCAAAGACCCCCTCCTCATGGGTATTTTTCCCGCGCCACCACCCAACACCGTTCAAGTTAATATGATCTCTAGGTCTGACGACCCTTGGATCATCCCTTCGCCTGAACAGGTGCCTTATCTTGGAGAATCGATGCCCTTAACTCCAGTAGAGATTAGCTAGTGTGAAATCATTTCCACATCCGATCCTCCGCCTCCTCAACATGCTCCTTCGAGCATGGCTCTAGACTCCTATTTTCAATCCCCCTGGCTGGGCGAGGCCGATTCGCCTGATCCTCTTAAAGAGACTTTTCCTTCTAACGAAGCCATTGTCGAAACTATGTCTCTTGAGGAGCTACCCTGGCGTGATGGACATCATCATTCCTCTTTTATGCCTAGCTCGGGGACAATGTCGGATTGTCTAGAGCGTTTTGCATCCCAGGTTCCTACTCCGCCTCTTCAGATGCCTATATTGACTTATGAGGTCTTTTCGGAAGGAAAGCTGGGTAACATTACTCAAACCATCCCAATCGACATCTCCGTCAAACTGGGGGTAGTCGAGAATATACACGTGGGAGTTACTTGTTCACCTGAAGAGATTCGGATTTATACCGATCTTTTCCGAGAATTCAGAGATGTGTTCGCATGGTCCTATGAGGAAATGCCTAGGATCGATCCCAGTAGCATAGTGCACAAGATTCCTACCTATCCTGGTGCGAAACCCGTGCGCCAACGCTTACGCCCAGTGCACCCTCGAAAAGACGCTGCCATAAAAGCGGAGTGGAGAAGCTTCTGAACACGGGCTTCATTTACCCGATTCCCCTCACAGAATGGGTCTCGAATATTGTCCCTGTGGATAAGAAGCATGGCACTATAAGGGTCTGTGTTGATTATTGAGATCTAAGGATAATTACCCCACTCCCTTCATAGACCAGATTATCGACGAATGTGCTGGGAGTGAGATTTATTCCCTCATGGACGGCTTTTCCGGGTATAATAAAATAAATATCTTACCTGTCGATCAACATAAGACCGCATTCATCTATCCGTGGGGTACTTTTGCTTACAAAAAGCTCCCATTCGGCTTGAAAAATGTTGGAGCCACTTTCCAGCGCGCTATGTCTTACGCTTTCCACGACATACGCCATATCATTCAGCCTTATCTGGACGACCTGCCAGCTCATTTAGCTCGGCGGGAGTACCACCCTGAACACCTCCGCCAGATTTTCTTGCGCTGTAGACGCTACAATATCAGGCTTAATCCTCATAAATGTGTCTTTTGCATGGATTCTGGCCGTCTTTTGGGATTCATAGTCTCCAAAGACGGAATTCGCCTTGACCCCCTAAAGGTCGAGGCCATTGTTAACCTCCCATCCCCCTCCTCGTTACATCAGTTGCAGAGTCTGCAGGGAAAAGCTAAATTCCTTCGACACTTTATCCCAAACTACGCAGAGGTAGCCAAAGGATTCACGCGCCTTTTAAAGTAGAACATTCCCTTTCATTGGGACGAAATTTCTCAACAATCCTTTGAGAAGCTTAAGACATTACTTGTTAATGCTCCTTTGCTTCGTCCTCCGAACTATCATCGTGATTTTACTTTATATTTGGCCGCCGCGTTTAGCACCATTGCTATGGTTCTGGTATAGGATGATGATGATGGAAATGAACATGTTGTTTATTATCTGTCACGGAACCTTCTCGACACGGAAACACGTTATGCTCACGTCGAGAAACTGGCCTTAGCAGTAGTACACGCTGTGTAGCGCTTTCGCCATTACATCCTATTGCGTTCAATAACAGTGGTTTCAGATTGCAACCCCATGACATATATTCTATCTAGACAACTACTCGGGGGAAAATACTCCAAATGGATTATCATCCTTCAGGAGTTCGACTTGGAGTTTACAGCTGCTAAGTCGACCAAATCACTAGTGTTTGCGGATCTTATTTGCTCTCTCCCGACAGACTCCACTCCGTCTTACTCCGAGGATCATATCCCCGACGAATCCCTCTTCCTCATCAGCACTCGTGATCCCTGGTATGGGGACATTATTGTGTATCTTCAGACCTCAAAGTTTCGATCTGAGTTGACTAAGGATGCCCGACGTCGAATTCGGCATCAATCTCAACCCTACTGTATTGTGGGAGATACTTTATATCGCGTTGGAGTAGATTCGGTGCTCCGTCGATGCCTGACTTTGGAAGAGGCTGAAAAAGTCTTAAATGACTGTCACAGTGGTGCCTGTGGCAGTCACATGTCCGGATATGCTACTGCCCAGAAGATTCTGCGAGCAGGTTAATTCTGGCCCTCGATATTCAAAGACTGTATTGTTGCAATCCGAAAATGTCACGAGCGCCAGGTTTTTCAGCGCAAGATGTGCGTGCCACCTCTCCCATTGCATCCTGTTATTACCATCGGCCCTTTTGCAAAATGGGGCGTGGATTTCATGACGTGTAACCCTCATTCGACCGAGGGGCATGCGTATATAATCATCGCTGTCGACTACTTTACTAAGTGGGCCAATGCGATGCCTACACTTGCTGCCGACGGTAAGACAGCCACTCAATTTATCTTCAACCATATCATTTCACGTTTCGGGGTCCCTCAGGCCATTGTGACCGATCATGGTACTCACTTTCGAGATTACATGATGGTCGAGCTGACATCAAGATTGGGCTTACAACATGATAGCTCAACGCCATATTACCCGCAGGCAAATGGCCAGGTTGAGGTTGTGAACAAGGTTTTGGTCACTATGCTTCAACGAACAGTTGGTATTCATAAGTCCAATTGGCATCTCCAATTGTTCTCGGCTCTATGGGCCTACCAGATGTCAGCAAAGAGTGCGACCGGGTTCACACCTTTCCAATTGGTGTATGGTCTGGAAGCAACTCTTCCAGTTGAATGTGAAATTCCTTCGTTAAACTTAGCCGTGGAACTTTTACCTGACACTTCTCCTGAGGAAGAGCGTCTCTTGTATCTGGAATGGTTGGATGAAACCCGCCGCTTAGCTGCTTTAGTTATTGAAGCACAGAAAAAGCGGGTCAAAGCTCACTTTAATCAATCAGTCTCTCCACGTTCCTTTATCGAGGGGGACCTCGTCCTCTTGTACGACCAAGCACATGATAAAATTGGGGCCGGTAAGTTCCAACCCATGTGGCATGGGCCCTATATAGTAAAACGAGTATTGAAAAATGGGGCTTATGAGCTCATTGATTACGAAGGGGTTCCGCTAGCGCAACCCAGAAATGGGCTGTACCTTAAGAAGTACTACGCTTAAGTTATTTTTGGTGTTGTGTGTGTACATAGGTGTATATATTCATTTGTGTGCATGTGTGGTGTGGTGTGCATGTAAGCATTTTCTACTGATCAGGTCCTTCCTGATTGTGCAGATGTCCATTACTCCGTTTGTGGGTTTCGCGGATGGTGCCTCCCGCAGTACCAGGAACCTGTCTTCGGTGGCCTGGGTAATCTACGATCCTGCTGGTGAGTTGGTCAACCTGAAAGGTGTGTGTCTAGGGCTTACTACAAATAACATCGCGGAATATAGTGTTGTGTTAGAATTATTAACCGAGGCTGTAAACCTTGGTATCCGTGAATTAATTGTGTATCTAGACTCGCAACTTGTAGTGTCACAACTTAATGGTCATTATTCTGTTAGAAACCCATCCATTTTACGTCTGTATCTACGTATTCTTCTACTGGAAAGAAATTTCGATTATATCACATATCAACATATACCCAGGCATATGAATACATTAACTGATTCAGTAGCTAATTTGGTTCTAGATAGACATTTGCGCAATTTGTAAAACATCATCACATGTAAAAGGAAAGATCCATCCAGATATAGATATGTATATATATAGGTATCGAATGTTTACATAGTGTGCATCACATAACATCAAAAAATATACATGTTCGTCTTAATACATCTGGAGACGACATGTCTTTCAAAAAATATGCAGAAAAATCCCTAGGTGACTAATTCGCATGGTGCTCATGATAACAAGTAACTGCAAGCACTAAGCGTCTCAGAAGACGGTGGACGTGGCTAGGCACTCCCACCGTATGTCTCTGATACGCCATCGGTACATCCGCCAGCCGGGCATAGTCTGGGATTCCTCGGGCGATCCCCTTGAGGTTCTGGATCAACTCTCCTCCCTCGGCACCCTCTACCTCAGGGTCAGCTGCGGGGTGAGTTCTCTGTGCAATGGGAGACATTATGGCTGGTCTCTCTGGGCCCAAATCTGCATGCACATGGAAATGTTGTTAGAACAGACATGTATTAAAAAAAAAACATAAAACATAAAAATCAAAAAGAGAAGTCATACCCAACTCCTAATCCCACTCATCCCCCTCCGAAAGTGGGAGATCTGGGTCTCCAGTGAAATCAGTTCCAGCATAGGGCCAGTCTTCGACCACAATCAACTGGCGCCGTAGCCATCCAAAAAAATCTGGCCTCCAGGACATCTGTTGGCCTCCTCCTGCTCTGGGAATTAGTGCTGCCCAGCGAGCCATCCTCGGCTCTCTTGGTATCGGCTCAGCTACGATGGCCCCTTGGCCCTGAAAGATTGGTAACCATTCTAGGATGAACAATACCAGAATGGAACCATAGCCAAATTGTTTTAGCTTGGCTTGCTTGCATTTCGTGAGTTGTCTTTTGATATTGATCGTCACTGTTGTAGCCCAGTCGAATAGCATTGGACTCATACGCTCTGAAGCTAGTAGGAGTTGGGCCTTTGTTGCTTCGTGTGGTGCCTGTGATCCTGCAGCCCTTGTGATGGTGTGTAGCACTACTCTGAGTGCTAGGTCAGGGACAGTGTGAATATCTACCTTTCCACTTCCCGATCCTCATCGTGCCCCTGGGCACACTCTCACCATTACCATGTCCATCTTTTCCCCGGATGCTCTGATGCCTATCAGGATAGGCACTGGACCTCTGCGTGACAGTCCGGTTATAAAGTATACGTCAAAAACTTCAAGTTGCAACACCTGGTCTCGAAGTCTGAATACTTCTTCATTTTCATCCCAAATACTGATCAGGTACTGTAAGAGCTCAGGTTGAGCTCGTAAGCAAGGTGTCAGGAAGAAATTTTTAAGCCCACAGTTCTTGAGGGCATTCATACAGGTTTCATTCTCTATGGCCTGTTCATCCTCTTCCCCGTGCTCCCTCTCTTTCCATTCGATGACCATTGTGCTGGGTTACTTGCGCCAACATGGACAAAAACCCTTGATTAGATCTCTTTTATGCTTGGAAAATCATTTAAATCACTCATATTTTATAAATTTAAAGCGGAAAATTAGTTTGCGCCGCTAGCGCGGGCTCTTTGGATATAAAGCACCATTGGCGCGGGTCCGTGCCCGATACCCGCGCCAATGGGCGGAGCCCTAAAAATTGAAAAATCCCTCACAGAGATCTATTGCATAATGGAAATCTTAAATAAATAAACCAAAATGGAGCTTAGGGAAGCGCCTCTTACCTGCAACAAATGAGGATCTGAATGGTAGTCCAGATTATTCGCAATCACCGTCAGAAGTTTGCACACGAAATGGACCACTGTTGCTCTCCAAGTGAGGTAAATAGTAAAAGTAATTTTATTTTTACCATTTGGCATATTTATGACTTTTTTAAACTCAAATTAGGTTTTTAAAAGCTATTTCTCTTTAATATTTGATATATTTTGTCAAAAATGGGTTTTACACTTGCTTTTATGTGCAGCAAACAGGTTTTTACGCGACTTTGATGGTGTAACGAGTTATATTTTATACTTTTTCGGACTCGGTAAATACACGAAAAAGTCATTTTGGAGTCATCTTTCAGCTCTTTTCTGACTCTCTAAACATGAAAATATCGCCGAGTCCCTTGTCGTTTCGATCTCGTTAAAGTGGCTACGAAGCGACACCTACCCAGTATACGTTTACCCCTTTTTCAGGTTGGGATAGATTATTTACGAAAAAGGAATACCCTAGCCTATCGTGACTAGGAGGTTTCCTCGGATTTTTTTTTCTACCTTTTCGGGTATGAGGAACTATTTACGAAAAGGGACCATTGGAGTTTACTTTTTCGCTGTCTTTTCAAACTCTCTAAACATGAAAAGACACCGAGTTCTTCCTTTGTTAGACTCGTTAAACCCTGATGACATCGGGATCAGTCGTAATGACGTTATCTGAGTTTCTCATTCCTAGGGCTCGTTAAATGTACTAGGATGGACTTATATCACAAGCATATGCTATCCCCTTCAAGCTTTTTATCAAAAATAATTGGGGTACTCGCCAGAAATGGTGGGGAAAAAATGGAACCAGAATCATTGTCGTGTCGGCAGTATGTCGCTCTTGAACATGGCACTTGTCTGCATTCGTGTCGGGTTGGGGACATCTCATCTCATTTTTTGCCTCCATGGGTTTGGGTAATCCTTTTTGACCTCTCATCTGCTCTCTGCCTCGTCACCATGACCTCTGATCCGTTGATGTCAAAATGCTGCCAAATCCACTGTTGTGCCGCCGATATGTTCAAGAGAAGTTGACCTCTGCAAATTACAACCTTCCTCTGATTCTCATCTGATCCTGATTCACAAAGACATTATGTTCCTCTGTCTCGCGTCAATGATGTGGGAAACACTATGGCCCACCTTCGATCAAGGTCACTTCCTGTCGACTTCAGCTCATTATCCAGGAAGCTGATCTAGAGACTCCCTTCCGGTACCTTGGAGCCTGCATGCCTCAATGGCAGGTTCTTCGCGTTCGATGAGAGGTTTTCATCATTGGCCTCCGATCGAGTGATTCTACGGGTGTTCGATGCCAGCTCATTGATTCACATGCCATAGATTGTACCTATAGTACCTTGAGGGCCATTGTCATTACTGGTGGTACCTCTCGCATCTGTTAACAGCTTTCATCATTGGCTGGTAATCAGACGATGTTCCTGCATGCTCGACATCAACTCACTTATTCGCATGCTTGAACTTGTACTTTGTTCGGGTCAAGATGGAGCGCAAGACCCTGGATTCTGTCTGTTAAAATCCAGGCTACGATTTTGTGGATTATTATGATTGGTTACATGACTCATTCACTGGATGGCTGCGACCATACCTGAGTCTATTTATCGATCCTCATTGGATGGCTGCGTCCATACCTCGGATCTTGATTATTGTATACTCTACTATGGATGGTTGCGCCCATACCACTTACATCATGTATTTGAGATATCAGTTGTACTTCTCTTCGCAGGTTTTCTGACAGCAGTGTTTTCAGTCAGACGTGTTCTCGTAAAGCATTTCACCCTTCTCTCTCTCTCGGGCCTCATGCTTTAGGGGGCATCTGTTACACAGCAATTTGTCACCGTCCCTGAAATCCCCATCCTGCACATTGGAGGGCTCATTCTGTGACCTGTGAGCAGCGACATGGCCTAAAAACACTTGCATGACATCCCTTTGAACATGAGCTTTCATTGCCCTGAAGACACCTCCTTGTGAAAAACCATAAAAACATCTCTTTTTGCATTAACGCGGGCAGCCAGTTCAGCACCCACGCCAATGGGGGAAATCCTTCAAAGAGGGCGCGCCAATTGGCGCTCTGTCCCAGAGTCACACTCACACCAACCATTTTAAGGAGTGTTTTTTAAAAAATAAATGGCGGAAGGTTCGTCCTAACAAATTCCTGGACTGACATCTATCTTGGGTTGGGACGTTTGGCTATGAATTTCCATAGAGAGGAAGTGGTTTGCCACCTCTCATGGAAGCTTCCTTGATGATAGGGCCAATCCCATAATTATAGGGATCCCAACTCCCCTTCCTCCATCTATAAAAGCTTGCTCATCTCCTTTGCAAGCTAATCTCCAAGTTCCCAAGAGAATTCATATCCTTATGCTGCAAGAGCCTTCTTGATTCCCTTAAATCCAAATCTAAGCAAGGAGACTATTGTCAAGTATCCAGAGAGAGAGGCTTGTCCTATCCCTCACAGGCTTTATCGAGACATGTTCTGATAACGACCCGCCGAAGGAGAATGCTGCGTCGAAGCTATGGTTGTATTCTTCTTTTGATTCATTAATGATAAGCGACTATTGGTTATGGTTCCACTCTTGTTCTTGATTATGTTCATGAGTTATGTCCTCTTCGACTGACATATAGTTGTATATACTGGATTTTATGCTTGCGTTTGTTTTGTTTCTTGCGTGTGCAGGTGTCCGATCACGGAGATCATGGGGATTGTGATCTGCCAGAGCTGAGGAACGGGAGCACCACCTCTTCTACAAACGACAGCGTTGGATTCCAGGTAAGCCTTCATCGCAAGTCGGTTTATTTACAATTAGGAACCTGCACTGTAGCGTGTTCGATTGTTGCTAGACCCGATCTGGGCTAGTAGGGATCGCCTCTGTCCACAGAGGGGATTTACCTCTCCAACAACCACACTGGTTGGTTTGAAACGTGTCGAAAGTTTTCTTTCACATGTGATTATTACCGAAGAAAATTCAGAATATTATACGTACTCTTAAAAGATTCAAATGGTCATGTTATTTCAACCCCGACAAATGGTCATCCACGGTGAAGAAACGTCGTAGTGAAGACCCATATGAAGATGGCACCCTCACACCCATTATAACTTCCTTTGCCAAAGAAAGATCATATTTTTTTAAAATCCATGGGACATCACCTTCTTTGAAATACCATGAATTAGAGGGACTAGCACCTGCCTCTAATCATGTAATTTCTAATCGTCTTGGACAATGTTTCTTTTTAGTTTTGGAAGTAATAAGATATTTCCTAACAGCCAATGTGCCACTTTGTTTCGATGATATGTGCCTCCATAAAGAAGATGAAACATTTTTAAATATATGCATGGGATCTAATAAGTGGGTAATCTTAAGATGCTCCCAATATGGGAGGTTATAAAAGATAGATTTCCTTTTAATCCCAATGGGAAATTTCTCAACATAGGTGTCGAAGAATTTTGGATCATCGAACATAGGCTCCCCATTTGAATCGAACGTTTCTATGAATTGCTTCTGCTTCTCTCTCTCATATGATCTAAGTCATTTAGTTGATGTCGTTATTGGAGGCATTTGAGTTCTCTCTCGTTTACCATTGAAATTGGATGTTGCTCTTCTGTAAGGGTATTCTTCTGGGAGGAATACCTTGGAGTAGTCATACACTGGATTTCGTAGGTCGTTGGACCATCTAGATTTCAGAGAAGGTCCACAACATTTACATCCAAAATATCCTTTTTTTAGAAGACTTGAAAGATTATTGTATACAATATATATGCAAGGCACGTTAAAGAATATCATGAATATCAGAACAATTACAATGAATTAATTAACTAATATGCGAAAGAATATTGTTACGTATTTAAAAAAAATCAATAAACATGTAATTTACCATAGCAAACTCCTAAGCATGGATAATCATGTGTCATGTAAGAACATATGCCATACAATGTAAAAATCCTTTTTACTGCGACGAGTGTTGATACATCGTATACATTTATCCCATCCCATAATTCCTTCAATTCATCTACTAGTGGTTGTAAGTAGACATCCATATTCTTCACTCGTCTTCTACCAGGGACTATGAGAGCCAACATAAGATGTTCATTCTTCACGAACAACCATGGGAGGATATTTTTATTGATCACTACTACAGGCCAAACATAATATTTGGTGTTCTGGAGGGAATATGGGTTGATGCCATCCATGGCTATGCTGAGTCGTAGACTTCGTACTTCAGCCTTGAATTTTTCGGGCCATGTATCCTCTATATGCTTCATGGCTATTCAATCTGTTGGGATTTTCATAACTCCCAACTCACTTCTGTGTGAGGTATTCCATCCCTACAACATAGCTAATTCTTTGCAACGAAAAAGCTTTTGAATCCTTGGGATTATAGGCATGTGCCTCAATATCTTAAAAGGAGGACCATGTGATTTACCCTTATCTTTTTATTTATCATACCTGTCATGCCCACATTTCAGAGATCTCTTTGTTTGCATATTCTCCTCTATATAGAATACAATAATTTGGACATGCATGATATGATATGCACTCAACACCCAACATTTTCAACAATTTCTTTACATCTTCGCAGCTACTGGGCAAGACAGTATCACTCGGAAGAACCTTATCTTTGAATAACCTGTAATTGGTGATCATGGACAATATTGAATGTACATTAATGTCGATATAATTATTAATGTTTATAAAATTGACCATTTGTAATGTTCATTGTGTGATTATTTTTCTCAAAATATAAGGAAGGACTTTATGGTAACTTACCTCAAAATTTCCAAGAAACATGCATTCTAAAAGCCAAAATTTTCTTTCAAGTTGTATAGTAACATCGTTGTCCCCAACTAGGTAGACTTTGAATGACCTCCAAGTCCAAAGAGAGGGGTGGTGGAAGAAAATTTAAGGCTTTCGAAAAAGGTCTCAGCGATATGAGCATCATCCCCTAGTTGATCATCGTTCTGGATTGCATCTAACAATATTTTCTCCATGGCAATTGTATCCCTTAATTAATCATCCATAACAACCTCTATTTGATTGCCTCCACTGCCATCTTGTGAAGAACAACTATTGTTGTAGTCATTCCTAATTGGTGAATCTAGACGTAGTGGGAATTGAATGGGTGGTTGATTCAACCATTCTTGATATTGTTCCTCTCTGATTTTTTCTCTTAATTCAACCCTATCTCGATTTGACATTGTCATGGGGTGAAACGGAAGATGGTAGGTAGGTCGCTCATCATCACTAGAATCCTAATAATTTCAAAAAAAAATTGAACATGATTAGTACAAAATATATGATATCAATTAGTAAGCACGTCGACAATGCATGATTAATTGGTTTGAAGTTGAAATAATTACATTAATATACCAAACCATTATTATTACCATGATTGTCCTGGAATTGTGGCTAGAAGATGCAATATTGTTACAATTGGAAGGGTGAAGCGGCTGTCTATTTTCATCTACCAAATGCACCTTGCGGTATGCTGCTCCTAATAAGAGCTTCCTACGTTTTGGAGTTGTTTGAATATTTTGTGCATTTGAACTTGATTTTGAATCTGCATGAACCTACAAATTTATATACATTATAAATTTTATTAAGTTGATTGACATGGATAAAAAAACATAAATTCAAATAGATAATGAAAATATAAATAAAATTTTAAGTGAATATTAAGTCTCGAGATGGATAGGGAGAACTCCACGATGGACTTTGAGAAATATTATGGAACGAGCTGGATTTTGAAGAATTGTCCATTCGATATAATTATGATATTTTCTCCCCACATTTGAGCAAAATTGTTAGGTCCCTATATTACTAGTTTAGTCCCTTATTTTTATTAGTGTAGCCCCCTTATAGTTATTTTTGTACCCATGTAACCCCAATATTGTTATTATTGTGCCCTTACATTGTTATTATTAGATCGGCTAGGATTATATTGTGGGCCCATGGACTCCTATATATAGAAGGAGCTTTTGGTCATTTTTATCATCCAAGAATTGTTCATTTATGTAATGTATTGGAGGTTTCCCCCTCTAAGTGGCTATTTCTACGACGTTGATCTCCCTTTTCTTCTATTTTGGAGCTGGTTTCATAACATTTGGTATCAAAGCTTTGAATTCTACGGTTTCGCTGCTCCAAACAGGTCATAGTAGAATTTTCACTATAAATTTGTTTCTACAAAGGTTTAGAAGCTGAAATGTTTAGAGCGCGAAGCCAAAATCCTGAGGAACATCATCAAAAAATTTCAGATCTTGGTTCACAATATTTTTTGAGATATGTTCTGTGGATGTTAGGGAATTTTGCAGGCTCCTGAATTTAACCTAAACAGGTCATCGCGGAATTTGCACTATAAATTTTTTTCTATGAGGATTCAGAAGTTGAAATTTTCACAAAGAGAAGAAGAAATCCTGAGGAACCTCCTATAAAAATTTTAGATCGTGGTTCAAAATATTTCTTGAGATATGATATGTGGAAGGTAGGATTGTTTCAAGCTCCTAAATTTCATCTCAAAGAGGTGACCGTGGGAAAAACGTCATAACTCTCTCTCTAAGCGTCGGATTGGGATTCTGTAAAAATTGTCCACAAGTACACAGACTGTAGTTTTCTTCAAATCAATTTTAGAGTCGAAGGATGAAACAGTGTCACGTGGAAAGTCATACAACTTCGCTCTACTGAACTAGTCCATAATTAGGTCATTGTGGGATATTGGGCATAACTTTGTCTTGAAGAATCCAAATCAGGTCAAACCTGTGGCATTCAAAATAATATTCATAGGGATACTTTAGGGCCTAATTTCAAATATTGAAGATCCGAAATCACATAGATAATACAGTTTCAATATCGAGCTCCTCAAAAGCAAGAAAAAAGTGAGTATTTTTCTCGAATTACATAAGTCTCATTTGAAAAAAATTAGTTTGAATTTATTCCAAGGGCATATTGAAGAATAGATATCAGTATTGGGTTCTAAAATTCCCCCTAAAAATAATTCAACACCCATTAATCCTTCATAAGGCTCCATTATGACTCATAAAGACGAAGAAACACAACATGAGATATCAAAATTACAAGAGCAAATGCACCAAATTTCGCTATCGCAAAGAGCAACAAAAAATAAAATGGAAGTTTTGAAGAAAGGCATGGAAACTAAGATGGATGGTTTGAAGAAAGGCGTGGAAGTTAAGATGAATGGTTTGGAAGCTAAGATGGATGGCATGAAAGCTAAGATCGATGAAAAAATGAAAGACAACATGGAAAACATGAAGAATGATCTAAAATTAGACATCTAAGGTTTGGCAAAGTTGATACAAGAAATGTTTCCTAATGGCGAAAAGAGAGTAGAGGAAACTCATGATGAGAAAAAAATAAATGTTAATCATGATTTCATGAACTCTAAGGTTGGATGGAAGAACCACCATATTCCAAAGATGGATATGAGGAAGTTTGATGGCAAGGATCCCGTAACATGGATACTACAGATGGAGCAATATTTTGATCTCAATAATGTGCAAAACACACAAAATTTACGCATTGCAATTTCACATTTAAAACAAAATACATTTGTATGGTATCGATGGCTTTGCTCCTGTAAAAAAAGTGTCACTTGGTCAATTTTTACGGAGGAAATGATAACACATTATGAGGATACAAAAAGCAACACCTTCTTTAGCCAATTGATAAATCTCAAACAAAAGGGTTCCGTGGTGGAGCACATTGAGGACTTCCAAAAATGAATATAAGGGTAACTGATATTCCAGAGGAACACATGATTGATGTCTTCATAGGTACTTTAAAGGATAACATCCAACATGAAGTTCACGTTTGGGAACTTGATTCATTGGAAAAGGCATTCAAGTTGGCAAGAAAAATTGAATGTAAAATTATGGCGACAAGGAAGCCTACCACTCACATATATAAAGATGGAAGTGTTGCTACTCCTAGACTTCCATGACCTACAAGGTTGACAACACAACAATTGGAAGAAAAAAGAGCAAAAGGGCTTTGCTACAGTTGTGATAGCAAATACACTAAAGGTCATAAGTGTGCTTAGAAGAAATTATTTTACATAGATTGTGAAGAGGATGAAGAAAATGAACAAGAATATTCAAAAGAAGAGGATATACACTAGGAACCAACCCTAGAAGAGCAACCCCAACATTGTTATTATTGTGCCCTTACATTGTTCGTGTTAAGTCGGCTACGATTATATTGTGGGCCCATGGACTCCTATATATAGAAGGAGGTTTTGGTCATTTGTATCATCCAATAATTGTTCATTTTTGTAATGTATTGGAGGTTTCCCCTTTGAAGTGGCTATTTCTAAGGCGTTTATCTCTCTTTTCTTCTATTTTTGGAGCTGGTTTCACAATAAAAATCAACGATAAGTTTTGGTTTACACACCTAAAAGTAATTTTGGTGCCTTCAAAATGGACTTATTGTTATCGGTGCTAATGTACAGATAACCACACCGGTGCATTTCAGTTACTACGCACCGGTGCGGTGTTATTAATTGATGCACCAATTACGAATAACTGCAAATAAAAAGCGCAAATTTATTTTTTTTAAGTGAAAAAAAGTGATAAATTGAAAAATGGGCGGAAAAATATTTTTCGAAAGTCTAATTTCATAAAACAATTCCTTAAATAGTAAACACTTTTCATTATTTCATTATTTTTGCAAAAATTTTCAGGGAGAGATTTGCACGAGACATACCTGGAGCAAAAGAGCATGAGAGCACTGTGGAGCAACGAAATACTTTCGAACAGAACTATTCAAACAATCAAAATTCCAAACCTCTGGTGATTCAAACCCTGTAGCATATAATTTCAAACCATCTGGTGATTAAATTTTATTGTTTTTTTTACACTTTCTGCAGTATTTTTTACGCAGTAAGTAAAAAATTTAAATTTACAGTTCATTTTCAGAAAAAATAAATAAATAAAAATCAATTCTTACACTAGACCCTTGATTCTTTTTGTTCCTGCCCTTTCTTTTTCTTCTTTCTATGATTTCAGAATTATGGCTTTTCATTTTAGATTTATAGGGTTTTCATTGTTATATATATAGGCCTATGACATATAACCCATGGGACAACTTGCATAGTCGGATCCCAATCCATGTTGGCCCTTGCATGAATTTTTTAAAAACAAAATTTTTTTAATCAGTGCACCCTGTGTAAAATAGCAAACTGGTGCGTTGTTTTATCACAGCGCACGTACTGTTTGATAAAAACAATTTAAAAATAGATTCTTTTTAAATCCGTGCGCCATATGTAAAATAGAGCACCGGTGGGATATTTCATTATAGCGCACTGTGCACTTACTGTTTGACAAAAACAATTTTTTATTTTATGTTTGTGTTAATCGGTACACCATTTAACATATAACGCACTAGGTCTCCTTGTTGAGAGAGATCACCATACGGTGGTCCCCTATTTTTGCGGTGCGTTTATAAGAATATGTCGCACCACCCCCTCCATGACATCATATGCTACAAAAACTAACACTAGAGTATTTTTATTAATTTTTCTGTGTTAATTGGTGTGTTGGTTAACATATAACACACTAGTTCTCCTTGTTGACAGAGAGCACCGTACGATGTTTCTACTATTTTGGCGGTGCGTTTATAAGAACAAGTCGCACCGACGTCGGTGTGTACATCATTAAAGGCGCACTATTTTCTTCATTTTTTTTTTACCTGAAAATTTTATGATTTATTTATAAAATATATTAATGAATGGTATGGTACAAGTTTCATATTGATAAATAAATGGTTGACAAGAGATCAAGTAACAAAAATACTGACAGCACATCAAGAAAAGAAAAAAAGGCAAGCTCTTTGTAAATTCTTTACAAAAATTATTATAATTGAACTATATGTAAGTTTAACTAATATGTACTGTTTACTATGTATCATGTAGAGCCACAAAATTATGAAGCTCGATAAGGTTATTTCTGATCTAGGACCAGAAGAGCGTAAAATATTGATGGAAAATTTGCAAAATGATGAATCAGGTGAACGAAAAAATACTATCGATCCAATATGAGTTCCTTTTTTAATTTTCATTAATAATATACTTAAAAATATTAGATAACATGTTTCAAACAATCTATTAATTCACATATGTTTAATGTTCTACAGGGACCACCAACTCAAAAAAGGAATGTTGTTCTAAGAAAAGAAAAAAATAGAACATGCAAATGAAAATGAATTGCTCCTTAGCTCATCTGGAGTGGTGTTGGAGGTTAACAAAAGGGGGGGAAACTTTTACAAAACTTTGAGGGATCTAGTGCAAAGAATGTATAGATGCTTTTTCCACTTACAATACAAAGTTCAATCCAATGATTCCAAGAACCAAATTTTATCTAAACTACAGGATGATTTTCCAGAGAATTGGTCAATGTGACATGTCAGACTTTTAATAGAAAAAACGTACAACAACAAAAAAGAAGGAATGAAAAACTAATATTCCTTTAAATTATTTTCTAGAATTATATGTATATATTACTAGAAAGCAATCATTTATAAATATCACTTTTGTTATATTTGTTTTTCATATATCTATATAAAAAATAAATAGTTTATCGTCATGCTACATTTTTAAGAAGATTATGAAAATCTTAAAGGGTGAACAAGATGATATCAGAAATATGCCAGTAGGAATGTCCAAAAAGCTGTACAAGGATATGGTCAAAGAAATGGACATAATTGCATCGCATGAGGATTCATCTCAACAACAACGTGCTTCAAATGTAATATGCTATCATCGAATTTTTCGACTAGGTGTAATAAATAAACAATTTAGCATTAAATATTAATTTTCAAGTATTTTCTTTTAGAAAAGAAAAGAAAATGGAACCCATTCAACACATAAAACAGGACGACAAGGAATAAAAGGGTTGATATCTAAGTTTGTGAGTAATTGTTGCTTCCGTATAACAATTTTACTAGATTTCATTTTTGTATATTTTAAGTTGTTTTACAACAATCATCATTGAATGTCTTCAAACATGTGCTAACATACAAAGAAGAATCATCAGATGAATTGATTGACATTGGGTTAAATATGGGTTGTCAGTATATGTTGGCATATCAGAAATTAATTGTGGAATTTGTAAGCATCTATCGATCTTGTTTTACTTAGCTCCGTCTATAATTAATAGAACAAAAAAATCTTTTATATTAAATATATGATTTTTTATGGGATATAAAACTTGTAGGAAACAAAGTGTGGAACTGCGCCAACAAATGAAATTTTGAAAGATGGCATGAAATTTGGTTTTGAAAGAATGTGTATAGTTCTGAGTCAATTGTTGCTATGGTACGTCATTTATTTTCGGTTTGCATTGATGTATATTATTTAATATTGCAATTTTCATTATTCTCACCAATGTATATACACTCATTACAATTTATTTGTATGTTTGTAGATAGAAGGTGAAGAAGAAGAAAACAATCAACACTGTGAAAAAAACATTCCTCAAAATAACCCAAGTCATGAAAGTAGCTCGAGCAGTGACAACAATTCAAGTGAAGAATGATTATTATTATGTTTGGATATCAAAGCAAGGCATTGTATTTTTTGAAATATTTGTCTGTTAAATCAGACATTTTGTTTAATGTAATGGACATAGTGTCCCAATTGAAAGACAAAGGGATACCAATAACTGTCCCATTTTGTATGACAAAGAGTGTCTTATATATATATATATAATAAAATACATTTTAATTTATTATATTGTGTGAAATGTAACAACACTGATTAAATATATGGATGATTAAATATTATAATGAAGAGATGTGAAATATGATGATATGATATAACAAATTAATCCAAACATCACATTCAAATGCACTAATAAAAATTTAATTGATATGAATACTGTTATAAGATATGTGTCGTCTTTTGATGAATAATGAATTTTTAAAAATCACAATAATTATGATATGATATAACAAATTAATCCAAACATCACATTCAAATGCACTAATAAAAATTTAATTGATATGAATACTGTTATAAGATATGTGTCGACTTTTGATGAATAATGAATTTTTAAAATCACAATAATTACAATGTCACAGGTCAATGTTTCTAAAAAATACAAAATGAACACCAGGGCATGTTAATTACTGTGCACCTGTGCGTTTGTATGCTAATGCGCACGGATGCATGTCTACGACCTATGGGCACCGCACAAATACCAATACCAATTAGAAATCTCAGTGCATTTGTGTGATATAGCGCACCGATGCATTTATGTGAGACTACTCACCAGTGCGTTTCTACGACCTATGGGCACTACACAAATAACAATACCAATTATAATGATCGATGCATTTGTGTGATACTGCGCACCAATGCGTTTGTATAATACTACGCACCGGTGCATTGATATGACCTATGGGCATTGCACAAATACCAATACCAATTAGAACGGTCCAATGCATTGTATCACCTACAATGCGCCCGGTCGGGTTTTAGACCTTAATGGCCCAGTGCATGCACCTTCGACTGCCTCTAGGTGACTGTATGGCTGACACTCACCAGGACGTTTATAAATGCCCCAGGGCATCCTAAATTTGTTTTCCGTCTCGGTGCTTGGTAGGTTTACAGTACCAGTGCGTTCACTCTATAACGCACCAGTGTGTTGACACCTGATTAGCGCATCGATGAGAAAAACATCCGTAATAACCTCCAACCACCCAGTTCTTTTTTTTTTTTTTGAAATTCCGTTAAAAGCTCCGCCAAAACCTTCGTTACCGAAAATAGATGTTGTAGAAAATGTTCATTTTGAAAATTTTGGCAAATTTTATAACACTAAAAACCTTCGTTATAACCTCTGCTAGAGGATATTTTCCTTGTAGTGAAAGAAGGAGAAAAAGAAGGCTTCAGGATCTACAACTGGTGAGGCTTTGGCCTCGCAATTTGAGTTGGACTTCTTGTTGATCACATGCATGGTGTCAGGTGCAATGGGATCAGGGTGGTAATTGGATAGTCATGCATCTTTCCACATGACGGGAAACAAAGAACCTTTCAGTATCTTGGAGGAGATGGACCTCCTGATGCATATTGAAATGGGTGATGACGGAAGGTATAGCGCTACCGGGATTTGTACAGTTACTTTCCAGAGACAATCAGGTAAACCATTCTTATTAAAAGATGTAATGCATGTACCAGTCTTGAAGAAAAATTTAGTTTTAGTCGCAATGTTGGAGGATAGAGGCTATGATGTTGTCTTCAGTAAAGGAAAAGCTTTCCTTCGACACAAAGAAACAGGACAAGCCAAGAAGATTGGGATTCATATGAAGAATCTCCATAAAATTGATGTAGATGGTTGCGCAACATTGATGGGTAAGGCAAACAAAGTGGTGAGCCGAGATGAGGGTGAGTTATGGCACAAGATATTGGGCCATATACACCACAGAGCTTTGAAGGTCATGCAACAGATTTCTACGGAGCTTCCAAAGGGAAATCTTACGCAGATAAACGCATGCAAGGGATGTACCATGGGGAAGTGTGAGAAAGCCATGAAAATGTCCCTTGAGAGGGAGCTTGATTTGCATGCAGATGAGGAACTCTTGGTTCCAAATAATGAACCTCAATATGTGGAGCATCCACATGCGAAGGACCATGGAGTGGTAGAAACCACTCAAGTAGCGAAATTTCGAACCATATGGGTAGAGGGAGTGCATGCAGCTATACCTCCAGGTGTGAGGTGGGGCGATGTGCAAAATTAATCCCAAGAATAAATTTGGGTAGGATTCATTGAGATGGTGCATCTCATGGATCGAATCTAGCTACGAGGAGCCCATAATACAACAGTAGCATGATCAGTTAGATTGATGCAGTCAGATGTCAGGAGGACAGAAATCAGAGTGACGGGTGTTGGATATTGGAGCGCAGATCATAGTTGGCAGTAGTGAAAAGTGCATGGATACAGATGTCAGCATCGCAGAGAATCTAATAGACATGTGCAGTAGGTACGCATAGTCAGAAGACTCTGATGACAGATGCATTATACTGATTTAGTTGTTTGGGGGCTATTCATTTTTAGAAGTGTTGCATGCAAAAGTTGCATATGCAAGAAATACTAGAGAAGTGTTGCATGCAAGAGTTGCATGTGCGAACAACACTAGAGAAGCGTCGCATGCAAGAGTTGCATGTCACATGCAAGAGGTGCATGTGCGCATGCAAGGAAATTCCTTTCTTGTTGAGAGGGAGTGTTGAAGTTTGCAACAAGAAATAGTGAAATTGGCATCCAGAAACAACATGACAGAACCTACACTAGTGTGGGACCACAGGTCATGTAGCGATGGGTCCTAGCAATACATTAGTGTTCAAGTCAATTTATTTAATAAATTGGAATGTGTCTAATTTAATTATCCCTTAATTAAATTGGACAATAAATTGTAATATTATCTCATAAACACTTGTAATAGTTAATTGAGTGTGATAAACTCAGTTAGCTCATGAATTTTGAGTTGAGGGTAGTTGGTGAGGCATGCAGAGTGATTCTATGTGTTTTAGAGTTCAAGTTGCAATTAAGTGCACGAGTTTAATGCATGAGTAATCAGTAACTCAATTAGGTGAGTTAAAGTCAGTTGAACTAGTTATGACTGTTTGTTGCACTAGTGAGATATCAAGTGAATTAAATCATATTTAATTCACAATCAGTGATCTGCCATGCAACTAATGATTTACTATTAATAGTTGCATGCATGTCAGTTCCAGTAGAGACCCGGTTGAGAAAAAGGTTAAAGGGAAGTTAACTATCAGTTGTGATATTAGCAGGTTGCCTAGATGCATTTAAAACACCATAGGATTCCCATGATACTCAGCATCGTTGAGGAAGGATGAAATTCCTAAAGAATAGGGATTGAATTCATCAAGAATTGTGTGAGTAAGGCAAGCTAAAGACAAGCTGAGAATTGGCTAAGTGTTGGCCCAATTTTGTCTGGATCAGTGTGAGACGATAAGCAGATTGCAGAAGACTCTTGTGAGAAGAGTGCATTGTAATTATTTCATGATTCCTTGTGGAATATACAATATATGATAGAGTGGTTTTGAGCAACAAGGTTTCCTCGGGAAATTATCAGTGTTGTGGTTTGATTTACTTTCTCTTACTTGTTGTGATTGGTGATTTTGTTTAATTTCCGCAATTTATTTATAGAAGGATTCAATATCTAGCTTTAGTACATTGCTTGATCAGATTGAATCCATTGATATACATATGTTTGTATAATTTCTACACTTTGTGACCAAAGTTATTGCATATGAAACACTCGATCTCATTCATTATTGGAGCAAAAGAATTATTTGCATTAGCAACAAATTATTTGGACCTTGAGCAACTCTTAATCTATAAACATTTCTTCTAGGAAACATCTTCAATCTACAATTTATGGCCTTATGTCCAAAATTGTTGCATGCAAGAAAATTAACCATAAAATATAGTAGGATACCTAAATTATTATTTCCATGAAGGAGGAGTAGAGCTTGAGGATCTTGGTTGCTTCACTTTTTGGTTTTATGCTGATTTGACTTCAGCTCCATTATTTTGAGTACCCTAGTTGATTGTTGCAACATTTTCTTGAATTTCCTTTCCTTTTACGACATCGGCATAACTGATACTAGCTTGATCTTTTCCATTTTGTAGAGGAGGCTTGAAGCCCAAACCAGTTTTGTCCTCCGGTGAAGTTTGCATGTTAAGAATATCTTGCAAGGTTTTAGATCCCTTCATAAATTTCTGATTTAGAAATGCTTTAGATTCTTCCTTTGAGAGGTTGGTCCTTATTGCAACAATTTCTTCTTCAAGTTTGTGACAATTTTCTTTCCATTCTTCTAGCTGATTCGTGAGCACATTTTATTTCATTTTTGCCTCTTCCAATTCTCTTTTTAGGTAGAACATGTCTTCTTCATGTGTGCATGCAATAGGAGCTTGACAAATATTATGCTTGAATGATTCACTTTCTCTCTCGAATTTGACCAAATTAATTTTTTGAACTACAATTTGTTGTAGCAAATTTTCCTTGAATTTTTCAAGCTCATCCAACTGAGTCTTCAAAGAATTATCAACCAAGGGAGGTTTATTCTCCTTTAGTTTTCATATTTCCTCTTTCCACAACTTATTTTTGTTTATAGCTTCTCTTAGCTCATCATGTGCAATAATAAGCCCACCTTTATAAACAATTTCTCCATCCTCAAGATCTGATCCATATTTGGACTCAAAATCCATGAGAAAACATTCAATATGTTATTCTTCTTCCAGTGAATATTTCTCACTGCTTTCATCTGAAGTATCAGTGAATATTTCTCACTGCTTTCATCTAAAGTATCATTTTCTTCTTTGGAGTAGTAACTCCTCTTTTGAGCTTTAGCTTTTCGGAATTTCTGAGTTTTATCCTTTCTCTTCTTCTCCTCCTTTTCACTTCTTTTGTGTGGAAATTTTGCAACAAAATGTCTAAATTCTCCACATTCGAAACACTTGAAAGGAAGATCACCTTTATACTTTTCGGAACCTCTCTTTAATTTATTGGAAAACTGATCAAATTCTTCATCATATTCACTACTAGAATAGATTTCATCTTCCTTAATTTTCGTTAGAATTTTCTTGAGCTTCTTGGTAAGAGCCTTGACATTCTTGGAGGCCTTGAATTCAACTTCACTAGACTCAGATTTCTCTTCTATAATGGGCATCTCATAGGCTATAATAATTCCAAGCCATTGATCCATAATGAGGGTGCTCAAATCAAACATCTCTTCAATAGAAGAAACATTTGGATAAAATATTGCTTGTAAAGACCTCAATATTTTCTGAATAATGACTTCATCTTCTTAATTTTCATCTATGCTCTTGATTATATTGGCCACTGTTTCAACCCTTTGGAAATATTTTGCAATAGTTTCATCTTCCCTCATTTTCAAGCTCTCAAACCTCATCCTATAGGTTTGGAGCTTTGTTTTATTCACATTCTTATCACCTTCATATCTATTCTCAACTTTGTACCAAACTTCTTTGGCTAATTTAAAATACATGAATTTTATCAACTTATTACATACGAGTCCTTCCAAATAACATTTATGACTTTGGCATTATTTTGAGAAAAAAAAATTCTATCAAGGCCTGATGGAATAATATCAAGAACAACATACCTGGACACCACAATACAATAAATATCAATACCTAAACTAATGAGGTGCCCCTCCATTCTCATCTTCCACAGATTGTAGTTCCCACTGTAAAAAAATGGAAGCTTCACATCATGAGCAACCATTTTCCCTTCTCAAATTATCCTTTCAATGGTGAGGTTGCAGCAAAAGGAGTGGGCTATGATACCCATTGTTAGCCACAAGTAATACTGAGCAGGGGGTGGGGAATCAGTAGTACAAAAATATAACAATTAAATTTTTTGTAATTAAAACTTATTTAGAAAGTCACTTCAAAAAGATATAACAAGAATATTCACATGCACAAGAGAAACACAAATAATCATCACATGTAGACACTTAGATTTTAGGTGGGAAAATCCCCCTCTAGGGTAAAAAACCACTAAATTGTTTTTTGCTTCTTCGTATTATCTATTGCTTCTAAATATTCTCATTTGCATACATTAGCTAGCCACCACTAGAAATGGATCACCCACCCCTTGATTGAAATGATACATGTTGGCTACAACCAAGTTGGAGAACCCACTCCTACAATAGACAATCAACATGCACTTAGCTTGAAGCCTCTACCCTAAGTACAAACAGTTATGCAACAGGATAATATGATTAAGAACTAAAAACATTGTTGCATAAAAAAAAGCTAGCATCAAATAAGCACACTCATGTAGCCACAATTTCACACTCCAAATGAGAGAACAAATCTCTCTACACACACTGTCCAAACCGATCTTAAATCTCTGCACACAAATCTGAAACATTGTTGATGAATTATTTATGAAGCGCACTGCAATACTGAAGCTCTGAGCGCACTACTACAATCATTGGTTTGTGCTCTTTCTCTACATGCACACTCACTCACTCACACTGCTAGAGAACTAACCAAATGAGCAACTTTTCTTCTCATATTTATAAAATTTGGAAATGGTTAAGTCACTAAATTCTTCAGATGATGGAGCTTGCCGAAAACATTTTCACATGCTTCAAATTTGATTGATATAGGATCCTTGACCAAATCAAGCCACTTACTCCACAAGCCTTTTGATAATTTCAACTTTGATCAACTTCTAGAGGCCCCGCGACTTCTCTCGACCTTTTTCTGAAAAATTCTAACCATAAGCTTCACCAAAAACAAAATAATTTTAATTGTGCATGCGAAATCTAGAGTAATTTTAGTGTTTTCTTTTGGTCTCACACACAAGCCTATGAAATTTTCTAGTCTCTCCCATAACACTATGAAAATTTTATTGGAGTCTTTCAGTCGCGTGGACAAGCCCTCATCCCAACGACTAGGGAAGAGCATAATGTAAAATAAAAAATCTTGCTGTCAAACTTGCAACAAAGCTTCAGTGGGTTGATATGACCTGCAAACCATCCTTCCAAGCCAAATTGACATCAAGAAACCAAATGTATGACTCAGTAAGACTCCACACAACATCAACTAGACCTCTAACAAGGTTGTGACTCAGCTTTAGATGAGGCCTTATTACATCATGACACTTATTCTACATACCTTATGGTACTATGACAACACTTTACATCAACATGACAACACTCAACAAGTATACAACTATTAGAAAATTATATATTACAGACCAATGGAAAACATAAAATATGCGAGAAAACAAACACAGATATACATGGTTAACCCAATTTGGGCTACGTCCATGAATAAAAAACTAATCCTTCCTTATTATCCAACAAAATGAAGAGATACATCCTACAACAAATCTGTTGTAATTTATTATTTTCTCTCACACTGTTTCCTCTCTCTTTCTCACTCAAAATACACCTAATACACAATTGCAATACAAGTCCCTCATATAAAATGAGGGGTTTCCTTCTAGGGAAAAAAACCATAAATTAAACATAACTTCTACTGTTAGATAATTCGCCTAATGAACGGCCCAGATTGACTACGAAATTACAATATTTTATAAGGAAATTTTTCATCTATTTTTATCTTTGGGGGCATTGCCCCTGAATCCCCACTTGGGGGGGGGATGGTCCCCCTTGAACCCCCATGGGGGGGACAAGTCCCCTCCACATCCCTCGCGTGGAGGGGTGTGCTAGCACCTGAATTGGACCCCAGGCTGCAAAGGCAAAATAGGGTAACAACTAAACCATGCTCAGCCTTGTAGCTAGCCCTACAAGGACAGTAGAGGGCTCTCTCTGTGAAAGAATATTCAATGGAACACAATAAATGGACTGATATTAGGCTAGATAAAATGATAGGGATATAAAGGTTAAATAAAATGAAATGAATGAATTTCAGGGATGTGTGGGATATAAAGGACAATTGAAACGGGGAATTAAATCAGGACACAGGGTATTTCATGGGGCAAGATAGGCAGGAAAATTAGCAATTAAAATTAAAATAGGATGGGATGGAAAGACTGGTGAGGAGTTGAAAAGGGCACAATAAATGCATCCTTTTCAAACAGAAGAAAAATACAGAGTATGAATGATTTCCCAAGGTAGAGCATAAAAAATGGATTCTACCTTTCTATCTTGAAAGCATTCAAAGGAAATGTTTATGGATGAATGAAACACATAAAAATTCACATATGAAACAAAGGAGAGAAACAAATTCTAACTCTCATACCACATGGATCCTGTTGTAGCTCCTAGAGACAGCCCTGAGTTGCCAAAGACCAGTGCCTAGGACATCTTAAACACTAGGGAGTATAAAATATATTTCGGGCTTATTATCAGCTTTGGACTCTCTACCTTTTCAACTTATGTAAAACGTCATCATATGGATGGGACCAAACTTCCTTCGGATTTTAGAAAGTTATAAGGACTCTGTAAAGACAAGAAGGGAATCTTCAATACATATATACTTCAGACAGCTTAGAGACAACTTTCATCAGAGAGGGCCAGTTTCTCAACGACATATAGGCATTTTAAACAGAAAGATATTTGTGGCGCAGAAAGTGAAAGGGGAATACTAACTACCAATGAAATGGTGCTCGGAAAACATATTTCAACATGATATGGGCTTAGGAACTAAGGATCCATATATATCAATCAGTTCAGTAAGAGTAACATTTCACGATGTTTAATACAGAGGAAATATGAATGATGTGTTAAGCGGAACGACATATCATGTATGAGCCATATTTAAAGCAACATGTACCAGTAAAGCATGAGTATCAGACAGCGATAAATTCATACCCGAGCTAGCAAGTTACTCGCATTCCAAGACACGATAAAAGGAAATTAAAAACAGTGGAGAGAACAATGATACAATATCACAAAGAAAGAGTCACAAACTATACAGCATTAAGACTGGAATCCTCATATATAACTAGAACTTCTCTTCGCTGAAACCCCACGGGCTCTGTGTATTTTCATTGATAATTCCACGACAAGCATACAAAAAACCTTTACACTGCAAGTTTCTTCAGGAAATCTGGAACCCGTTTTTCTCATTGGATCTTACTTATATAGGCTTCTACCTATCTCAGCGAGAAGATATTTTTTGGAAAAATGTCTTCTTCGCATAAAATGTTAAATGTCATTCTCAAAACAGCAAAATTCATGATGAGGAATCAGGCCTCCCATCACGGATAGCCAGGCCCTCGGCCGTTTTCAAAAACAGAAAGTTAAACAGCAGTTTTCTGGTGAAAAAGTAAAATGCAGGAGTGGGGCAAACAACCCACTCAAAACTTAAAAGAAACTAATTCAGTAAAAAGTAAATAGGCCGTTGAGGTCAAATCATGAGTTGAAAAAATATCATAGGTGCGGAAGAGTTGAGGCAGTTGCTGATTCTGGTGGCGGCACGTTCACGGATGAACTGGCATACTAGCTCGTAAACTGAGTGCACCTCTACTGACTGTCTGCAGCTGGTTCGGGCATTGCTGAGAACCCCTCCACCTCGACAAAGGCCTCTGTGAGGGCGTGGAAACCCGCCCCAGTAGGAAGCTTGTGTTTTATCAAATGGAGGAGGGTGAACTCTTTTTGAAGGAATGAAACAATCATGTCAGCCTTGAGTTGAGCAGCTTTACCTATCTGGAGGTCGGTTCGATCTCTTTCTTCTTGCAAGCGCACTGTATATTGGGTCAAAGGCAAGAGCACGGAAGGAGTGGTCGGGTCCCAACAGGAAGGAAGCCCAGCTGTCATGATCTCACCCCATACTGTGTCGAATCGTTCCATGTTGGCGACCACCTGTTGGAGAGCTCTCGAAGCTGTGACTCGGGCCATCTCTTTGTTGATGATTTTACGACACTCAATAGCCTCCGTGAATCGGCTTGGAATACCGTGCTTCTCCATGTCATCTGATCCCAGCTCATTAAGGAATGAAATATACTCTTTGGCATGTTGGGCCCTGTTGGACAGATCGAGGTCTACCTCCTGCAGTTTCCTACTGAGATAGGGTATAGCAGACTTATGCTCCCCCATCGTCCTTAAGAAGCCCCATTGCTCGGTCACAGCTGAGATTATATCAGACCAAATTATATTCCTAGCCTCAAGGAGGGTGAGATTTCCCTTTGCACGGCTCTTCATGTCGGCGATAGTTTTTTGCTGATCGACCATCGTCTTCTTTTCCTGCTCTATTTCTCTCTGCAACTCTTCTAATATTCTGGTGTTCTCGGCCAGAGAGTTTTCTAAGTTTGTGATCTTTTGCCTTGCTGTGGACGCCTACTTTTCCAATACCTCATTTTCAGCTCTTGCTGTGGCCAATTGCTCAGACAGCGAGCTAGTTCCACTTGAAACCACGATCGGTTGGCAGCTGTGTGAGTCCCATCTAGCTTGCAGCTCTATTGCCTTAGTCTGTAGTATGGTGACTGTTTCAGCCATCTTTTCTTTCTCCTCTCTTTCCTTTGATAGCTTACCGGACAATTCTGCTTTCTCATGCTCTACTTGCACCAGTTCAGCCGTCTGGACATGGCGGGAGGCTGGTATGCCGGCCTGACCCTTTGTTGACGCGACTTCCTTCTGCAGCTTTTCAATCAAAGCCGCCTGTGGGTTTGTTTCCCCCGTATCCTTTCCCTTGATCAGGTCTTGGAGGAAACGCACCTGATTTGCTTGGGCGCGGCAGCTAGCCTATTCGCTTGTCAGGGTAGCCCTCAACTGTTCATGTTTCTGCTCTAACTTCTTCAGCGCGAGGGTGACCCGCATCAGTTCATCTTTCATCATATCACATACAGTCTAGAATAGGTCGCACATGTCGTTGGCTGGCACTTTATTCATGTCGATCGCATACTCGAGCACCCAATAGCTGGTGACACCTGAATTAGGGTCCAAGATAGCTTCTGCCATAGATAATACCAAGTTTTTGGTGTCCGCGTTCATGGAGGAAAAGAGCCTGGTATGATATTTTTCAACGTACCCTCCTAGCTCAGCTTTATATTTGTCTTGGATTGCTCTATTTGCCTGATCCCTTTCCATTGCCCTTGGCGAGGTATGCTCTATGATGGCCTGTGTGACCTCTGTGAAGTCGGAAGAAGTGGTACTGTCCCTTAGCACCTTTATCCTGGCCTTGCCTTTATCCAATTTTCCGTATACTGTGAAAGGTTCCAGCAGTTGTTCCTCTCCTATGACTTATGCCTCACTAGAGGCTGTTTTTTACTTTTTGTGAGGGGGAACTGCTCCTGAGGTACCTGCTTCTTCTCCGCCTGTGCCTTTATTGACGTTCTCTTCCTCCCCTATAGCAAATGAATCTGTCTCCATCTGCGAAAACAAGGGCCAAGTTTCGAGATTAGTCCTCCATTCCATGAATGGCCTCGGCTCATGCATATAGGGTGCAGACTTGTTCCTTTTTCTTTTGTTCGAGATAATTTCTCGAGGGTCATAAGCCCAGCTTTTTCCCAGCCTTAGGTCCAGACCTTGCAGCATTTTCTCAATGATTGGGAGGGCATGTCTCGAGTTCACCACAAAGGGGCCGATTTCAACGGGAAGCCTTAGGATGTAACCCTTCTTGGCAGGAAAAAAATGGAGCTGATCGGCCTTGAGGGCCTGCCGGATGTATTCGAGTGCATAAACTCGCCAGATAGGAAACACTGGCAGCCGGTAAGGGGAAACTTCGGCTCCATAGACCCGAATTTCGGTGTAGTCTTCGAATAGAAACCAATCTCCAGTGCTCTGGGATTTTTCGGCTTGCAGCAAGCTTTTCATTTCTGGAAAGACCCTAGGGGAAGGCAAGTCATGAATAATGGTATAGGCAATAGACATGAAACTATTCACAAAACTGGAATAACCCTCTCCCTTAGGTAATTGACGCACAGAGAAATTCCAGTCAAAAACTGGTCGGGGTTGGGAATTCTCATGATATACTTTGTCTAACCCCAAACCCTCAAATTTATCGGCGTGCTGGTACAAGAAGAGATAGAAAACCATTGAACAGAAACGAAACTGACGGGTTTCTGGAAGCTCCTGGAATTGGGTTCGAATGGCAGTGGCGAGGAAACCAGGAATATCTAATACTACCCCCTTCTGGGACATGAGCCATAAGAGATGGACGCACACCGTGGAAATTTCTTCCGGACTTCCTACCCCTAAAAGGCCAGCAATCAGAGAGAGAATGGGCCGAACTTCCTCTTCGAACAAGCTTAATGGAAAAGGCTCTATGGTGGGAAGAGAAGTAACTTGGTTGCCGATTATAGAGGAGATGAAGGCTTGCCGGGCCTTGCGTGGTTGTTTGATGAACTGGGCGGCCAAAGCTGCTTCTCTGAAACTGATATATGTGTCGCTGGTAGGAAAGCGAAGGGCCTGTTTGATAATATCGGGGGAAAGGGAAAAAACTTTGTTCCCTTGAGGAGAGGTGAAGGTGCCTCGATGCTCGTCGAAAACATCTCTGAGCCAAGAGATAAAATCAACTACAAAGTGAACTTGAGGGGCAATTTGGTGGTACAGGCCAGACACGACTACTCGGTAACGGTCTGTTTTCTTAACATGACGACTGAAAAGTACGGGCTTAATGCTGCGGATGTCAAATGGGTATTTAGGGTCACAGATACCAGCTTGTAGGTCGATGAGAGGGTCGAACCCGGGTGGGTTCCTAGATTCACGGACCTGGGGGGTTCCTAGATTCACGGACCTGGGGGGTCTCTGGTTCATTTTTCTTGGGCGTTCCCCTTCCCATGGCTGACATTCAAGAATTTTGAAAAATCGAAAGGAAAACAGATGGAGTATGAATGACGGAGTACCTGAACGGAAGGTAAATCTGCTCGGGAAATCGACACAGGGAACTCTGATAATGATTTGGTAGACCAGGCGCTCTTTCCTACTTGGTATATGCCGTAGACGGAAACCTGTGACTTTTTACTGGAGTGAAATACGGGGGAAATGTTATCTCTGGACTAGGAAATTTGAGGTAAAAAGACGGATGGGTAAAACGAATGAAGGCAAGTGCCCTAAGGACACTGACGGTGAGGCACGCGGCGCATAAGGATTGGGTGTGTCAGAGTGCAGGTGGGCGCCTCGTGCCGGGTTTAATACTGGTACGGGCCTCAGTACCAGTTAACCTAAAGGACTTTACCTTACCTTTTTACCATATAAAACCGACGATTCTTGAATATATTTCCCAAAAGGCATATTCTAAACATAGCATATCGATCTTCAGGTCCCGCGCGTTAGCTTTGCCACGTCATCCCCTTTACTTCAGGTTCCCACCACGCCACGCTGTCACAATTCCGCGAGGGTATGGGTCTCTTCCCTCCCTCGCTGCTCGACCCCCTTGGAATTTCCCTCGTGTGCATCTTCACGCGGCGGAAATTTCTTTCAATACACAGGTTTTGCGCTTAGTGTAGCGTTCCATTGCCTTTTATATTTCTGTTAGCTTTTTAACTTTATACTCCTTTCTTTTCGTGTTAATTCCGCCTTTGGCTTTAACGCACGTGGCCTACGTTGCTTTGTCTCCTTTCGACCCACTTTTGAAATATTTCGTCCTTTGATACAAAGCTTAATGCATGACTTGTCAACCTTTTAATACACCAATGACTAATGTTAAAGATTAAACAACATTGGCTCCACCTGGGGACGGCACGTTCATCCTCGAACGTGTCGAGAACTACGTAGACCGCCTGTTTATCTTCTGTGAACGCCACTTCCCTTGCACTTCCAACTTCTCCCTTCATAAATCATCCTGACTCATGCATTATTCAATTCAAAAAAAACGAAAACAACAGCTAATGTACAATATAATACAATTAGGCTTTTTCAGCCCGCTTCAGAACTGAAAGTACGGTTTGAGGAACTGTCCATTTACAGGGACGTCGAGCACATCTCCCTGCAAATTCTCCAGCTTAAAGGTATTATTTCCTCCTTGTTCTTTAATCTTGAAGGGACCGAACCAAAGGGGATCAAATTTACCGTGCTTACCTGTATCGGCCCTTCGCACATCCCACCTGAGAACTAGGTCTCCCACCTGTAGCTTTCTGTCCTTGGCGTGCTGGTCAAACAGCTCCTTCATTTTCTCCTGGTATTCCACAATTCGCTGATTCACCTGACCACACGTTTCTTCGAGTTCCACCAGTTGGTTAATTCTTCTGGTCATGCCATCAAGTTCCTCCTGAGCCTCTTGCATGAAACGAGCGACGGGTAAAGCTAATTGTATAGGGAACACAGCTTCTCATCCATATACTAACTCATAGGGAGATTTCCCAGTTTCTCTTTTACTAGTAATCTTGTTTACCCACAGAGCGAACTTCAGTTGGGCATCCCAGTTCCTCTGGTTTTCATTTATTGTCTTCTTTAGAGCTCTCACCAGCGTTTTATTTGATGATTCTGCCAAACCATTCCCCTGTGGGTAGTAAGTTGTAGAGTGACCCAGAGTGATATTATATTGCTGACAGAAACTCACAAATTTTGTAGATTTGAACGCTTGGGCATTGTCAGTCACTATTCTAGCAGGACATCCAAACCTGGATATAATGTTCTCTTCCATGAATTTAATTATCACTGTGTTTGTAGCATTTCGTGCAGGTATGGCTTCCACCCACTTCGTGAAATAATCCGTGGCAGTCAAGATCCATTTATGTTGTCCACTTGAAGGCGGGTGAATCTCGCCTATGAATTCAATCCCCCACTGTCTGAAAGGTTCGTCGACATGTACAGGAATCAGGGGGACTGGGATTTTTACTTTCTCTAGCTCTTCTTGTAGACTGAAAGCGGAGGAGGACTTATCTATCGACACCTCTTTAGATTATTTTTCCTTAGAGTCTGTGTTCTGTGGGAGAGGCTTGACTTCCTTTACGACTGGTTTGACATTAGGAGGAGTAGTTGCTTGTGAAGATGAAGGAATTTGAGTGTCAAAATGTAAAGGCTGGCCAAGAGGTTTCTTACCTCTCTCAGGGACTTTCCGAGTTGTCTCCTCCTGAGCAGGTGCTGACTTTTGGGGTGTGTCCTCCTCTTCATCTTGAGTGCGGGTTCTCTTTCTGGAGGACCTGAGGTCATATTTTCTATTGAACTGGGCTTGCATGAAGTCAACGAACTGTTTACAGTAATCATCAATCGCGGGCTCTTCAGTATCCTCGTTGGCCTTCATTTTTGAGTGAGCTTGTACTTCCCCTTCCTCACTTTCATGTACAGGACATTCTATGTCATCACTGTCTGATAAGACAAGGCATGCCTCCTCTTGTTCGTAGGCAGGATCTTCAAGAGAAGCCTCTACTTTCCCCTCCAAGTATAGAGGATGCGGTACCTGATCTTGTTGCTCCTTCTGTCCCCTCTGCAGTATCTGCAAGGGTGGTTTTCTGTGTTGAGGGTTGAATCCTCTGTTTGGAGCATTCTGGAAATTCTTTGGGGGTGAGTTCTTGGCCTCCATCTCAAGCTTGACCAGCTTACTTGAGAGATTCTTGATCATCCTATTCATCTCCTCAATCTTGTCATTGGCTGAATCTCTATCTTGACCTGAGGTGGATACTTCCTCTTTTCCCCTCCTTCTAACATCCTGTTCTTGTTTCCCTTTGGATTTTCCAGTCGAGACAAAATTTGCTTCTATCTCCAGTGCGTCTGTCTGTGCATCATCCAGAGTGACTGGCTTTCTCTATCTCAATGAGAAACTGAATTCAGAATCAAATGCTGCCACAAAAACGACCTTGGCAGCGATCTGATGAGACTTCATCTCGGCGGGGAGACTCAGGTACAATTTGTTAAATCTTCTGATAAACTCTGACACCCCTTCATTATGTTTCTTTTTCAGAGTGTTGAATTTGGTAAGGACATTACCATGATCTTTCTTTTCTCCCCATTTTTTGATGAACGCATCCTCCATTGCCTCCCATGTGTTGATAGAACGGGCTCCAAGCGTCTTGAACCATTTTCTAGCTTCCCCATCTAAGGATTGCACGAACATCCTTAGGACCACATCCAGATGTTCCACATTGAAATTCTCTACGAAAGAGTAAAAGACTTCGATATGTTTCTGGGCTTCAATCTCATTCTCGCCATTGAATCTGGGCAGAATCTTCAAATAGTCTTGTGGCAAGTCATTTAGTACTGCAGGTAGCTCCAAAGGAGCATATCTGTTTTGCAGGAAACCAGGGACATTAGCCATTGGAGGAGAAGGTGGAGGTAATAAGAGTGCTTGATGAGTAAGTGGAGGATTGGGTGGAAGCGCAGTGTGTATGATGATAGGGATATAATGGACGGCAGCTGTGGATGATGAAGACAAGGGTGGGGTGGTAACAGCAGATACTTCCGTGACCTCTTTAACTTCTTCTGTTTCTGGAGTAGGATGGAAAATGTAACGGGTGGTATCTACTGACTCAGCCTCATCTTTAACTCGGATATTACCCGTGGGTAGGTAGTCAGAGTAATAGCCGGCTTCACCCAGAGCGGAGTTAGAGTCTTTCCACTGGGCGAACTGAGAGGAGGAAGAAGGGAGGTCTTCTAGAGAGAGCGGTGGAATTTCAGTATGAACAAATGGTCTTCCCCTTTAGTTTCTTCTATGTAGGATTCTTTCTGGGTCAGACACAGAGGGTGTCCTTGGCTGAGATGTATCTGACCTAAGGTGTGGCTTACGGGGAGCCAGGACTGCAAACAGGTTGAACTGTAACATGACTGTGGAGTCGCCAAGGTGAGGGGTGCACAACTCTCCACTCTTCGTGCTCACCTGACTGAAGAGTGAATAGGTTTTTTTGAGGCCCAGGTTAAATTTCTTCAACTTCGTCCCCGGCAACGGCGCCAAAAAGATGTTGTAGCTCCTAGAGACAGCCCTGAGTTGCCAAAGACCAGTGCCTAGGACATCTTAAACACTAGGGAGTATAAAATATATTTCGGGCTTATTATCAGCTTTGGACTCTCTACCTTTTCAACTTATGTAAAACGTCATCATATGGATGGGACCAAACTTCCTTCGGATTTTAGCAAGTTATAAGGACTCTTTAAAGACAAGAAGGGAATCTTCAATACATATATACTTCAGACAGCTTAGAGACAGCTTTCATCAGAGAGGGCCAGTTTCTCAACAACATATAGGCATTTTAAATAGAAAGATATTTGTGGCGCAGAAAGTGAAAGGGGAATACTAACTACCAATGAAATGGTGCTCGGAAAACATATTTCAACATGATATGGGCTTAGGAACTAAGAATCCATATATATCAATCAGTTCAGTAAGAGTAACATTTCACGATGTTTAATACATAGGAAATATGAATGATGTGTTAAGCGGAACGACATATCGTGTATGAGCCATATTTAAAGCAACATGTACCAGTAAAGCATGAGTATCAGACAGCGATAAATTCATACCCGAGCTAGCAAGTTACTCGCATTCCAAGACACGATAAAAGGAAATTGAAAACAGTGGAGAGAACAATGATACAATATCACAAAGAAAGAGTCACAAACTATACAGCATTAAGACTGGAATCCTCATATATAACTAGAACTTCTCTTCGCTGAAACCCCACGGGCTCTGTGTATTTGCATTGATAATTCCATGACAAGCATACAAAAAACCTTTACACTGCAAATTTCTTCAGGAAATCTGGAACCCGTTTTTCTCATTGGATCTTACTTATATAGGCTTCTACCTATCTCAGCGAGAAGATATTTTTTGGAAAAATATCTTCTTCGCATAAACAAAATTTGTTAAATGTCATTCTCAAAACAGAAAAATTCATGATGAGGAATCAGGCCTCCCATCATGGATAGCCAAGCCCTCGGCCATTTTCAAAAACAGAAAGTTAAACAGCAGTTTTCTGGTGAAAAAGTAAAATGCAGGAGTGGGGCAAACAACCCACTCAAAACTTAAAAGAAACTAATTCAGTAAAAAGTAAATAGGCCGTTGAGGTCAAATCATGAGTTGACAAAATATCATAGGTGCGGAAGAGTTGAGGCAGTTGCTGATTCTGGTGGCGAAACGTTCGCGGATGAACTGGCATACTGGCTCATAAACTGAGTGCACCTCTGCTGACTGTCTGCAGCTGGTTCGGGCATTACTGAGAACCCCTCCACCTCGACAAAGGCCTCTGTGAGGGCGTGGAAACCTGCCCCAGTAGGAAGCTTGTGTTTTATCAAATGGAGGAGGGTGAACTCTTTTCGAAGGAATGAAACAATCATGTCGGCCTTGAGTTGAGCAGCTTTACCTGTCTGGAGGTCGGTTCGATCTCTTTCTTCTTGCAAGCGCACTGTATATTGGGTCAAAGGCAAGAGCACGGAAGGAGTGGTCGGGTCCCAACAGGAAGGAAGCCCAGCTGTCATGATCTCACCCCATACTGTGTCGAATCGTTCCACGTTGGCGACCACCTGTTGGAGAGCTCTCGAAGCTGTGACTCGGGCCATCTCTTTGTTGATGATTTTGCGACACTCAATAGCCTTCGTGAATCGGCTTGGAATACCGTGCTTCTCCATGTCATCTGATCCCAGCTCATTAAGGAATGAAATATACTCTTTGGCATGTTGGGCCCTGTTGGACAGATCGAGGTCTGCCTCCTGCAGTTTCCTACTGAGATAGGGTATAGCAGACTTATGCTCCCCCATCGTCCTTAAGAAGCCCCATTGCTCGGTCACAACTGAGATTATATCAGACCAAATTATACTCCTAGCCTCAAGGAGGGTGAGATTTCCCTTCGCACGGCTCTTCATGTCGGCGATAGTTTTTTGCTGATTGGTCATCGTCTTCTTTTCCTGCTCTATTTCTCTCTGCAACTCTTCTACTATTCTGGTCTTCTCGGCCAGAGAGTTTTCTAAGTTTGTGATATTTTGCCTTGCTGTGGACGCCTACTTTTCCAATACCTCATTTTCAGCTCTTGCTGAGGCCAATTGCTCAGACAGCGAGCTAGTTCCACTTGAAACCACGGTCGGTTGGCAGCTGTGTGAGTCCCATCTAGCTTGCAGCTCTATTGCCTTAGTCTGTAGTATGGTGATTGTTTCAGCCATCTTTTGTTTCTCCTCTCTTTCCTTTGATAGCTTACCGGAAAATTATGCTTTCTCTTGCTCTACTTGCACCAGTTCAACCGTCTGGACATGGCGGGAGGCTGGTATGCGGGCCTGACCCTTTGCTGACGCGACTTCCTTCTGCAGCTGTTCAATCAAAGCCACCTGTGGGTTTTTTTCCCCCGTATCCTTTCCCTTGATCAGGTCTTGGAGGAAACGCACCTGATTTGCTCGGGCGCGGCAGCTAGCCTGTTTGCTTGTCAGGGTAGCCCTCAACTGTTCATGTTTCTGCTCTAACTTCTTCAGCGCGAGGGTGACACGCATCAGTTCATCTTTCATCATATCACATACAATCTGGAATAGGCCGCACATGTCTTTGGCTGGCACTTTCTTCATGTCGATCGCATACTCGAGCACCCGATAGCTAGTGACACCTGAATTAGGGTCCAAGATAGCTTATGCCATAGATAATACCAGGTTTTCGGTGTCCGCGTTCATGGAGGAAAAGAGCCTGGTATGATATTTCTCAACGTACCCTCCCAGCTCAGCTTTATATTTGTCTCGGATTGCTCTATTTGCCTGATCCCTTTCCATTGCCCTTGGCGAGGTATGCTCTATGATGGCCTGTGTGACCTCTGTGAAGTCGAATGAAGTGGTACTTTCCCTTAGCACCTTTATCCCGGCCTTGCCTTTATCCAATTTTCTGTATACTGTGAAGGGTTCCAGCAGTTGTTCCTCTCCTATGACTTCTGCCTCACTGGAGGCTGTTTTTTGCTTTTTGTGAGGGGGAACTGCTCCTGAGGTACCTGCTTCTTCTCCGCCTATGCCTTTATTGACGTTCTCTTCCTCTCCTGTAGCAGATGAATCTGTCTCCATCTACGAAAACAAGGGCCAAGTTTCGAGATTAGCCCTCCATTCCATGAATGGCCTCGGCTCATGCATATAGGGTGCAGACTTGTTCCTTTTTCTTTTGTTCGAGATAATTTCTCGAGGGTCATAAGCCCGGCTTTTTCCTAGCCTTAGGTCCAGACCTTGCAGCATTTTCTCAATGATTGGGAGGGCATGTCTCGAGTTCACCACAAAGGGGCCGATTTCAATGGGAAGCCTTAGGATGTAACCCTTCTTGGCAGGAACAAAATGGAGCTGATCGGCCTTGAGGGCCTGCTGGATATATTCGAGTGCATAAACTCAATGGATAGGAAACACTGGTAGCCGGTAAGGGGAAACTTCGGCTCCATAGACCCGAATTTCGGTGTAGTCTTCGAATAGAAACCAATCTCCAGTGCTCTGGGATTTTCCGGCTTGCAGCCAGCTTTTCATTTCTGAAAAGACCCTAGGGGAAGGCGATTCATGAATAATGGTATAGGCAATATACATGAAACTATTCACAAAACTGGAATAACCCTCTCCCTTAGGTAATTGACGCACAGAGAAATTCCAGTCGAAAACTGGTCGTGGTTGGGAATTCTCACGATATACTTTGTCTAACCCCAAACCCTCAAATTTATCGGCGTGTTGGTACAAGAAGAGATAGAAAACCATTGAACAGAAACGGAACTGACGGGTTTCTGGAAGCTCCTGGAATTGGGTTCGAATGGCAGTGGCGAGGAAACCAGGAATATCTAATACTACCCCCTTCTGGGACATGAGCCATAAGAGATGGACGCACACCGTGGAAATTTCTTCCGGACTTCCTACCCCTAAAAGGCCAGCAATCAGAGAGAGAATGGGCCGAACTTCCTCTTCGAACAAGCTTAATGGAAAAGGCTCTATGGCAGGAAGAGAAGTAACCTAGTTGCCGGTTATAGAGGAGATGAAGGCTTGCCGGGCCTCGCGTGGCTGTTTGATGAACTGGGTGGCCAAAGCTACTTCTCTGAAACTGATATATGTGTCGCTGGTAGGAAAGCGAAGGGCCTGTTTGATAATATCGGGGGAAAGGGAAAAAACTTTGTTCCCCTGAGGAGAGGTGAAGGTGCCTCGATGCTTGTCGAAAACATCTCTGAGCCAAGAGATAAAATCAACTACAGAGTGAACTTGAGGGGCAATTTGGTGGTATAGGCCAGACACGACTACTCGGTAACGGTCTGTGTTCTTAACATGACGACTGAAAAGCACGGGCTTAATGCTGTGGATGTCAAATGGGTATTTAGGGTCACAGATACCAGCTTGTAGGTCGATGAGAGGGTCGAACCCGGGTGGGTTCCTGGATTCACGGACCTGGGGGGTCTCTAGTTCATTTTTCTTGGGCGTTCCCCTTCCCATGGCTGACATTCAAGAATTTTGAAAAAGCGAAAGGAAAACAGATGGTGTATGAATGACGGAGTACCTGAACGGAAGGTAAATCTGCTCGGGAAAGCGACGCAGGGAACTCTAACAATGATTTGGTAGACCAGGCGCTCTTTCCTACTTGGTATATGCCGTAGACGGAAACCTGTGACTTTTTACTGGAGTGAAATACGGGGGAAATGTTATCTCTGGACTGGGTAATTTGAGGTAAAAAGATGGATGGGTAAAACGAATGAAGGCAAGTGCCCTAAGGACACTGACGGTGAGGCACACGGCGCATAAGGATTGGGTGTGTCAGAGTGCAGGTGGGCGCCTCGTGCCGGGTTTAATACTGGTACGGGCCTCAGTACCAGTTAACCTAAAGGACTTTACCTTACCTTTTTACCATATAAAACCGACGATTCTTGAATATATTTCCCAAAAGGCAGATTCTAAACATATCATATCGATCTTTGGGTCCCGCGCGTTAGCTTTGCCACGTCATCCCCTTTACTTCGGGTTTCCACCACGCCACGCTGTCACAATTCCGCGGGGGTATGGGTCTCTTCCCTCCCTCGCTGCTCGACCCCCTCGGAATTTCCCTCGTGTGCGTCTTCACGCGGCGGCAATTTCTTTCAATACATAGGTTTTGCGCTTAGTGTAGCGTTCCATTGCCTTTTATATTTCTGTTAGCTTTTTGACTTTATACTCCATTCTTTTCGTGTTAATTCCACCTTTGGATTTAACGCACGTGGCCTATGTTGCTTTATCTCCTTTCGACCCACTTTTGAAATATTTCGTCCTTTGATACAAAGCTTAATGCATGACTTGTCAACCTTTTAATACACCAATGACTAATGTTAAAGATTAAACAACAGATCCCACAAATCAAAGCTGCATCTCTTATTAATTCCTGTCAAACTGTACACTGTAGCGCAGAGATGTTCTTCCACACTATTCCCCTACTCTCTCAGACTGCTTACAAATGATTTACAATTACAATAAATAAGTTGAAATGTGGGAATATAGATCCATGAGAAGAGGAGTTGTTCTAACAGCAGAAGAACTGAAATACCATCATAGAAAGAAACACAACAATCTGCCCCTGAAAATAAGGGACATCATTACATTGACTGCTTTGGAGATTTTGTTGTTAGGCTGTATGAACGAAAATAGGTAATATGATGAACAGATTTCCTATTTCGCTATTGTTGTAGATATCTTTATTTTATTTTAAGCTCTCGGCCTTTGACTATTCGCTTTCCATTTGCTGTTTGAATAAAACCAACTTTTTTTAATAAAAATGACTTTGAATGAAACACTGCCTTTGGTGAAGGGAAAAATAGTGAATAGGAAAGAAGGGAGAGGAAGCAGGACCCATATGGAAATCGCAATCACAATCGGGCAGGAGAGAAGGAATATAATATAACAAACAGTAATCGCAATCAGAATCGGAGCGGGGCGGGCGGAGTAATATATGAAATAAAACTTTCCGATGTGATTGGGGAGAAAGGCCTTTATAAAAATGAAACGAATGAAATTTAAACTTTTACAAAGGAAAAGGGGTTTTTGTTATGAATGGCGGAGGAACCATATGGTGGGACTGGGGGTTACAATCGCAATCGGAAATCGGAGGCAGGAATAGGGCGGAGTGGTACACACAAAACTTCCGATGCGATTGGGGAAAACCCTTTGTAAAAATGAAAATAATACAAATTTCCAATTTACAAAGGGAAAGGCCTTATATTATATGAATAGGCGGAATATGGTACGGTGGTCCCGGCAGGTTAATCGCAATCGGAGATCGGGAGCAGGGGTAATCGCAACGCGTATTTCAAATGTTGCGATGCAATTGATCGGGTGAAGCGGATTGGAGGATAGGAGCAATCAGAGGGAAGGTGCGATCGGGGGAGGACTTGCGATCGGGCGATTGGAGCAGGACTTGCGATCGTGTCAATCAGGGATCAGAGCAATCGGAGGAGGACTTGCGATGCGATCAATCGCATCGCAAATATTTGCAATGAGCCGATCAGAGTGATTCACATAAACATTGTGATTGAAAAGTTTGCGATTGCGATTGGATAAGGGTTGCCATTGCGACTTATAATAATTTTAAAGTTTATATTATATGCATGGTGGGGAAGTGGTTTATACGGCGGGGGGTTATATATATGATATAACTTTGTTATAAAGTTTATGGGTATGGAAAGAGGAAGTGGTTAAGGGGCGAGACTTAAAATAAACGTTAATATTTGTTTATTATAAAGTCTCTACGGGGTATGGTTGGGGAAGCGGTTATATAATCAAATTGCATATTATTTAAAAGATTTATAATGCGATTTTGTGATCAGAAAGGGGAAAAGGGGTTTTTAAAGGAATATTAAACTTTAATAACACAAAGTTTAAAGGGAAAAATGGGGAAATAGGGGGTATATGAGGGTATAAGGGCTTTTACTTCACTTAGGCATAGAATTCAATCCAGAAGTCAGTTTTGAGAGTGTAGTATACCGTTGGAAAGCTCTTTTCGAGCTCTTTCTGATGGATCTACTTGGAAGATGATCTGGTGCTGAACATGTTGCGTAAAACTTCTCTGAAGGCAGGGACATCACTTTGTGGAGATGACAACTTTTGAATTGTGATTTATTACATATGATGATATAAAATTACATAATGAATGATAGTAAAGGCAAAATATCACGTTTTCACCTCAAAACAAGGTTTTGAGGTGAAAATTACATCAAGATGAATAAAATGTCTCTTTGATTCTTCTTGGTACTGTGACTTTGAACTTATTGACTTCCTCATGACCTTACTGATATTATTAATATTTGACTCATTAATTTGACCATGGTGAGACCCTAGAAACTAATGAGACCCATCCTATGACCTACTGACATGATTTTGAGAATAAAAGTGACTAATGACTAAAGACCATATAGAGGAAAATCAGCAAGTTTCACATGAGGGACAACTGATAAAAATTACTACCATCAATGAATCCATGACCTAACGGAATGATGAATTTTATTCGGTATGAGACGCCTAATATGCAAATGCAAAAAGAGCAATTTTGATCACTGATGGCAGTATGACTAGACTGACACTAACAAGGTGTACAGTCTTCTGGGGGTATACATTTGGCTGAAACAAAGACCTCTGAATCGAGATAATCAAGCTCCACACCCAACAACAAAAGACTCAATTAAATGATACATAATGACTCATGAGTACATGAATTACAATATGTGACATCAATGGCAGCACAAACATGCCAACAACGAATGACTATTAAATATGCAACTCATATTTTTTATGCAGTTAAGTAATACTAAGTAATATTATTTCCCCCAATGGTTCATCTTCCACTTTATCTACCATATAGGCACCACGTAGAAAAGGAGTTGAAACAATTAAAGCAAAGAATTTTTTATTTTCATTGCATTTTTAAAGGATACCAACTTTGAAGTTGACCCCAAGACCCAATTCTCCTTGTAATTGCAATACCAAATGGATCATTGAATAATTGCATAAGCTATATTCAAATATTAAGATTAGTATTCTAGTTGTTTAACTCTCTGCAAATCTCCAATTGTTGTTTTAAGTGTGCACAAAATCATTTGAATTCACGCACAAAAGTATGGTATTCCCATTGAGAGACTTAACCATCATCTACAATCTCTGCAATATAATAGTTGTTTTACCAAACAATAGTTTGGTAGGCATTTCATCAAAACAATCGATATTCAAAGGTTTTAGCAAGCACTTGTAAAATATCCATTTTATCAAACCCTTGCATTGAAAGGTTTTAGAAACTAGTTGTTCGAAAGAAAATATGTAAAACACGCAGCATTCAAGTGGTTTGTCTAAGACTTGGAATACAAGGATTTCATCGAATAATTGATGTGCGGACTATTCGTCAAATAATCGACATTTATCTAAACTAAAAATTGAAATTGCAACGAGCCAACATTCTTAACTACATCAAGAAACACATCCCTATCCTCAACATGATATTTTCCTTCTAATCCCAAACCCAACATGGCACATATGAGATCTACCAAAGGTGCACATTCACTTAGCTCTTTGATCTAGTTGTTATAATGATCACAAAAGGCCTCCTCTCCATAGACCACATAAGTTTCTGTGAAACATAGAGGCCCTTCCTTTGAGGATTTTTAGATTTCAAGTATAAGGGATTGCTATAATAAAACCCTTACATGGTCATGTGAATGCTATCACTACTTATATCCTTGATACTTTGAGAGGAAAATACTTTGGTACAAAGAGACCTTTGAGGCATGGTGGGTTTGTGTTCTTGCTTAGGTGGCTTAAAATGGCTTGGCTCTGACTGGGGTGAATCTTTGGAGGTAAAGTGAGGGTCATGAGTTGTGTCCTTCATGCGAAAAGTTGCTAATGTTTACTAGCTATGTTGGACATTATCTTACATGATGCTATTGTATTTTCTTATCCGCTTCATCCATGTTGTTGAAACTTTTTCTCCAATGTTTCCCTAAATTCAATTTTGTAAAATAATTTTTTTTAAATGAAAAAATTGTTACTATTTATGATTTTCTAATGCCCTTATGAAAGTGACATTTGTTTTAATACATGAAAAAGTCTTAAGTACTTTGGGTTATTGTTTGAAAACAATATTAAACCACTTATAATAACATGTGGGTGGTTCATGAAGAGATAAACTTCCACTTGACTAAAAGCCTCTAAGTCTTGATTCTCTCACCTATTTCCTTATGTTTCAAAAAAACATAAAGAAAACAATTAACCAAACATTAAAAAAATAAAAAATAAATAAATAAATAAATAAAAATTTATTGTAAAACCTAAAAATCATTGTTTCAATCTTTATCTTATATTCAAACTACTCAGTCTCCTTTGGATCATTTGATTTAAATACATACATACATCTCAATTATAAATACCAAATTCTAATTCAAACATTTTAATAACTAAATTTTTACTGAAAAATATTTTTATATTTTTTATTATAAATTTTTAATTCCTACCTTCAATGACAAGTGTCCATGATTATAATGGTCTGCTTTTGTTTAAAAAAATCATGAATTTCGCTATAATTTCACCAAGCTCACATTGCACGATTGTTGAAATTTTCACTCTTCAAATAAATAAATAAACTTGTAAGCTCATGAATGTTAGAAATTTTCAGTCTTTAAATAACTAATAAACTAATTAATTTAAAAGTCAATTCCACAACTCGTGGGAATAAAAAAGTTACACATTAGGACAGTAATGAAAGGAGTATGGACCACAATAATTAAAATTGACACTGCAACAACAATTCAATATCATTGGGAGATGACCATAAAGTCGTAGTTGTGTCGGATCAACTTTTTCCCAGAAATTACAATATGTCCCATTGATAAGAAAGTTTCCGAAGCCATACACCCCTCATCAAATCCCTCCGACCATCCACCAGCTGTATGGCAAATTTTAAACCTTCTCAATCGCTGTTAATGCTAATTTTTTCCAAATATCCATGTCATTTTTTTCAAAAGCAAGGCAGAAAATCAAACTTTTATTTATCCTCCTTATGACACTTATATTATTAGTCTTCTCTGCAAAAAATTGGAGAAACTTTTGAAAGCTGTGGTTTTAGTTTTCTTATTTTAGAATGCATATAAATGTGTTAGTATGGTATTTTTATTTATTTATTTATTTTGAGTAATAGTGCAAGATAATAGTTGATTGAGTTTAATCTAGTTTGGTTAGTTGAGAAAAATGTTGTTATTTTCTACATCTAGATGTTCATAATGAGTATTTTTGTAAAAAAGTATTTTCAATATCATTCATAATTAAAATATGCAAGAAATGAAAGGGAAAATTTGGGAGATGAACCCAATATAGCATCCAAGTAGCTAACATAGAGCTTGGATAAAAATATAGAAACTGAACAGTTATAATAAGTCCCACTCATCTTGAAAACTAAGGGCCCTCTTGAAAAACTTGCTCATATTAAACATGATAAAAAATATGAACTATAAGTAAATCTTTGGAACAAAGAGATTTCTTACAATTCTTTATCCATTTGAATAAAAAACTAGTATAAATCCATTGAAAGAGGTGAATGACTATTAAATATGCAATTTATAATTTTGATGCAGTTGAATGATCTCGAGTAATATTATTTCTCTAATGGTTCATCTTTCACTTTATCTACCATATAGGCACCACATAGAAAAGCAATTGAAACAATTAGAGCGGAAGATTTTTTATTTTTCATTGCATCTTTAAGGGATCGCAATGCTCCTTTTAATTGCAACACTAAACGGATCATTGAATAATTGCATAAGCTATATTCATCTCCAATTGTTGTTTCAAGTGTGCCACAAAATCATTTGAATTCAGGTACAAAAGTATGGTATTCCGTGAGAGACTTTACCATCATCTAAAATTTCTGCAATATAATAATGGTTTTACCAAATAATAGTTTGGTGAGTATTTCATCAAATAATTGGCATTCAAAAATTTTAGCAAGCAGTTGTAAAATATGCATTTTATCAAACTCTTGCAGTCAAAGGTTTTAGAAAGCAGTTGTTGGAAAGAAATTTTATAAAACACGTGGCATTCATGTGGTTTTTCTAAGACTTGAATACAAGGTTTTCATCAAATAATTGATGTGCAAACTATTTGTCAAATAATTAGCATTTATCTAAACTAAAAGTTGAAATTGCAATGTGCCAACATTCTTGACTACATCAAGAAACACATTTTTCTTCTAATCCCCAACCTAACATGGCACATTATCAGATCTACCAAAAGCACACATTCACTTAGCTCTTTGATCTAGTTGTTATAATAATCTTAAGTAGTTTAGGTTATTTTCTAACAACAATATCAAACCTTTTATAATAACATGTTATTGGTTCATATAGAAGTAAGACTCTACTTGACTAGAGACTTAGTCTTGATTCTTTAAACTATCTCCTTATGTTTGAAGATGACAAAGATTAACTAAACATATAAAAAAAAAAAATTAAAAACTTATTGTAAAACAAAAAATCATTGTTTCAATCCCCAAGAAACCGAGTCTCCTTGCTTTTCATCACATTGAGAATACGGAGAAATCATTTGGCTTAAATGCTTAAATATATCTCATTTGTAAATACCAAATTCTAATTCAAGCATTTTAATAATTAAATTTTTATTTAAAAATATTTTTGTATTTTTTATTATAAAATTTTAATCCCTACCTTCATTGACAAATGTCCATGCTTAAAAAAAATCCTGAATTTCGATATAATTTCACTAAGCTCATGCACGATTGTTGAAATTCCACCAAACTTATGCACGCGTGTGGAACTTTTCACTGTTCAAACAACTAATTAAACGTTTAAGCTCATGAATGTTAGAATTTCAGTTTTTAAATAACTAATAAACTGATTAATTTAAAAATCAATTCCACAACTAGTTGGAATCAACTTTTTATAAAAGTTACACAGTAATAAAAGGAGGATAGACCCAGGCACTAAGGTTTGCAGACCAGTACAACAATAATTAAAATTGACACTGCAACAACGATTCAATATCATTGGGAGATGACCATAAAGTCATAGTTGTGTTGGATCAACTTTTTCCCGGAAATTACAATAAAACAATATTATTGTTGTCCCATTGATAAGAAAGTTTCCGAAGCCATACACCCCTCATCAAATCCCTCATACCATCCACCAGCTGTATGGCAAATCTTGAACCTTATCAATCGCTGTTATGCTAACTTTTTCCCAATGTCCATGTCATTTTTTCCAAAGCAACGCAGAAAATCAAACTTTTATTTATCCTCCTGTCACATCAAAACTTACCGAACAAGGACGAAAGCCACTTATATTATTTTTCTTCTCTGCAAATACATTTCCAGGATTGCAACACAGCATGATGCGGCTCTCTTTGAACGCACCCAAATTAAAATATATTTTAAAGTGTAATTATTACAATTTCTAACGATTTAACACAACACAATAATGTTGCAATTCCAACTTTTTCTAAAGGGTGAGAGTACAATAATTCCAACCTTTTCTAAAGGTGAGACAAATTAAGGCCCACTCGCATATTTCCCTTTGGAATCACGAAGTGGGAACCACGTTTTGAAAAAGCTGAGAGACTACGAATATTAATATTATTATTAACAGGGCCATCGACCTTCCTCTCCTCTGTTCTTATATTAACCACTTCACCTGCATTTCCTCTGTTCTTATATTAACCACTTCACCTGCATTTCTCAATTTCGCTTACTCTCTCGCAACCCTTTTCAGATCCGCTCGCGCTACACTTGCGTTTGCGTTTGCCCCTTCTTTTGCTTTTAGTGCCTAGCTTAATCAATCATCTATGGCGGCGGATTTTGGAATTGGAACCGCAGCCAACGTCGCAGCAGCCAATGTTGCAGGGCCTATTATCGGTGTAGTCATCCAAAAATTGAAGGATGTCATTGAGATGGGGGGGAATGTTCGTCATCTCAAAACTGACTTCACCCGTATGGAGGGATTTTTAAGTCATATTGAAAATCAATTCCGACAGCAACAGAGAGCGTTCCCAGAGCCCGTCCAGAATTGTTTGGACAGTATGCACAATGCCCTTCAAAAGATCGATCATTTGATTGTTCGTGCGGAGCCACAGCCACGGTGTCTCGGCTGCTGCTCCCTCCGCAACCCCAAGCCGTCCACCCAAATTAGAGAATGGAAGACGGGATTTGATCGACTCTTTAAAGAGCTTGAAATGGTACTTTCAGCATGTGCCAACACTCCACAGATTGTGTCCGCCGCAGCGCCTCAGGCAGAGGTGCTTCTTCAACCACACTCCCGCTTCGTAGGGTCCACCATTGAATCTGCTCGGATGCAGGTGCAGGCATGGCTTAGTGAAGACCATCCCCAAGCTCGGAGGGTCGGTATTTATGGCATGGGGGGAGTCGGCAAGACGTCTTTGCTGAAGCTGGTCTACAACAACTTCAAAGAGGTGAGAGGTATTTTTGAAGTTGTAATTTGGCTTACAATTTCTCGGCAGTATGAGATTAAAAATTTGCAGGCCTCCATTGCTGAGACCGTGGGTTTAAAGTTGGAGGGCATTTCTGACAATGATATAAGGAAAATGAAATTGTCAGAATCGCTAGGAAATAAGAAATTTCTTTTAATATTGGACGATTTGTGGCGTCCAATCGATCTCACCGAAATCGGAGTGACATTTGGGGATCACAATAGTAGCAGAGTGTTAATGTCGAGTCGCAGCAGCGATGTCACTGGAGAAATGGGCGCAAGCCACAACTATTCCTTGAAAATACAGCCTCTCTCCACAGACGAAGGGTGGGAGTTGTTCAGAGGAGAAGCTTTTACAGATGGGGTTCCTCCAAGGGAGAACAATATAGAGGGTATTGCTAGAGAAATGGCCTCCGACTGTGGAGGATTGCCATTGGCCCTCAAAGTAGTAGCTGCCGCAATGAGGTCTAAAACGACTGAAGATGACTGGAAGCGTGCTTTAGAATTGATGAGAAAGGTAGATCCTTCCTTCCGGGCCAGACACAGCATCATTGATGAAGAACTCTATCAGCGCTTGAAATGGAGCTATGATCAATTAGTTGATGGTAAGTTACAGAGTTGTCTATCTAGCTAGAGGATTTGCCCGGATTGCTAAAATTGGCTGGAATCCGGGTAATTATTTTTTAAGAAATCTTGCAATAGGAATGTTTGAATCATGTTTTTGATGATAGAAATGGATTCAGCACCATAGAAAACCTCTAGAGCACCCAAAATATTGAAGTTTGATAGCTATAATCTGGATTTACAAAAATCCCTGCCATATTTTCTTAAAATCTTACCTGAATTTCAATGATTTTCAGGGCAAAAAGGCAGTCTAGTTGGAGTACTGCGTAAGTTACAGATTTGCTTTTTATATTGTGCTGCATTTCCTGAGGATGCAGAGATCAATGTGGAGACGCTGGTCCAAATGTGGAGCGCGGAAAAGTTGGTCACCGACAGGGATGCCGGGCAGGAGTACATAGATGCTCTAGTAGGCAGGTGCTTGTTCGAATATGTTAGAGATGATAAAAAGAAAGTAAAAGTTCATGATATTGTGCATGACCTGGCAATTATTATAGGCAGAAGTGAGGAGCAGTGGTTATCTGCCACGGGTCAATATCTGGAAGAATTCCCTAATGAAGATGAGATTGGGAATTGCAAACGAATATCAGTTGGTCATAATGATATTCGTGTTCTTCCAACCAGTTTGGCTTGCCCAAAACTGGAGAGTTTGGTATTAGCGAACAATAAAGAAATTAGAGAGGTTAAGGAAGGATTTTTCTCGGCTGCCATGTCTCTCAAGGTTCTTGATCTCTCTTACACTGGGATAACAACGTTGCCAACATCACTGGGGCAACTTGGACAACTTGAGTTTCTGAATTTGAGTAGCTGCTCCAGTTTGGAGAATTTGCCAGAAGACACAGGTAATCTTTCTCGGCTGAGGTTTTTGCATCTTGAAGGTTGTGAATCACTAAAATCATTGCCGGACAGCATCGGAAATCTCAGAAATCTAAAGCATCTCAACTTAGAAGGATGTGATAGCTTAATGGCGATTCCACATGGTATCTCTCACTGCACTTCATTGAACAAGCTGTTCTTGCCATTGAGCAAGAAATGCGCAGTAACTGTGGAGGATATTGCAAATCTCTCGAATCTGATGGAGCTGGCGGCAGCAGTAAAAGTAAAAACAGAAATTAAAGAAAGTACAATGTCTACATGGACGGACCTTAGAAGGTTAAAGTTACTGTGCGTCTATGATGATGATGTGGTGGAGGAGCATGATGCAGATAGAGATGATGTTGTGGCGCAGCATGATGGACATGGAGATGATGTGGTGGAGGACCATATTTTTCCCGTCTACATGGATAATCTCAACAAGTTGGAACATTTTCAAGTCAAGAGGTATCGGGGGGTAAGTTTACCCATCTGCATTTCTCAGTTTCAAAACCTGAGAGTTTTAGAGTTGTACTACTGTCCCGAACTTAGGGAGCTTCCAGCGTGCCAAATTGGGAATGCAACTGTAGTCGGGGGCTTTCCAATGTTGAAAACTTTGTCTCCTTGGGATGTAGACAAGTTAGAAAGCATGATGGTGGGATCATCTGTTTTGTCCAGTGAAGAAACAATTGCCCAACTCGAACATATACTTATATCTCAATGCAGTTCCTTGAAGAGATTGGAAACGAAGAAATTATCAAGTTTAAAGGAGTTAGACATCCGGTCTTGCAAGGAGTTTGAAGCACTGGAAATTGAGAGTGGCGGTCTTCCAGTGTTACAGGAATTGTACCTGATTGGCCTAGACAAGTTTGAGACTCTAGTGGGACCCTCTGGTGTAATCAATGACGGAGTAATGCCCAAACTTCAACATTTGTGCATGTATAAATGTCCATTGTTGAGAAGATTGTCATTAGATAAGCTGCCTTATTTGAGGGGCATTATAATATCTCACTGCAGTGAGGTAAGGGAGTTAGACGTCGGGACTGGCGGCTTTCCCATGTTGGAGTGGCTGAACCTGGACGATTGTGAGAAGTTAGAGAGTATAGTGGGACCCCATGATGTGTCGGCTGACGAAACAATGCCCAAACTTCAATCATTGAAGATAGAAGGGTGTCCATTGTTGCGGAGATTGCCGAGAGGAATGGATAAAGTGTTGAGGGATAGTAGCGTGTCCACTGATGACGAGGGATAAAGTGTCCAAGTTGCTGCAAATAACTGAAGAGTTCGACTGGTGGCCAAACTAATTTGGGAAGATGAGAATGCCAAAAATAATTTCTCTCATCTTTTTCTTAAATGTAATATATTTTGTGATTAATGGTATTTAAATGTTATTTCGGAATTGCTTATAGTGATGTTTAAATATTATTTTTATATAATTTAATTAATCTATATTTTGGTTTATTGTTTTTTCTAATTTTAAACCATAATAATACTATATTATATATATTAGAATCAGAAATTTTATATATTAATATTTAATGTATAATTAATAATTTTAAATTAAATTATTATTTATAGTTATTATTATCATTTTATATATTATTAAAATTAAAATTAATAATAATAATTTAATATAATTTTAAACCATATTAATAATACTATATTATATATATTATGGCCGACAGGAATGGATAAACTGTTGAGGGATCGTAGCGTGTCCATTGTTGCGGAGAGGAATGGATAAAGTGTCCAAGTTGCTGCAAATAACTGAAGAGTTCGACTGGTGGCCAAACTAATTTGGGAAGATGAGAATGCCAAAAGTAATTTCTCTCATCTTTTTCTTAAATGTAATATATTTTGTGATTAATAATATTTCAGTGTTATTTCGGAATTGCTTATTGTGATGTTTAAATATTATTTTTATAAAATTCAATTAATTTATATTTTTGTTAATTGTTTTATTAATTTTAAAAAAATATTAATAATATTATATTATATATATTAAAATCAGAAATTTTATATATTAATATTTAATGTATAATTAATAATTTTAAATTAAATTATTATTTATGGTTATTATTATCATTTCATATATTATTAAATTTAAAATTAATAATAATAATTTAATACACTTTAATGTTTTTGAAAATTTTTTATAAATGTATGATATATAAATAATTTCCTAACTAAACTTTGGATAGTCAGAGGAAATGATTATTATCTTTCTTCACGATTGGAATTTAACCGTATTTCACTGTTAAAACAATTAAAAAACCATTCAGTGTGATGGGTTTTGAAATGCAGAGGACGTATTTTTGACAGTTCACATTTTAGTAAAAACGGCATTACTATATATCAAATAGATGAAAGCAACTTGCACTTGCACCTGGCCAGCGAACCTAGAATTTGATGGCACATATTTACTTGTCAAATATTATATCGACACGTCAATAATTAAGTGCTATGATATTTCGAATTCATGCCATGATATTCGCTTTTATTTAAATAGCTTAGGTTCATATTGCTTAAAATATGTGTATTGTTTTAACTTTTATGGTAAAAATTATATTTTCTAGTTTTTTAAAACCTTTATTTTAGCATATCGTGTAGGTCATAGTTATGTTTTTTTGGGAAAATAATGAGTGAGTATACCAAGGTTTTAGAATAAAATCAAGGTGATTTTAATTCCCATCTAAAATAAGATGAAACAAATTAGGTTGGATGTAGTGCTTATTAGGTGGTATCATTTTTTGGGACTCAAACAAGAAATTAATTCGTGTGTATCTTATTAATCTGAATTCACTATAGATCATTGGATGAATACAAGTTTAATATTATTGAAAATATCTTGTAACAACTCTACTTATCACAATTTTATTTATTTATTTATTTATGATCTTTTTTATAATATAATTAGTAATTTGTTGTCAAAGACATTAACGTAGTTCGTCATTATTCGACGAAACTCTTTCATTATATTTTCTATTATATGATTTTCCTCACAACTTATGAATTCAGGTATAACATTTTTCTGATATTTAAGATCTTTGTCTTTTTTATCATAATTCATAATTCATTTTCATTAGTGACTATAATTGACGACAGTTCGTCACCACCTTGTTCTACTATAATTGTATTTCTAATGTTTATACCAAATCTAGTATAATATGGTAATGTTACACTTTATATTATACCTTAACATTTTTATGGTATTCTAAACCCACTTTCATTAATTTCCACCATTACATATTATATGGTTCCCTTAATACTATATATGTCACTCTTAACATTCATGAGAGTTAACACTATTTATATTATCAATTTCCATCCATTGATAAACATACATTTTAGTTCAAGGTTATAACGAAACCCTTTCAAAGGATTTAATAATGTCTTTATTATACCATATATCATTCATGCAAAGTTCCTTTTTATAATTTACTCATCGTATATTTGGAATGTATTCCACACTATTCCAAACTTAACAAACTACGACTTCAGAAAGAGAATCGTAATATATATGTTTTATACTTATACCCTTCCACATGCAATACGAATTGATTATTTGTAACCTTGTTATTTTATGTCAATCGTTTTGGTATTTTATTGAGTTTATTAAATGTATACACTAGGGTAACATATTACTCTACCAGTTTTTAACTTACGATGGTGATACGCATATTTCCTTATCACATATAATATAGAAATACACCAATCCTACTTTAATATAACGATATGCATTTACCTGTTTGGGGATTTGAAATTACAATTCATAGATCTCCAGGTCAAAAGTTTTAATACGTTTGTAGATTCAAGATTTTCGTATTTATGATTGTATTATGGTGATTAAATTAATCACATGGCTCTGAGGATTTTTCTATCCTCTGTTGGCTTAGATTACTACCACGTTGACGGTCACAATGGGATCATATGTCTATCTTGGATTATTTCGCATACTAAACCCTATTCCCATTTCTCATTTTCATTTTGGCATTTTTGGTTCTTCAGCTCTGGTTTTCCATCAAACCCTCGTTTTCGATTTTTCCATACCATCCATCCAATTTGCAAGCATTATCACGCAAACAGTCTATGGTCCGTAATGCTTCATTATCAACTAGTTCACGTTTTGCTTCAAGTATGTTAGTATAGTTTACGATTTTGTTATTAACGTTTTTAGAAATTTTGCCTCTATAATATTTGTTTTATTTGGAGTTCAATTTATTTCCTTCGTTTTAGTATTCTCTACAACTAACCTATTTCATTTTGGTTGCAGGGGTTTCATTTTATTTGAGACTTTTAAACTGTCCTCTCTCAATGTTTCAGGAGGTTGTGAAGTATATTTATTTCCCAACATCAACAGGTACAAACTTACCTTTCTTGATCTTCGTATTTCATACGATTTCTATGACTGCAGGTTTCCTATAGTGCTTTCATTTCCTTGCATTACCAATTTACAGTGGATTGAATCTTCGATTTACTTATCTCTGAACTCTATGTTGTAATTCTTATACTGTATTATATCTACGTTAATACAATAACGTAGTTGTGATTTTAAGTCCGGCATAATACTATATGTATATGCTTTCAGATTCATTACTTGTTAAGATGGTTCCCTCATGCATTACTAAATGTAAAAGTTTCCATTTAAGATTACCTCAAAGACTTTGAAATCTCGTCTGAGTTATACTATTGAATATACAACGTTGTCTTATCTTAATTTTTGGGTTTTTTCGTTGAAAATAAAATTTCATTGTGCAACTTCGATTTTGCCCCAATTTAATCTGAGGAGCATGCGTTGAGCTTGGCCATTTTAACATTCTCCAGTATACATCATTGGTTTGCATTTTGATTATTCTGAACTTCTCTGTGTACTATTGTTCAATTTTCTCATTAACGAGATTCCACTGTTGGTTTTCAAATTGATTTCGATTCCTCTCCAATGTAACTACTACCAAGAGTCATTATAGCATTAGAGACATTTTATTTAGATCTTCTCTGTCACTATATTCGTAATTTCCACTTGGAATCTCTATAGAAATTTGATATATTTCTTTATTTGTGACTTAACCAATTTAATTTGCATCAATTCTTATATCCCTGGAATGATCGATTTATCTATAGAAAATTCGATTTT